>OY970822.1:40323245-40688245 GCA_963853835.1 Calendula officinalis
TTCTTGGTCTTCATCAACAGTTGTTTCTTTTAGATTTAGGAGAGAGGATGCTGCTGCTGCAATTGATTCATCAATCATTGTTTGAATATTATCCTTCTCCCCCTTAGTGAGCTCAACTGGAGGAGCCTCACTATCATCAATCTTCTTTTTCAACCTTCTGATAATCTTTGTTTGTTGATGAAGTCTGTGTTCATAGAACCTCATTCTTTTGTTGATGGTATTTACATGTCTTTTCATTACTGCAATAGTTTTCCCCTGATTTGTAAGATACTTAAGACAATCTTGTACAGTGGATTCAAGAGAATCCACTTTATCCGTCAATTGTTTGGTTTTAATACTGCCCTCACTCCATCTAGCAAGATCATCGGGCTTACTAACAGGTACATTGGTTTGAAGGTTTTCCATCCTTTCCATCAATTCCACAGATCTGCCCTCATCACTTCTTGGTGATTCATTGGGTCTTTTAGACATTCTCTTCTTCCTAGAAGAAGCAGAGATGCCCCCTTGTGGTTTCTTGGCACCGGGGTCCTTTAAGTAATTCCTCAAAGGAGTCATCACTTAAAGTTGCCGAGGTCTGGGTGTTAGTGATGTTTTCACTGTCCTGTGCACCCACCTTTGGGGCATCAGTAGTGAAAGCCCTCGCCTCATGTCCTCTCTCCTCCTTGGAGGACAACTCTTTGAGTCTGGGGTGTGACTCGATTTGTCCCCTGGTGTCCTTTAAAGAAGATTTCTTTCTTTTATATGTTGTTGAAATATTTTGGGTTTTATTTGGTAGGTCTTCCACAGAGTGAAGAGTAGCACTCTGCAGATTTATTTCAAGTTCCTGGGACACATTCAGGACTTCTGTATTAGGAGGTGATTGAGTGACTATTTGGGGTGGTGTTTGGGCTATATTTGGGGGTGATGGAGTGGGTTGAGGTTCAATTTGGGTTGTATCTATGATTGAACCCTCTCTAATTTGTGTTTGATCTTTGATCATATTAGGAAACAGAGGGGTTTCCTTGCCCGAAAATTTAAATTGTTTTCTCATATTTGAGAAACTTTCTTGTTCAACTCAGGAATGATAAAAATATTTTTGGGAGTTGACAAGTTTTGTAATTCACAGTTAATAATATGTTGGAGAAATCTGGGATACATTAAAATTTTTGAGGAACTAAGATTTCCCAACATACCTTCAAAAATCATGTATGAAAAATTAAATACTTGGTCTGTGCATAAACAGACAACAGCAGAGGCTATTGCCTTATTAAACTCGTTCCAAGTACTTCGTTTTGGAGAAATACAATGCTGAATAGTGTGTACTAGAAATTTCCATTGTGGGGAGAGAAGACCTTTTTGAAAAGTTACTATGTTAAGTCTTCCCTCATAACCCATTTTGTTTAAAATTTCAGCAATGAATTCCTTAGGAAGTGTAAACATACCTGCATCATCGTGTAGTTGTAGATGGTGTCGAATTGATTGCTCAGTGATTGTTATTGTTTTTCCATCCACTGATGATTTTATCATAGGTACAGTTGCACCTTCTGTTCTTTCAGCATTGGTCCAGAAATCCACCAAGTGCTGTTGGTATGCTTTCGGTTTTACAGTTAGAGCAAACTTGATATATGAGTTCTTCAAGAATTGTACGATTGGTCGAAAGTCTTTTGTACCATCTGGATTGCGTAAAAATGCACACATATTATGGAACTCTGAATATTTGAGATCGGTTTGAACATTGAGAGATTGTAGAGTTGCCATTGTTGTTGATTTGAGAGAAACTATTTGGAATTTTGTTACTGATGAAGGGTTTTTGATCGAAAGCTAGGGTTTATCGAGAGGATTTAGAAGATCGAAGTAAAGATAATGCTAAACTAATCGACTGCCGCCTTTTATATCTTTCGATTTAACCTGCAAAAAGACTGAAATGCCCTTCGAATTATAACATAACGGTTATTTTCACGGGGGTTAGTTTGGTAATTGTGATTCTGAAAGACCAGTAGTAAATTTTATACCAGTAATAAAACGTCAGTAGTATCTACAAACATCAGTAGTGACTAAGGATTTTGACATCAGTAGTAACTATAGACATCAATAGTAACCACCAACACACAAGACCAGTAGTATATGTGAATACCAGTAGTACTGACTTACCAGTAGTATTTATGTAAACCTAATACACACCAGTAGTAATGAACTACCAGTAGTATTTTGTGCACAATTGCACATGCCTACAACCAGTAATACAGATCTACCAGTAGTAAAATACTTAAACAAATAAATAACATTTTACAACAAAACTTTACACATGATTTTAAGTGAGATTTTAATTTATCAAAATCATTCCAATACTGCTGACCAAGAAGTTGAATCTTCCTACATCAAATGCTTTTGTAAAAAGATCTGCTAATTGATCATCAGTATGTATTTTAACCACTTTGATTAATTTCTTTTCATTGCAATCTCTTATAAAATGAAATCTTATTTCAATGTGTTTAGTTTTAGAGTGTTTTACCGGATTGTTCACAATACTAATAGCACTTTGATTATCAATAAAAATAGGAGTTTTAAGGATAGAGATACCAAAGTCTAGAAGCTGGTTTTGAATCCAGAGTACTTGGGCACAACAAGCAGATGCAGCTACATACTCTGCTTCAGCAGTTGATGTTGATACATTTGTTTGCTTCTTACATTGCCATGACACCAGTCTTGATCCAAAGAATTGACATCCACCAGTAGTGGACCTTCTATCTTGACATTCACCTCCATAGTCACTATCTGTGTAGGCTATGAGTTCAAAGGGTGAGTCATGTGGATACCATAGACCTAGTGATGGTTTGCCTTTCAAGTATCTGAATATTCTTTTGACAGCCTGCAAGTGTAATTCTCTAGGTCTTGCTTGATATCTTGCACACACACAAACACTATACATAATATCAGGTCTTGATGCAGTTAAGTACATCAAAGAGCCTATCATTGGTCTATATAAGTGTTCATCTACATCCTCCCCCTCAACATCAGGATGTAGGTGTTTGTGTGTTTCCATTGGTGTACTTGCACTTTTGCAGTCTTTCAAATCAAACTTCTCCAAGATGTCTTTAACATATTTTGATTGGTTTATCAAAATGCCATCTGTTCTTTGACTGACTTGGAGTCCAAGGAAGAAGTTCATTGGACCCATAGAGCTCATCTTGAATTTAATCTGCATCAGTTCTTCAAATTCTTTGCATAATAAATCATTTGTTGAACCAAAGATGATATCATCTACATAGATTTGTACCAGTAGTATATCAACTTTGACTTTCTTTGTAAACAAAGTTTTGTCAATGGCTCCTCTTTTAAAGTTATTCTTCAATAGATACGATGATAATGTATCATACCATGCTCTTGGTGCCTGATGTAGGCCATACAGAGCTTTATCCAGTTTGAACACATAATCACCATGTTTTGGATCTTCAAAACCTGGAGGTTGGCAGACATAGACCTCTTCTTCAATCTTCCCATATAGGAATGCACTCTTCACATCCATTTGATAGACTTTGAACTTTTTGAATGAAGCATATGCTAGAAATATTCTTATAGCTTCAATTCTAGCAACAGGAGCATATACTTCATCATAGTCTATTCCTTCTTCTTGAGTGTATCCTTGGGCTACAAGTCTGGCTTTGTTCTTGATCACTATACCTCTTTCATCTTTCTTGTTTCTAAAGATCCATCTTGTTCCAATGGCTCTTTTTCCTTTGAGTAGAGGTACAAGTGTCCAAACAGCTTGTAACTTGAATTGAAGGAGTTCTTATTGCATTGCCTCAATCCAGTTTGAGTCCTTCATTTCTTGTTGGATCTTCTTTGGTTCATCCTGAGACAAAAAGCATTCAAACATACATTCATTAGCAATTAAACTTATGTTACACATGTTTGCAGTTAAGCTTTTATTTAATTTGCTTCTTGTTTGCAGTGGTGAGTTAACATCACTTAAAACAAGGTCTAACAGATGGTTCTTCTGAGTCCTTGTAGTTGTAGTTCTATCAACCACTAGTTGATTTTCAAGGTTTGACTCATTTGTCTCAGGCAGTTGTTCATCTGGTGATCCTTCATTGTCGTTGATGTTTGGTTCATCATCATCTTGGTCAGAGTTACTACTGCTCTTATCTTCATTGAGATCAGTAGTATTGTTGTTGTTAGTGAGATCAGTAGTATCTTGAGAATCTAGGTTATTGCTGGGACCAGTAGTATTTTGAGTACTATTACTGGTACCAGTAGTATTTGAATTACTACTGTCCTCATTCTCAGAGTTACTACTGGTTCCAGAAATTGAGTTATTACTGTCCTCAGTATTAACTGTGGGAGCAGTATCAACTACTATGTATCTCATCTTTTCTTGACCAGTATTAACAGATGATGTTCCTTCCTTTTGAGAATGACAATTCGAATCACCTGCATTTAAATTCATGTTAAAATTAAAGGATTTGGTTAGATTGTCTATGTTAAATAGCCAATCTGGACCATTTCCTTGTTCATTAGGAACATTTTCATTAAAGGATACATTGATGCTTTCTTCAATTATCCTTAATCTCTTGTTGAATACTCTGTATGATTTGCTTTGAGTAGAGTATCCCACAAAGATTCCATCATCAGCTTTGCAGTCAAACTTACCAATTTGTTCTCTTATAATCAGAATAGTACAAGGACAACCAAATGATTTTAAAAAACTTATAGAGGGTTTTCTTTTATTAAAAATTTCATATGGTGTTTTAAAATGTGGCTTCACTATTAATACTCTGTGAACATAACATGCAGTATTAACAACTTCAGCCCAAAAAGTGATTGGTAACTTTGAATCTGCTAACTTTGATCTTGCTGCTTCAATGATGGTTCTATTTCTTCTTTCAGCTACACCATTTTGTTGAGGAGTTCTAGGTGAGCTATATTGCCTGTCAATACCTTTAAGATCACAAAAATTAATTAAGTTAGCATTTTTAAATTCTGTGCCATTATCACATCTTATGGCTTTAACTTTTTGATCAGATGAGTTCTCCAGTTTGACAATTAAGTTCTTTATGAGTTCACTTGTTTCATCCTTTGTCCTGAGAAAGAAAACCCATGTATATCTGGAAAAGTCATCGGTAATAACAAGACAATATTGTTTCTTTCCAATACTCATTACATTTGTAGGTCCAAAAAGGTCCATATGTAAGAGTTGTAAAGGAACAGAAATAGAGTTCACAGATTTGGACTTATGAGAAGTTTTGTGTTGTTTACCTTTTAGGCATGCAACACAATGATGATCACACATGAATTGTTTTTGAGGTAGTCCAATGACCAAATTTCTTTTTACTAAATTGTTCATGTTTTTGAAATTAGTGTGACACATCCTTCTATGCCATAGTTCTGATTCAGTGGTGTTTGCCTTGGATATAAAACAGTTGACCTCATTTGAAGAAATGAGTTCTCCCCCTATATCCAGGCAATACACATTGTTTCTCCTTGGAGTTCTTAAAACAACATATTTTTCATCTAAAATAAAGTCAGGAGAAAGAATGATGCACTCAATGTCTGTGAAAAGAATTTTGTTCTTTTTATCACAAACTTGAGACACACTGACTAGATTGTATTTTAGTTCAGCTACATAAAATACATCATCAAAGGTAATTTTGCCATTAGTAACAGTACCTTTACCTGTAATCTTACCTCCCTTTGGGTTCTCACCAAAGGCCACATATCCTCCATCAAATAACTTGAAATCTTTAAGAATTTGCATATTTCCAGTCATGTGCCTTGAGCATCCACTATCAATATGCCATGTTCTTCCTTCTTCTGGGATCTGAATGCTCTGCACAAGAGAGTAAAGGATCAGTTAAGTTTGGGAACCCAAGCTTTATATGTCTTGGGTTCATCCTTTGAGAAGTAAGATTTTGGGGATTTAACTTTAAACATTTTTGGTGCCCATACCTGTTTACTACTGGTGTTCTGTTTTACTACTGCCCTTTTGGATTTTTTAGAGTTTACTACTGATCTTGGTCTATATCCATTATTTGTAGCTTTTGAATACTTTACTACTGATGAACCAGTAGTATTTGGAGACTTACCATGTTTAAAATGATCAGTAGTATTTTGAGTAAATGGTTTTGCAGCAGTAGTATTTTTAAAATTAGGGTTTTTACCAGTAGTGTTTTTGTACTGGTACCAGACAGCATTATAATTAGGGTGAACACCAGTAGTAAATTTGTTAAAGTTTTTACTGGTGTTGGAAAATTTAAAATATTGTTTATTTTGATTTGATTTTCCATTGTTCTTGAAGTAATTGCTGTTCTTTGGGCTTCCAACTCTTCTGTTTTGCACAAATCTTGATGCACTTCTTCCAAATCTTGGTGTTTCAGCAATTGGAGTTTTATTTTTATTTACTACTGAAGGACCAGTAGTATCTTTTAATTTCTGTGTTTTTGCCTTTTCTTTGAAAGTTTTAAATTCTTTGAATTCTTTACAATTAATTGGATTGAAGTGACAATCCTTTGCTAAATGATTCATTTTGTTGCATATAACACATCTTAATTTCTTACTTTTAGCACATTCAGGTATTCTTTGATCTAAGAGTTGATTTTTATTTCTTTCATTTCCCCTTTTTAAAATTTTTGGTACATTTTCTGCATCATATTTAGGAGATTCATTTGGACTTTGTGCTGTGTGAAAACTTGTATCAATTAATTTTGGAGATTCAGTTTGAGAAATTATAAATTCAATTGAGTTTGTAGTTGTATCATCATCAGAAAAATCATTTGATTCAGATGTTTCAGTATTAGATTCAGTTTGATTTTCATTTTTTAATTCATTAATTATTCTTTCTGAACTGTTCTTAAGTGGATGAATGAATTTATATGGAGGTGGTACAGCATGATATCCCACCCCATGTACAACTTTTTCTGTAGTTTGATTGTTAGTTAGTTCATCAAGAATTTTAGTACTTCTTTCAAATTTTTTAATTGTCAATTTATTTTGTTCAATTTCTAGTTGACATTCTTCTAATTTGCTTGTTAATTCTTTATTTTTTAATTCATAAAACTCTTTCTCATCTACAGCTTGAAGTAATTCTTCCTTTATCCTTTGATCAATCATCTGGTACACCTTTATCTGATGTTCTTGATCAGTAATCACACCATCAAATTCATGATTTCTTCTTACTGCTTTTGCTAAATCTTCAGTTAATTTAGTGTTTTCTTTTTCTAAATTTTTAACAATTTTAATACATTCAGAAGTACAAGGTTTAGGTTTTACCTCAGATTTGCTGTCAGTAAAGGCCATGAGAGCTTGATTTTGAGCATGCTCTTCTGTTTGGAAGCTCCAGTCATATCCTTGTCCTTGTTGTGAAACAAGAGCAGTTGATTTTGATCTTTTGTCTGGTTGAGGACATTCTTTTGCAAAGTGACCAAGGTTGTTACAGTTGTAATATTTGACTTTAGTTTTGTCAAATCCAGCTTTGTCACCTTTGTTGTAATTGAGACTTGTCCTACCAGTCCTCTTTAAGAATCTTTTGGTTCTTAGGCTCAGCATAGCCATCTGCCATTTAAGATCCATCTCCTCAAGATCATCTGGATTCAATTGTTCCAAGTCATCACTAATCAGTGCAGTATGCACATGACTAGTGAAAAAGGATTCTCTTGCAGCATCCTCAGAATCTGCAGCCTTTCCTATGGAGGTTTCTTGACCTAGGCCTGTACTAGATACAAATGCAGCATTGTTAGAAGAAATAGAAGGGTTCTTTTGATTTACCTCAGTTTCAAATACTCTGAGATCATTGTAAAGTTCATCCAACTCTTTTTCTTCTAGTGCATCTCTCTGTCTATATACCACTGTATAAATGGCCCATTCTTTACTAAGAGACCTTAGGAACTTCATGTTGACATCTTCTTGATCCATCTTAACTCCAACTTGGTTAAGTTCACCAATTAGCTTGTTGAATCTGTCAAACACTTGAGTGAGTGTCTCATTGGGCTTTCCTTTGAAGTTTTCAAAGTCTTGTTTGAGAACAGACTTCATGTTCCGTTTGGTGCTCTTCGTTCCAACGAATCTCTTCTCCAGTGCTTCCCACAGCACCTTTGCATCATCATACTCAACGAAAAGATGTTGATAGTCGTTAGGAATGGCCAGTAGGAGAGTGCTTAGAGCTTTAAGTTCGATTCCTTTGTCTTTCTTCTCCTTCTCACATTTAAGTTTGTCTGCTTCAGTTGCAGAGCTGCTTGCTTGACCAGGACCAGTTTTGTTTCCTTCAAGGACAACTTCCCACATGGAATAATCAGTAATAAGCATATATTGCTTAATACGATTCTTCCACATCCCAAAGTTGTTGGGAGTGAGTATAGGGATTTTGTTGGCTTGAGTGCTTTCATTATTATCAGTCATGATTAATAATATGTGTGTTTTAAAGATTAAAACTTTTTGTTGTTCTTAACAAATAGTAGATCTAGAACCAATAAGCTCTGATACCACTTGTCAGGATCGATTAACTATGAAGAAGTTAATAAACACCTTAGATCTAATTGATTATAGAAGTTGCAGCGGATCAACACTATATCAATATATTAAGAACAATGAACTGTAAATAATAAACGAAAATATTAAGAACACAGTTTCACAAAAAGCTTCAATGTATATTATCGAGTTAACAATACACACGTACGTTTACAATTCGTAAGGAACTATTTATAATAGTCCTTGAAGCTAAACTATTTACCCTAGTTATTCTAGGACTTGATTTACATTCGAAATATAAAGATATACATTGAATTACATTCTATAACTATCTCTACGAAGATCTCGGACTTGATATATTCCATAAACGCTCATCAGTAGTATTCTGCAATCACCAGTAGTAAATAAGTGACATCAGTAGTAAACCTGGTGATCAGTAGTAAGTCCAGATACATCGTCAGTAGTAACTAATATTGATCAGTAGTATCTTCAATAAGCTTTGATCAGTAGTAATTAAGTTATAGTCTTCACCAGTATCAACTGTAACACCCGTATTTTTAAAACATCGTTTAAAATACATATTTCCCAATATATGACATATTGTCCAAAAATACAGTTTAACAAAAACTTTAAAACCTTTATCAGAGTTTACAAAAATACGGTGTCACCAAGTATATCAAAACCATAGGCAACGGGATCTACCTATGAGCTTCCGAACTAAGCATCTCTAGGCCACTTCTAGTGCAACCTCCTATCACTTCAAACCTGTACCTGAGTACATAGCCACAAAACAAACGTAGTACGTGAGACAAAATAGTCTCGTGAGATACATGGGTTTTAGACCCCAATAATAGTCATTTCATAAATATATAAACATATATATAAACTACATAAATACCGTCTAGTCACCCTTTTGTGACTCTAGCTACTTTGCTTTCCTAGCAACCTATCTAGTACCTAAACGTATAGGTACCAGCAGCCCAATCATATCTAGTACATAAACATATATGTACCAGAAGCCCAATCATGTCTAATACATAAACATATATGTATTAGAACCTAACGTACCTAGTGCCAAACATATGCGTACTAGAAGCACCCGTGTGCTTAGTGTATAAACATATATACACTCGGTGTATAAACATATATACCACCGTCCAACCAACATATCTAATACATAAACATATATGTATTAGAAACCTAACATACCTAGTACCAAACATATGCGTACTAGAAGCACCCGTGTGCCTAGTGTATAAACATATATACACTCGGTGTATAAACATATATACCACCGTCCAGTGACCGGGGGTCCCCCGCATCACCACCATCTATCTCTTACCATAACCTAACAGTTATGACAGTCAAAGCCTTCGGCTATCACATCCAACATCAAACAAGTTAGTCATCTAATACTAACGACATATAATTAGTTCATCAAAGTGTGAACGTACCCGTATGGTCCCATGGACCCGATCATAAGCAACCACAGTTACTTCTACATCTATGAACCCTATGAGGTCCATACTTACTTTATACATAAGATACATTTCTTATTTATCGATAACATAATACTTTTATCTCTCCCTTGACTATAATGGACAATTATTACTAGTCACATCATATTCTTTCTCATATATATTCGTTCTTTACTTTTATTAGTATATCTTACCAATAGGTACTCATTACTATAAAGTCATTCCCAATTGCTTTACTAATACATATTTATTAATAAAGGCTCCGTATACATTCTTTTAATCAATTACTTCATTATTATTGTTCATTAACATAGATTCCATAATTACTTGAATCTATCATAATTTACTTCAAATTCATCAATCATACTAGACACATTCTAGTATCACATTCTACTTACTTTCATACATTTTCAATTACTATCTTTATCAAAATATTTGTTAATAAAGACTGATACAATATCATACGTACTTTCAAAACTATTTGCTATGTACCCAGTTTAAAAGTCTCATGTACTCACCTTAGCAAATAAGTGCTCCAACCGTATTCTTGACACCAATCTCTTGCTTCACAATTCACCGGCTTTCCAAGATGTCACCAAAAGCCTAATACAATAATCATACAATGTTCAACATCACAATCTACTATTAATGTATCCATTTATCACTAGATACCATCAACTAACACTTTCCCCCAATTATGATGATTTCCAAAACCCTAGGTTTTACCAATATTAAGATTCTTACAAATCTTAACCATACACTTGTTTCCCTTGTTAAAATACCATCTATTAAGTGTATACAACATTTATTTAACCATTAATCACCAACCCAAGAACTAGGGTTTCAAACCCAAGCTTCTAAATCCATAGATCTAAAGCTACAACTACAAAGGATTGAAGATATACCTTAAATCTTCAACTAGGAGTGAAGAATCACGAGATTTGACCAAGAAATCGGCTCCAAATGATGTTTTCCACTCAAAAACGTATACAAACTCGTTGGGAGAGAAACTAGGGTCAACAATGGCATCAAATGAGCCAAAACCCGTCTTTAATGCTGCACACAGGAAGATAGCGTCGCTATCTACAAGATAGCGCTGCTATTTCAGAACCCGCCATAATTCGCTTCGGAGATAGCGCCGCTATCTCTGACTCTATCTCAGAAATTCTCATTTTCGCGACAGAACTCGACGCTATCTTGGGTCGCTGTTTGGTGACCACCATAAATCGCGTCGCTATCCCAAGATAGCGCCGCTATCTTGGGCTATGCAGCCCATGCTGCAATTTTCGACCTTTGCTTCGACACGGTTTCGTCCATAACTTTCTCATACGATGTCCAAATGACACGAAACCAATTCCTACGTTCTTTAAATGATTTATCCTTATTTATCATATTTTTTTCATAATTTATTTAACACAAAATTCGGGTCATTACAACTATCCATCCCTTAAAAGGATTCCGTCCTCGGAATCACTAGAAATTTTCAATCCACATTCTACCGAGTATCCATTCTCATTCTCCCGTGACTATTACCATCAAACTTTTCTCATTCCAATTTAGTCAACAATATGTATTTAAACATTCACTTAACCTCGTTAGGCCCGAACGGGTAAAAAAAATCAACCTTAAACTTATATCATTTAAACGGGTCAAAATTTCACAATTTAATCATAACTCTTTCAATCCTTCAACCAATCCCGCTATTCACATAAGAATGATATGACCCAATCATTACAACTAGCTACTTGGTTCACGCGGATATCAAAATCTAGCTTCGACCAAGTCGATATAATCCAACATTGTTTAATCTTTGACTTAAGCACAAAGTCAACTATACTTCATCAATTTCTTTACTTGTTAAGGGTTTCATTAATCATCTTTTCCTTTACCATTGACCTTTTATTTATGATTCAATTACAGTCTTACACTCGATTCCCAATTTCAACATTGAAATCACCCAAACGGGTCAAGTCGTATAAACTGACTACAATTCAATCAACCATCTCATCAACTTTTTCACAAATACATAATCGACATATTATGCTACCAATATTCATTAGTAATTCAAAACGAGAATCAAAGTCCATCTTAGACCAATTCAACCAATCACGAGTTGACTAACGTTGACTTTTACATAAAGTCAACCATACCTTTTCCAAACTAGCAATTTCCGTACACGGCGTATCATTACCAACCTATCACTCTCAGTTCTACCCATTATTACTTTCTCATCAATGGTCCCCGTTAATCCAAGGGTCACACCTTAATATAAGGTCACAATAACATTTACCGTTTCTTGACCTTCACTTGGTCACTCATACTATCACTTAGTATTCTTTCAACCATCTTTGTATCACATCGATCAACTTAAGTTATCGGTACTAGGCCCTCTACCGTAATACGTCTCACACCTTTATACGGTGTACTATGTCTTGGTTACCACATGGTAATTTGCTCACTAGGAGTTTCTCTTTCCTTCTATTCTATAAATCGTAGGCATCCCCTACATTTACATGATCTAAATGCAACCCGCATTTCAAGCCAAATTCTCATTTACCATAACATAATGGCAATACTCGTTAACCACATGGTTCTACATTCATCATATAAACACATAAACATATACATACACACACACACACATATATATATATATATATATATATATATATATATATATATATATATATATATATATATATATATATATATATATATATATATATATATATATATATATATATATATATATATATATATATATATATATATATATATATATCACGCCAATTCAATATAAACACCTCTATTGTGCACATATACAAACACATGTATATGTCACCAATACCATCTATACATCTCTATTGTGCACATATACAAACATATGTATATGTCACACCAATACCATCTAGTATCCATCTTTTTACATTACGTAGCTTTGCTACCTTCTCACTCGTTCAATCGCCCAATTATTCATCATGTATTCTTGCACCATTTGCATATATCACATTATCGTTTTCTTTCATACCTAACTTGTTTCTCAACACGATTCCCATGCCGCTACCTTTCCATCATCCTATGCCCTTGAAGGCCATCACATAGTGCACATGCATTAAATCCCGCGGATAACTAGTAAAATCTCGTTTCACATACACATTAACCGTCATTAATCGGTTCATTTCTTTATTGCCATATTTCCAAATCCTTTTGTCACTACAGAAGTAACTATCACTCAATTCTATTAACCATAACTCGCCGGTCATCTTTGAGTCAACCAACCGACTCCGGCCTATGATTCTCGAAAATACGAATTCATTTAACCCGGAAGGTTATTCCCACGATGACTATTCACGTCATACAACTCATCTACTAATTCCCGTAAGCACCAAATTGGGCAACAATCTAACAATATGGCTATACCCACACAACACACTGGCTTGGTGCCTACTCACCCAATCGATCACAATGGTCTTGCCAAATGCCTCTACACTCATCGACACATAATTAATCTTGCTAATTCAAATTTTTTTTTTAAATAAGGTTTAACAATAACATTCATAACATTCAAAACATGGTTTTAACAAGAACATTTGGAAAGATTACAATAGTACCCAAAACTAAAGTCTTAGGGAATCAAATGATACACTGGCCTAATCATCAAATGCTACAATTACGGGCCGCCTAATTCTTAGCTCCCGAACCTGACGCCCCATCGCGCACCTCCTCCCGTGCGAGTAGGAAGGACCGTCCTTTCACCTTTGCCGGCTCCGTCTTCTTTTGAACCGCGGACACAAGCGATCCGGTTTTCTTCTTCGGGCACACATGGCTATAATGCCCTTTCTCATGGCACGAGTAACACTCAACCTCGGCCATTGGTTTGGATCTACAATCTCGGGCCAAATGTCCCGTCTTCCCACAATCATGGCAAATCTTCGGTTCCCCTCTGCATTCGCCGGTATGACTCTTCCCACACCTCTTGCACGAGGCTATACTTCCTTGCCTAGAGAAGTTCGACGTGAACTTCCCCTTCTTAACCGTACCCGAGCCACTCTCGGCATTCCTCTTATCTCCCACATACGCCCTCTCGGCAACTTTTGCCCCGTTCACCTCTTCCACACCTCGGGCGGCACTAATGGCCTCATCCAGAGTGACCGCCCTCTTTACCTCCAACTGATAATCCCAAGGTAGCCCACTAGCATACCTAACCACCCTCAACCTCTCCTCGGAGTAGGTCTTAGCAACAAACGGAAGTAATCCCGTGAATTCCCTCGTGTACTCCTCGACCGACATATCACCCTTCCTTAGGGTCACAAACTTTTCATGCATTTTCTCCAAATCCCGGTCGGGACAAAATTTCTTCCTCAACCTCGAGGTAAACTCATCCCATGACATTCTCTCTATCACCTCCCTCCCGAGGGTCTCATAAACTATGTCCCACCAGACCATAGCATCCTCTTTTAGCAATTGTGATGCATACAACACCATATCGGTTTTCTTGCACTTGCTACTTCCGATGACCCGCTCGGTCTCTCGGATCCACCTCATAGTTACCTTCGGGTCCGAACTACCCGTATATATGTTTGGCTTACAAGCCATGAATGTCTTAAAAGAACAACCATAATTTTCATCGGGCCCCGCCCTTGCATCACTACAACCACCTGTGGAGGATTTCTCCACTCGAGTGCCACCACCCCTGGTTTTCTCATCCGATCTAGCCTCGGATACACGATCTCCATCCGACCTCTCACGGTCCCCAATGATGCGGTGCACTTCATCGGCCACCACCCCCCTGAGTTGTTCAATAATAGTTTGGAGGTCCGCCATGGTCACCGGAGTTCTATTAGCTCCGACCTCCGATTCACCCACCCGGTGCATCGACGGTTGACTTTCTTGTTCAACCACAACCTCAATATGAGGTGTATCCTCCTCCCGGCCCTCCGGGGCTTTCCCACTTCATCGAGTGTTAACCATTTCTTTCGATCTCGACTATACGAAAGACATTAAACAATTAGTACCTCGTGTACGTCCCATAAGTCTCATAATACTGATTATCCATAATCACCTCACTTTATAGGTCCCCTAGGTTCAACCCTAAACTTAACATAAAGTCTCAAGGTCAACCTAATGATCTCAAGGAATCTTACATTCCTAATGCTACAGTCTAAGACTAGGATGGACATCCAACCTAATTCACTTAAACTATAGCTCTGATACCAAGTTGTAACACCCGTATTTTTAAAACATCGTTTAAATCATTTAAAATACATATTTCCCAACATATGACATATTGTCCAAAAATACAGTTTAACAAAAACTTTAAAACCTTTATCAGAGTTTACAAAAATACGGTGTCACCAAGTATATCAAAACCATAGGCAACGGGATCTACCTATGAGCTCCCGAACTAAGCATCTCTAGGCCACTTCTAGTGCAACCTCCTATCACTTCAAACCTGTACCTGAGTACATAGCCACAAAACAAACGTAGTACGTGAGACAAAATAGTCTCGTGAGATACATGGGTTTTAGACCCCAATAATAGGCATTTCATAAATATATAAACATATATATAAACTACATAAATACCGTCTAGTCACCCTTTTGTGACTCTAGCTACTTTGCTTTCCTAGCAACCTATCTAGTACCTAAACGTATAGGTACCAGCAGCCCAATCATATCTAGTACATAAACATATATGTACCAGAAGCCCAATCATGTCTAATACATAAACATATATGTATTAGAACCTAACATACCTAGTACCAAACATATGCGTACTAGAAGCACCCGTGTGCCTAGTGTATAAACATATATACACTCGGTGTATAAACATATATACCACCGTCCAGTGACCGGGGGTCCCCGCATCACCACCATCTATCTCTTACCATAACCTAACAGTTATGACAGTCAAAGCCTTCGGCTATCACATCCAACATCAAACAAGTTAGTCATCTAATACTAACGACATATAATTAGTTCATCAAAGTGTGAACGTACCTGTATGGTCCCATGGACCCGATCATAAGCAACCACAATTACTTCTACATCTATGAACCCTATGAGGTCCATACTTACTTTATACATAAGATACATTTCTTATTTATCGATAACATAATACTTTTATCTCTCCCTTGACTATAATGGACAATTATTACTAGTCACATCATATTCTTTCTCATATATATTCGTTCTTTACTTTTATTAGTATATCTTACCAATAGGTACTCATTACTATAAAGTCATTCCCAATTGCTTTACTAATACATATTTATTAATAAAGGCTCCGTATACATTCTTTTAATCAATTACTTCATTATTATTGTTCATTAACATAGATTCCATAATTACTTGAATCTATCATAATTTACTTCAAATTCATCAATCATACTAGACACATTCTAGTATCACATTCTACTTACTTTCATACATTTTCAATTACTATCTTTATCAAAATATTTGTTAATAAAGACTGATACAATATCATACGTACTTTCAAAACTATTTGCTATGTACCCAGTTTAAAAGTCTCATGTACTCACCTTAGCAAATAAGTGCTCCAACCGTATTCTTGACACCAATCTCTTGCTTCACAATTCACCGGCTTTCCAAGATGTCACCAAAAGCCTAATACAATAATCATACAATGTTCAACATCACAATCTACTATTAATGTATCCATTTATCACTAGATACCATCAACTAACACTTTCCCCCAATTATGATGATTTCCAAAACCCTAGGTTTTACCAATATTAAGATTCTTACAAATCTTAACCATACACTTGTTTCCCTTGTTAAAATACCATCTATTAAGTGTATACAACATTTATTTAACCATTAATCACCAACCCAAGAACTAGGGTTTCAAACCCAAGCTTCTAAATCCATAGATCTAAAGCTACAACTACAAAGGATTGAAGATATACCTTAAATCTTCAACTAGGAGTGAAGAATCACGAGATTTGACCAAGAAATCGGCTCCAAATGATGTTTTCCACTCAAAAACGTATACAAACTCGGTGGGAGAGAAACTAGGGTCAACAATGGCATCAAATGAGCCAAAACCCGTCTTTAATGCTGCACACAGGAAGATAGCGTCGCTATCTACAAGATAGCGCCGCTATTTCAGAACCCGCCATAATTCGCTTCGGAGATAGCGCCGCTATCTCTGACTCTATCTCAGAAATTCTCATTTTCGCGACAGAACTCGACGCTATCTTGGGTCGCTGTTTGGTGACCACCATAAATCGCGTCGCTATCCCAAGATAGCGCCGCTATCTTGGGCTATGCAGCCCATGCTGCAATTTTCGACCTTTGCTTCGACACGGTTTCGTCCATAACTTTCTCATACGATGTCCAAATGACACGAAACCAATTCCTACGTTCTTTAAATGATTTATCCTTATTTATCATATTTTTTTCATAATTTATTTAACACAAAATTCGGGTCGTTACATCAACTTCATCAGTACTAAGTAATTCTGCCCCATCAGTACTAAATATGATCAGTACTAACTGCAACATCAGTAATAAGTTGATCTGTGATTTTGTTCCAACATTAATACATGTATTAACATCATAACTACAACCCTAAAAATTAGTTACCATTTCACTGATCTATTTAATTCTTATCTGGGATATCTAAACATTCGCATTAAAAATATGTATTTTAGGATGTGTATGTGTAAGTTTGATGTTAAAAAAGTACTAATATATTTTCGATGTTTAAAACATGTTGCGTCATTTTGCATCTTGTTAACTAATATAAAACTAGCAAGTATATCGGGTCAATGGAAGCTTTTCAAAGGCTTGAAAGGATAGAGTGTAGGGATATGATAATTTTTTTTTAATAAAAATCAAAAAATCAAAACAAATGGTGAAACTTGAAGCTTTTGGGTCGATTTCGTGGAAAGGTTAAAGAAAATGTGGCGGAGATCAGGGATCAAAACACGTTTTTTCATAGGAGACCATGGCTTGTAAGTTTGATTTAGCCTGAAATAATTACTTGTATTAAATATATGTTATTTTATTATACTATGCGAAAAGTATATTATTCTTATAATTTATCGGTTTTTACACGGTAATGGGAGGCCATTTTCAGATAAACCTGAGACCCTAATGGGTGTCTTTTTTTTTTGGTTCGACACATAATCTACTTATTTGCCTATAACGAAACTTGTACTCATGACCTATAACGAGCAACACTTTATAATTTATACAGATTTCCTATTGGATAAGCACCATCTGCTCATTTCTGCCTTACATTCCTTATGTACATTTTATTTTTCTTTTGGGTGCCGCTCCGAGCCTAGTGAGGGTGGCCCCCTCGACCCCGCTCGTTAACGTGCAACGAGACCTTTACAAGGTGTAGGGGGCAACCCCTTGACCCCGTGTTTGGTTTGTGTGGTAGAATTATATAAGTATAATAAAATATAAATTGTGGTACATGAATGAAACTTTTTATATAAAATATTACGAAAATTGATTATATAAATTATACAAAGTTGTGTACCTAAACATGACACGGGAAGTAAGGGGCTGCTTTTGTAATTACATGTTTCATGAAATCTGAGATCTACCAAATTTTCAACTTCTATATAAATGGTGTCTATCGCTACGCCCAAATCGCATACATACTTTATTCAAACAGTGCCCTCTACCCCGATTACTATAACGATGTTGTTCTCTTCCGATCGGCACCGTCAATTTGCACGCCGCTAAACCGCCGGAGAAATGAGTGTGACCGTTAACATCTCCGGTGCTTCGAATCGTAGATCCAAATCTGGTAAATTCTCATATGTATATGTACTTTGTTTATCACACCTATTTGAAGATCGATAATATACAATATAAGAATTTTATTTACCGAGCGATCCAATGTTTATAATCTGCTTAATTTTTGTGTAAAATCTGATGAATTGAATGAAAAGTAAGACTTACATCACTGTGCTCTGTTTAGCAGCTGCTGATGGAGCTACAAAAATAGCTTAGATTATATTTGGCAAACATGATGCGATGATCTGTGATTCTTTGATTATTCATAATCAAGTTTGGGTTCTCTTGAAATGCGTTAAAAGTCGGGTTCTATTATCATTGCGGAAGCTCTAAGTCTTGAGTAAGTATACATTTAGTTTTTCTGTGTTTGATCTTGGAGTATGCTATTTTTAAGGATTTTGAATTTATTGGCCTTATATTGTTAGTTTAAGTTTAGGGAGAAAAGTTTTGAACAGAGTGATAACATGATTTTGTATTTGTTTTGAAGGGAAATGTTAGTAGAACACCAATATTTGTAAGCATCAATTAGATAGAGCTGCTACGGTTTGCTATACCTGGAAACCTAAAGACAGCACTTCACGTTGCTGCGATTACAGAAAACACGTAAGATATGAGAATATACTGTGAAGAAATGTGCAGAGTCTAGTTGGAAAACGAAGACTTACAACTTCAAAATTAACTCACAGGTATCTTATTTATCAGCTACAATCATGTGCTCTTTCGTAAATACCATGTGCTCTCTTGTAAATATCATATGTTGTTTACTTATTTTGGAGATATGTTTGTGTTCTCTTGAAATGCGTTATAGTTATGTTAATGTTACTCTTGTGTTTGTATAATGATAAACTGAGTGTACTTTAATTGATTGCATATTCTTCCTTTCTATTATGGTTTTCATTAATTAAGTGCTACACATTTGCGTTTGTGTTCTCTTAATGAAATCTACTTACTATGAAAAGCCTGTGTAATAACATTAGGCCTTTTACTGTCGCTCCTTATGTAATTTGATTAAGCTCACATCATTTTCTTATATTAATCTATTAAATAAATAAACAGCCTCAAGAATTTGATCACCCAACAAAAGACCATTTATGTTCGTTTCAAAATTCCATAATCACTTGGTTAAAACAGCTAATTGAAGGTAGATGTCTTCTAAGAAGCATTTTATCAAACACTTAAGAGTGCACCATGAGGCATTCTGAATATATCAAAACTTTTGAAGTATTTTTCATGAAAAATTGTAGTATTATTTTATGTTAATTTACTTTTACCAAATCTTCTTTTATCCTTACTAAATAAAATGATTGATATATGAAATCGAACCACTAATTTTTTTTTTCTTCATAATCTCATATTCAAAATGAAATAATACTCATATCTCATTTTATATTGTTGGGTATCACAATTAACAATACGCTGTTGTTTCGAAAGAAAAACAATTGTAACGTAAGAAGATGTCCACGAGCACCAAGTGCCACCGAAAATGCGTCGAGCATTACTCCTACAGGTTATCACACCATATTGTGATAATTTACACATGCATTAACTAAATATTGAAAATAAAAATAAAAATAATTTATAAGAAATGTATTAAAACCTTTAATATTTGTATATTATCGGAAAGAGGTTCATTATTTGTACATAATTGTGATCAATAAGTTAGTTAACTAATTAATTAAATTATTTATAAGATAATCACTAAAACAATTACTTTTAATCGTTCTATGCCAAAATAATGAAAAATTATATCGGTTTCTACCATTTGTGTGTACTCATGTGCCTACTAATTTGATCATTACAAGTGTAAAAATCAATGAATGGTATGAGGAAAGAGAGTCAATAGAATACACATGTCAAGTTTAGAAGTAAGTATGACTATTATTCAGAAACAAATAGAGGAAGAAATATCATTTTTCCAAAATAATACGTTGTGTAGATATTTTGTTGTGATTTTTTAAAAACTCGAAAAAACCCAAAAATACATGAAAGGGTAGATTTCTTTAGTGTCACGTGTGAGGAAACCATATATCGAAATATAAACTTAAGTAAAATCGCTTAGTTTTAACATTTTATAACTTATTTTTGCCCATGATATTACATTTTCTATATCTCGCGAAGATTTCGCAATAACTATATGCAATAATATATGAGTTATAGTTTACATAATAAAGATTCTACGATATTCAAATGAAAACTCGGAAATTTGTTGTTTTGTACACTTTAAAGAATTAGCAAGGTGTGTGGTGAAGGTTTTGCATAGTATGTGGTCATGTCGAGTTAATGCCAATTTTATATGTAAGGTAAATTCAACCCGTTGTGTGAGTTTCCAGCTAGTTTAATTTAATTGTTCCGCTTGCAACTTTTGTCGGTTAACTTCCTTTTAAAAACAATTAGTTTCTTGCAACGGCCTTAAGAACACGATCACCCGTAACAAGTCCATCTACAAAAGTGTTGTAGGTGGCCAAATCAGGTGGATGAACTTGCTTGTCGTTGGATGGCAAGGAGCACCAACCAATTAATCGCTTTATTAAGGTGCCAATAATAATTTTTTTGAACAGCTAACACATACATCTCTTAAATCTACATCATTTTTGTTCACAACATGACTTATACCCACAACTTTATGTGACACCTAAAAAACAGATCTCGCAAATTTTGTTGTATATAATTACTTGAAATTCCAACTGAATCCATTTGCTTAAAAGGAGAAATAGCAGTTAACTAATGTTTGAATTAACTTTAAACAACTACCCGAATCACTGTGTTAAATTGGCCAACTGATCATAAGAGAGATTTCATATAAAGAAAATATTTATATTAAACGTTTGGAGTGCATGATAAGATTCTCAATATGTGATAACTGATGACCATAAAGTCATTTTCATTTTTTTGTGAAACAATGAATCATCGTACGAAATCCAGCAACCTACGCCATTAAACCAGGTGATGCTATACGTGTCAATGAATTATTTGAATTCCCGCATGTTGGCATCACATCATGGAATTAAGAATTTTCGGAGCATCAAGTAAAGTTTTCGGTCCATACCCTCCATCATACCAGATATTTTTTTTGTATTGATATGCCTTTTAAATCAGCTATTATTAATGTCGCATATTGTTTGGTTCCTTTGTCGGGAGGTGATGTATATTAGTATATAGGCAATTATATCAACTACCTATACAAAAACTATCTCCTTCACCATATTATAAATTTAAAAATAGAGTGTACGATTATATCAAAACATAAACTGTGATCTATGTATAAATTTTTATGATATAAATATCAACTTTGTTTGTCAATAAAATTAGATAATTTAAAATACAGCTAGGATGATTCGACTAAAATCCATAATGTAAAAATTGTTCTGTATATACGATATTGATTCCTTATTTTAGTGTTAAGAGTTATAGGCTTGTTTCAATAATATTAGATTTAACAAAGGAATCATGAATGACACTTATCGAATTATATTTTCAACCCTATGTCCGGGTTTCCCGAAATTGTAATTATATGAATAATTCCCGAGAATCAAATTAGAAATTAGGCAGAATTTCTAATTAACGTTTTTTTGATGATTTGATAGAATTCGTATTCAGTAGTATGTCAAAGAGAGTAATATCTCGTCTATCCACACAAAATATTTCTTTTGTTTATATCAATCAAGAGGTCAAAGCGGTTCCAAGAGATTAGAAGTAGTTCCACGAAATTAGCGGCGGTTATTAACAATTTCGTGCAGTCAGAAAACCGTCCATCACAACATCCTTCACCAGTTAGTCGCTACAGAAGCTCGCTGCAGTAGCTGGTTTCCCAACAACTACCTACCCATTAACTAGTTTCCTACCCATCAACAAGTCACTTCACCGACTGGTCATTTATGCGCCCCCCTTGACTCCCGTCTTTTGCGCGTTCGCCTTATAGACCGTCCTAGCATCATCTTGAACTTATATAAGTGTGCTCTGCGCATCTCCTAACCTTTACTATAACCAAAGTATGAAACTCATTACATATATATTGTTTCCGTTATATACTAAAACTAGAATGAATATGTAACACTAAAATCACCAACATTCACTTAAATTAGAAATTGTTTGATAAGAATAAAAGAACATCATTTGAATTCTTTGTTTAGATTTTGAAAAGGTTAAATCTTCATGTGTTTGTTTTAGCTTATTTGACCGACTTATTACCTTATCTTAGTTTTGATAAGTTTAAATGCCTTCTTTTTTAGCTTGTGAGATTATTTAAGTTCAATTTCATAAGCTTATAAACTAGGAAAAGAATAAGCGATGGACCTTTCTTTATATGTGTTTCGAATTACTCAAGACCAGAAGGGCATCCATATATATATATATATATATATATATATATATATATATATATATATATATATATATATATATATATATATATATATATATATATATATATATATATATATATATATATATAGGGTAGGGTTATATTGAGAAACCTGATTTTAAAAAGAACTTTGAGAACCCTCTAATTTTAATCCTAGCCATCAAAAAAACAATCTAGTGTTTCACAAAGAAATCGGTGAAAAGGGGTGCACGATCCTATCCAAAATTACAATATATTACGTGTTTTTTATATTCGTGAAAGAAAAGTAGGGTTTTTGCATTCGTTACATCAAACACGAAGCTCCGGCGATTTGAAGGGCGACCGAACATCAAGTTCCAATCAGCGAAAAATGTCAGGTACAGGTTACATCGATACACATAAATATGATATAATTTCATGTTTCCGACGTCAATAACTTTAAAATTATGCAAAATTGTAGTAATGGGGGTGTAACGATTGAATCCAAATTGGGCATTTGGGTTAAATAGGTTGGAACATTGAAACATAAATGGTTTTAGGGTTAAGGATTCCGGTGACATATATGATTGACTATGATTTTTCAAAATAGGATACCATCAATTTGTAAAATTACGGTGTTGGCGGTGTATTTGTCACCGGAAATTGTTTATTTTGATTATGTTTTAGTTCGAATGACAAGTATGTATTGTTATGGCTTTTTAACTATTGTAATTGTGAGAAATATGAACTTGTTGTTGCGTGTAGGTTCTACCAGGAGCTCGAAAAAACGTGAACGATTGAATGATGATGATGATGATTTTGTGTCAACTCGGTCTTCATCAAAAAAAGGTAAATTCTATAGCATATCATGTATCATATATGCACACCACATCATCTGAAAAGGAAGCATTTCTTTAAAATACTCGGGTTTTTTGAGTTGTTGTGTTTTCCAAAATGTAGATGTTAACAAAAAAGGAAGTAGATCGTTACAATCTGGGGAAAACACAATAGAAGGTGAACATTCAACGAAAACAACAGGTAGCAGTTCAGCTAATAAGACGGGTAACATATCCAACTTGCACTAGTGTTTTAACTGTCGATTGGAATAACTGATGGCCATTTATTTAGTATTTGATTCTTAATAATAATTTTGTTTCATAGGAACGAGTACGATGAAAATTAAGAAGAAACAAAATACCACAGATGATGTAGGTACCAGTTCTAGGTAATAAGACGGGTATCGTATCCAACTTACACTTGTGTTTTAACTAATGTTGTTGTACTCGTATCATTCACATTGAAACATATATGTGTTTTAGACTGTTATTACATGAACATATATGTCTGACTATTAATTAATTGATACTCAGGTAAAGCCAAACCTAGTAAGAAAAAAGAAGGTAAAGCTAAGGTGAAAATACATCAATGTAAAGTTCTGCAAACTAGGAGTAGCCCAAAGACTCTACATGTGGCGCTATCTCATCTAAATGCAACACAGAAAGCTTGTCTAGAAAACATGGGTTTTGGTGAACTACTGGATTTCAGGGTGGACGGTATACCAACAAAGTTATCCCTATACGTTGTGGATAAATTCAAACCAGATAAATATGATATTAGAACAGAAACAGGTAGAATAAACGTATCAAAAGGATCGATATCAGAAATGTTTGGTCTAAAAAACACAGGATTAAATATTACAGACATGAAAGTTGAGAAAGATGAGGAAATGATCAAAAAATGGCTGAATCAGTACAAGGAGTGTAAAGATATTACACCGACAGAAGTCAAAATTAGAATTAGAAAATCTACTAGAATTGATTTAAATTTTAAACTAAATTTCATTGTTTTATTTTGCTCAATCATGGGGAGAATCAATATGAAGGGAGTTTGTGACCTTACGATTCTAGATTACCTGACACCGTCGACAGATTTTTCTGAAATAAACTGGTGTAGTTACATATGGGAGTCACTTAAAACATGCAAGGATGGATGGGAGAAGGGGAAGGCTAACAGTTTTTTCAGGGGGCCTCAAACATACCTTACGGTAAGTTACTATTGCATGTATTCTTTGTGTAACATATATGTTTCTGAAATATAAAACTGACCAAACATTGGTGTTCGATTCTAATACGTTCGATGTTTTACATGTTAACAGCTTTTGTATGTGGAGAAAACCAAATGCCCGGGAGTTAAAATTGGGTGTAAAAGACCAGCATCATCAGCTTGGTCTTGGGAACTATTGAGTGAACGGGAAACCGAGGAGTTAAATAATGGTGGGTTTGGAAGAGGTGAAATTATAATGGAATCTAATCACGAAGATTTATTTTCTGTACCGGAAGATGTGGATGTAAGTATTATGTAATTTTTTAATATAAAGTACATATATGTGTTACACTGAATATACATTTGAACGATGATATTTGTTATTGTGTATGCAGGGGTGCGTATGGCTTTTAAAATACCAAATAAAAAATCTTGGTATCGAGATGGATATGTTCAAAAGAACAATGGAATGCTCAATTAACAAATTTCCTACAAACCCTAAACTGAAGCAGCTAGTCGGAAATTATGTTGATTTGATTAACAGCAAAGTGACATGGAAAACTGACAGTGCCGGCCCTTCAAACTCTAAAAAAACGCCTGAGGCAGATGGTTTTAGATTGCCGGTTAATGTTCCCATACATTGTGTGGACGAAGAAACAGTAGAAGAAGGGATAGAAAACATGGAGTTTGAAAGTTTTGTTCCAAACAATGCCAATAAAGACGCAAATGTTGAAGATAACATAAGTGTTCCAAACCCAGTGTTTGTTACAAATGAAAACATCAGTAACGATCCACAAACAAAAAATGATGCAAAAAAAATCAACAAGGGGAAACAAAAAGCTGATGAACCCATGGACGAGTATGCCGAACCAGGTGAATGTACACAAAATGCTTTCGAACAAATAATGCTAGATATTGAACAAAAACGGTTGAATGCTATGGAAGGAATGAAACAAAAAAAACACCGCCTGAGCCGTTGTTCGATCCTGATTTCCCCGGTGTTATGACTCAAGCCGCTCTTGTGCAAGCAACTATAGAAGCTGAAAACACCAGTGCAAGAAACAAAAGAAAAAAAATGTTTGCAGACGATAGTATGCCAAGCTTTAGTCTTGGTTTGACGCAAGAATTTGATATGCCACCGGTAAATAAAGGTACGGGATCATCAAATGTAAAAGACGAGCCAATGACACCGGTGCCCATTCAAGTGATATATCCCGAAGAGAAGGAAGCAGAAGGTGTTATGAACAGAGGAAGACGATTTCGAACTAAATCTAATGCTGCAAGGTCACCATACATACAAAGGGTACTTGACTGTAACAAACCGCTAACCGCAGAGGAAAATAAAGTTGCAAAATTCTTGCAAAAATGTAAACAAGGCGAGAAGTAAGTATTACAAAATTTTGCTACAATCATTATCGTTTTACATATATGCGTAACTGTTTTCGTATTTGAACTAAAAACATTGTACAGCAAGAAAGTGTTTGTCGCGACTTCTGGATACTTCCTGATGGTAACTGAAATTAATAGCTTGCTTGAGGGATATACAGAAAGTGGTGTGCTAGGAAGTTAGAGTATCGTGCTCAATCATATGGAGATGTTCAGAAGTAACGAATCAGTAAAGCGACTTTTCTTACACCGAATGGCAATGGTACGGTATTACATATATGTAGTATGTTACTTGTAAATTGTAATGTGTTGCACAAATTAATTTAAATATCGTTTGAAACAGGACGAGAGTGACTTCTTTTCTAAAAGTGAAGATGATCAACCACAAATGTTTTTACGATATATGGAAGAATTCTACGATAACTGCAGCTTATACACACGGGCCCAAAACCCCCAACTGGTAAGTACTAAGTCGAATGTGTTACATATATGTAATAGGTCAGTTGTACATATGTGTTCAATAATTTTTATCTATTTTGAGCACCGCAAATTGCAGATTTTTATACCTGTTGACTACAAACAACAACAATTTCTAATTGTGTTTGACTTGCGATCGGGGAGGGCGGTCATGATGGATCAGCAAACATACAAAAATGATGACCCAAATTTAAAATTGATGAAATCTAAAAAGAGATGCAACATACCTGTCGCACAATTAGTAGTAAGTTGATTAAAATAGTAACTAACATATTAATAAAATGTAAAAAATGTTTTAAAATACTAACTAACAAACATGTGTGTGCAGAAAAAGGTATTCAGCCGGTATGCAGCATACATTCATCATGAGAAGGCAGAATCATTGGAGAAAACAGATATGATAATTAGTGACTTTAAGTGTCAAAGCAGCAGGTACAAGGACACATGTGGTGTATTGGTTATGCGGTGGATGGAATCTTACTTTGGACAAGATATAAATAAATGGGATTGCGGGCTAGAAGGTGACATTATAAAGCATCATAAGCAAATGAAAATATTAAAAACAAGATATGCAGCAAAGATACTTCTTTCCGAGTGCAACATTAAAAGGGATGAAATAAGACAAGGATTGGATGCTTTGGTTTAAAGTATTGTGGTTATTCCGTTTGTTTGGAATTATGTTTAATCAAACTTGGTTTGTTTTTTTGGATGGATTTTGGACGTATTTGGTGTTTATGTTTGTGTTGGTTTGGTTTTTTGGCTACGAACATATATGTAAGGTCGTTTGAATGTTTTTATTGACTACTTGTTCTTTTCTATATGATATTTTGAATGTTTGTCCACTTTTACAAATTTAATTGGATAAATCGAAAAATGTTTGTTGCATGTATTTGTGATTGAAATGGAAATAAATGTTATGCCGTAATGTTGCATGCATGTTACACTAAGACTAAGTAACCATACTATATAAACGTATTTGATTTCGGCAACAATGTATGGTGCATCTATGTAAAACAATATAGTAACTAACAACAATAAACGAATATTTGTAAAAGAAACATATATGCTCCTAAAAAACGTTGAATTCGTATCAAGTTATTCAAACACAAAAAAAGTACTAGTTTCTGTAAGTAGTAAACAAAAATCCAAATCTCAAAGACAAAAGTAAAAAGAAACATGTAAAAACATTAAAAAATGAAGCAATGTTCATTCGTCATCCGAAAACCATTCACCATTACTTGAAGACTCGTCGGAAGGATCGTCATCAGTGGCTTCATCCACAAGGTTATGTCCAGCAACATGGGGTCGTCGGCGAACATTGACTTCTTCAAAATCATTTTCGTTAGGCTGATTAATAATGCGTTTGGGGTTCTTGCAAGTTCGTACGTTGTGACGTAACTCACCACAGTTCTTACAACCACGATGTTTAAAAGGATGTTTGCGTGATGTCCTGTTTTTAGATTTGTCTTTGGCAATCTCAGCAGCACTCTTTAACCTTTTAGAACCCTTAGTACTTGATTTCGGAGGATCTTTAAACTTTACTGGTTCAGGTTCTTTGACACCTAATAATTCAGCATATTGTTCTTCTTCGTTTCGTCCATCGGGCGTTGACATCTCAGCCTCGAGTTTTGTTTTCATTATACTCAGAGCATCGAAAAACTCAGTTAACTTGGCAACATTATTGCCAATTATGTTTTGACAATCCTCAATCATAAGATTCATGTCGATATTTATTTTTTCCGTTTTCTCAATGTCAGGCCCATACATGTGTCTTTCTTCAATCAAATGAACAGGAAGTGGGTTTTTTGGCCATCTTGGATTAATATACTCAAGTGGGATTTTCTCGACATCGTTATCTATAAGCACACAAAAAATATGCCGACAGAGATAACCATATCTAGAAAAATGACCACACGAACATGTGACATGACCATTGGTTTTGTTGAACGTAACCTGAAACGTAAAATGCAATTATTAGCTACTGAAAACATATATGTTTTCCGGAATGCACAAATGCGAAAACCATACATAAAATTGGGAAAAAAAACTTTACCTTTGTTTTCACAACTGTTTTATGATGCTTGTCCTTCTGGATAACTACACAATTCTGAACGCCTTCAACGACGTCAGGGATACTGCTTTTACATGAAACCAACCCTTTGCTAATTTCTTGTTGGACTAACCAAAATATCGACAAAGAATATACTTGAATTGCATGTTGCTCAATTGGAACATTTGTCTTCAATGAAGGTGTTGCACCACTATAATCGTTGTCCTCACGACGTTGATCATATCGTTGTTTGTCCATAGCAGCTTTAAAACACAACATAAATTGAACAAACGTGTTACCGTGGTGAGAAAACCGTTGGAAAAAAGCATTAGAGCTTTCAGACCGAGAAGTAGTTTTCATTAACCCACACATTGGGACGTCTTTAAAATAAGCTGGAATCCACCTATTGTTAGGTCACAACTCCCTGGTTAAGATGGTTAATTGATTGGATAATTATAACTTAAGACAAATATTGTATAAGAACAAGATATGAGTCAAATGTATAATTCCACTAAGTGTGGCTTGTTGCGGAATAACAAGACCACTGATCAATTACAATAGATATGAAAGTGTAAAGTGAATTGGTGAGTTCTCCTTTGCAAGATGATCTCTATTTATAATGATATAGAGATCTTACATAATGGGCAAAGGAGTAACCGAAGGACTAAACTAGGAAAATGACTAAGATCAAGGGATTTGATCTTAGTCCGTTACATAATAAAATGTAACTCAGTCCTTCTACTCAGTCCTTGTACTCAGTATCACTATCTGATACTGAGCTCTGATACTGAGTTCCAATACTGATCACTCAGTATCAGACCTAAACTTAGCTATTTTATTCTACATATTAATCAAAGCTAGTCTAGGTTGTTTTGTTATCTTAAGATCCAAAGGGGTAAGGCTTTTTGCCTTAACAATCTCCCCCTATCTAATGATAACAAAACAATTACAAAGAGATAAAAGGAATAGAAAATACAACAGCATAGGTAGCAAAATCTTCTTCTTCATCTGCTGTTGATGGCTTTATTCTCATAGAAGACTTCTTGTTTGATATGGACAAACTCTGCTCTGCTCTTGAGTTCATCCCTTCTACTATTCAGAACTGCAACAATCTTCTTTCTGAACCAAGAGTCTTCTTTCTTGGTGATCATCCATTTCAGTCCAACAAGGTGACTGATTTGAGCTCTTGGTAGATCTTCTTCAGAAATGAAGCACTCCCTATCCTCTGGGTCAGTGTACATATATCCAGAAGTTGGATATATGACACTCTTTTGATCCTGAAAAACAAGGTTAGGAGGAAGAGGGTACTTTTTAAGATACTTGTATGTATGAAGACATTCTGGTCTGTTGTTTGAGTAAGCTTCAGTCATCACACTGAGTGTTCTATACTCTATTTCATGAAGCAAGTCCTTCTCATAACATAATGCAGCTACTGCACATATCTCATCCAAGACTATTTGATCATAAGTTGATTTCTTTGGAAGCTCTTTGATCAGTCTTGTTATCTTCACCCAGTCTTGAAGACCAATTCTTTGAATATCATGAATAAATATCTTCATGGGAGGACTGGTTAAGCCAGTACAAGTGATAGTGATTCTTCCTTCTTTGAGCTTCACTTTTACTTTATTGACATCCAGATTCAACCAATGTATCCCCCTTACATTTGGAAATGTTTTGGTCTTCAAGAACTCCTTCCTTTCCTCCTTATACTGAGTCCTAGCAGCAACCATATTCCAATAATGTTGAATATGGTCTGGACCCTTTCTTGAGATTCTATGTGAAGGACCAGGAGTATCAGTATCTGGGACAGATTCTGGTTCAGCTTTGATTCCCAACTCTTGCTCATATAGAAATCTCTCTTGTTCTGCACAGAGTTGTTGAGAAGTCAGTCTTAGAGCCTGCTCGGTGTCACTGTCCAATGTATGAACATGTCTTCTTTGTCTTGTTACCAAAGGAGCAGGTTCCTCACTTGATTCAGAAGAAGTGAGAACTGCATTGATGGGTCTTCTTGATACGGAACTTCTTCTTCTAATCACCAGATTTTCTGGTTCTTCATCATCCGAGGATGATGATGAAGAACTTTCTTGTTCTACCAGATTTAGTGCATAGTTCACTAAATCTGGTTCTTCATCTTCATCATCAGCAATAGGCCAGATGAAAGGCCTATATACCACAATTTGCAAATCATTCTCCTCACGAGCAGGTGGCTCAGAATAAGTTTGCTGTGGTTGGTCAGTATGAGTCTCCCCCTGAGCAGATGGCTCAAGTGGGTCTTGAACTTGTAATGCTGACCTAGTTCTTTGTCTTCTTCTATCATACTGAATCCGAAGTGGCTCAGTGTGAGGGCTTTGCTGATGTTGTTGTTCTTGTTGTGGAGGTTGATCTTCATTCAATCTTCTTCTTTTCTCCCCCTGAGCAGATGGCTTAGTTTGATCAACCTCAGTATCTCTTTGTCTCTTCTCCCCCTTTTTGCTATCATTGGATGGGGAGGGAAAAGGATCAATATCACCACCCATGTCCCCTTCAGGTTCTTCAAGAGTAGGGGAGGGCATGGGCTCAGTGGCAGCATCAGTATCACCATCATCTCCTTCTCCTTCTCCTTCTCCTTCTTCATTGTGTGCACCATGTGAAAATGGTGGAGTTGGTGGAGGCTGATGTGGTTGTTGAAGGAGTGAGACTGGCTGTTTTATTGAGTCAATATCACTACTCATAGTGTCCATTCTGGCCAGTATGAGAGTCTGAGTATGTTGGATGGCCAGAATATGCTGCATGATTGCTTGCAGAGTCACTTGGTCTCCTGCAGCTTGTGATGCCTGAATGCCCTGCACAGATGGTGCTAAAGAAACAAAAATATAATACTGGGTAAAAAGAAAGGTTTATCAAATAGAATTGTGGTGTTGTTTAACTCTATAATCATATAAACAGAGTTTGTGAAGTCTGTATTTCATCTGGTTTATGATGAAATATTGTGGACTTGTGCATAGCATGTGTAAGAAGATTTTAGTAAAAGTGAGTGTGTAAATTTAAGTAGCTCAGTATAGGATAAGTCACATTTACTAAAAGGTTTGGGTTTGGGAATTCGAAGCCTGGGATGTGCTTCTTGTTATTTTCAATGTTTATCACTCGGTATTAGAGTGATAACAGAAATGTGGCTAAACCCCATGGAAAATTTTTGGATTTTGTGGCTTAAGGGTTTGTGATCATTTCTTGAATTATGCTACCCAACTCAAAAATAAGTTGGACATTATTCAAGCAGCACTAGTGGGTGTCAGTTTGACATCAACCACCATTGTCTCTTTAAATGTTGAGACAACTGTAGACTGACAATGATCAATTGTGTGCTCAGTATATGAGTTTTGTATAGCAGCAGTGGGCTAGCTATGTTGGCCATAAACGGATATATATTTGAAAAATCGTGTGAGACTTTGGTCAGTATTGAGTTGGTACTGGCCAATACTTAGTCTCTATTTGGGAATGAAATATATATATATATATATATATATATATATATATATATATATATATATATATATATATATATATATATATATATATATATATATATATATATATATATATATATATATATATATATATATATATAAGTTTAAGGGCTTTTTAGAAATTCATACCTGAGACTCTGTCAGATTCCCTTCGAGCATCGACAGAGGTCGGTGCAGGATCATGTGATTGTTGATTTGCAGCACCAACATCTTCAATACCGACTTGTCTATCTTGCTGAGCACCTTCCAGTGTAGTTTGCTCATATTGAATCTCCACATCAAGAGGAACATGAGGTTCCTCAATTGGTTGAGCAGTTGGGACTAGTTCTGGACCTGGAAGGTCAGCGGTGGCTGCAACTAGGCTTTGGGCTTGAAGAGAAGCAGTTAATGATGGAACATTTGCAGGCTGCACCTCCTCAGACGATAAGTTTCCCATAATCACAGGGGAAAGATTTCTTCTTCTTCTTTGGAGGACCAATGGTGTATCTTCTGAGGACTCAGTGTTAGAAGTTGGTTCAATATGAGGAGCATCAGGATCCTGTACAGGTGGAGAGATATGTTGTTGAACTTGTGGAACATCCTGCATCTCAACATCTTGACCGACCTGTCCTTCATTACCACTATTATCATCATTATCATCATCATCATCATCATTGTCTGAGTCAGTATCAGACATGTCTTCTTCTTCATTTATGTGTTCTTGAACAATGGCCCACATAGAAGGACTCAGTAGAGGCTCTCCTTCTCTTGCCCTGTAAAAGAAAATCTTCTCACTAAGAGGAGGAAGATCAACCCTTGGACTGTGAAACTCATCATAAGAATGTGTGGGCATTGAGTGTTGAAAAATGAGTGATAAGAATCTGCAGAAAGGGACATTACATTCCCTTGTGTTAGCCCGAACCAAAGCAGCTAATTCATTGAAAATGAGCCGTGCATAATCAATGTTTCTTCCATAGTACAAAGCATGTACTATTTGCATCCCAAATTCATTTATTTGGTCCAAAGCACCCGTCTTGTGGGTCATACACCGAATTATTGTTGTAATGAGAATGCCCCACATAGGACCAAATTCGTTTCTTTTGATTATGCCCGTTGTTCCTCTTCGACCCAAGAATGGCAATACTGAGCGTGCCTCTGTTCTATCAACGAATAGGTCATACTGAGCTTAGGCGAGAAGCCTCAGTGTTTCACGAATGATGGCAGTAGAAACAAATGCCCTTCTTTGATCCCTAATTACCCACCCAGCAATCATATCTGGAGAATCGAGTGTGGCAGAGTACCAAAACTCGCATAGCATTTCTGGGTAAATTGCTCCAGGAGACAAGGTCAGTGCACGAGCAATTGGGCAATGCTTCATAAAAGTCACAATGTTTGTGAATTCTTGGCATACCCAGGCTTGAGGAATAGTGAAATTGGCTGTTATGTTGTTCCTCGCAAACCTTGGCAGTTCATCATTTCGGAATTTGATTTCCGATTCAACCTCTGGAGCGACGAAAGTGTAATTCGCCATCTGTGATTTTGATTACGAGTTTTTGCTTGCTAAATGAGAGTGAAATCGTTAATCGCAGAGAGAATTTAAAGAGAAGGAATGAAATAACTGTTAAAAAGAAATTTGAAGTAAAAAAAATGGTTATTTATAGGTGATTTAAAGATAATTAAGGTATTGGGAAGTTAAACCGGCTGATTTGACTGCCTTATCCTGTGCCAACGGTAACTTTCCTATTAAGAAAGGTTATCGTTGGGCAGTATGAGGGTTAAGCTCGGTGTAAACGCCGTCATACCCCAATACTGAGTAAAAAAAAAAAATTTAAAAAAAAATTTAAAAAATATAAAAACAATTAATTTACTCTTGAAATTAATAAAAAAATAAAAATTTTAAATTTTGATGGTAACAGACTAGTGATACTGAGTGGTCAGTATCAACATGAGTGATACTGAGCTCTCAGTTTTAAAGAAAATTAAGAAAGATCAAGGATTCAGCATACCTAATTGCCCTAGTAAATACATAAACCTTTCCTCAGGGAGAGGTTTAGTAAATACATCGGCCAATTGTTCATCTGTTGGTACATAATCTACCTCAACCTTACCTTTTTCCACATTATCTCGAATAAAGTGGTGTCTGATATCAATGTGCTTAGTTTTGGAGTGATAGACTGGGTTCTCTGTGATAGCGATAGCACTCTTGTTATCACAATGAATTGGAGTCTTTGTAAAGTTGAACTCATAGTCCAATAGTTGATACTGCATCCATAATAATTGAGCACAGCAACTTCCTGCAGCAACATACTCTGCTTCTGCTGTGGAAGTTGCTACTGAATTTTGCTTCTTGGATGACCAACCTACTAGTCTTCCACCTAGGAATTGACATCCTCCACTTGTGCTTTTTCTGTCCAATCTACAACCTGCAAAATCTGCATCTGTGTACCCTTCAAGGTCAAAGTTTGAGTCTTTGGGATACCAAAGACCCAGGTTAGGAGTACCTGCAAGATATCTGAAGATGCGCTTAACTGCTTTCAAGTGTGATTCTTTAGGATCAGCCTGATACCGAGCACACAAACATGTTGCAAACATGATATCAGGCCTGCTAGCAGTTAAGTAAAGTAAGGAACCAGTCATACCTCGGTATGTGGATTGACAAACTGGTTTACCAGTTTCATCCTTACTTATCTTATCCTGAGTACCCATAGGAGTGTGCATGGAGGATAAATTTTCAAATTTATATTTCTTTAACATATCATGCACATACTTACTTTGATTTATAAAAGTGCCATCAGGCTTTTGTTCAACTTGTAAACCAAGAAAATAAGTAAGTTCTCCCATCATACTCATCTGATACTGAGTTGACATTATCTTAGCAAACCAGTCACACATTGACTTGTCAGTGGAGCCGAAGATAATGTCATCTACATATATCTGAATAAGTAAGATGTCATAACCTTTCCGTTTTGAAAATAATGTTTTATCAATTTTACCTCTTGTAAATTTATTTTCAATAAGGTACTCAGACAAGGTATCATACCAGGCTCTTGGAGCTTGTTTGAGCCCATATAGAGCTTTATCAAGCTTGAAAACATAATGAGGAAATTTAGGATCAACAAAACCTGGAGGTTGTTTAACATAAACTTCTTCTTGTAGTTTTCCATTTAGAAAAGCACTCTTGACATCCATCTGATAAACTTTGAAGTTCTTAAAAGCTGCATATGCAAGATACAACCTAATAGCTTCAATTCTTGCAACTGGTGCAAAAGTTTCATCATAGTCAATGCCTTCTTCTTGCCCGTAACCTTGAGCAACTAACCTTGCTTTGTTTCTGATGACAACACCATCCTTGTGCATCTTGTTTCTGAATACCCACTTAGTACCAATAATAGTTTTGCCAGTAGGAGGTGGTACTAAGTTCCAAACTTTGTTTCTCTCAAACTCTGTGAGCTCTTCTTGCATAGCCTCTACCCAATCTTCATCTAATAAAGCTTCATCAGCTTTCTTTGGTTCAATGGTAGATAGAAAACTTAAGAAGAAACAAAAATTTGCAGTTGCTTGGGGTGGAAACTCTAATTTTCTTCTTGTTTGGACACCTTCTTCAATAGGACCAATAATGTTTGAGTGTGGATGGTCTCTGTATTCCCTTAAATTGTTTCCTAAGGGAGCATTTGAAGTAGGATCAACACTATCTTGTTGATTGGGTGTGTTGTGTGTCTGATACTGAGTGGAATTCTGGTCAATATTAGACAACGGAGGGTGCTGTTCAGCTTCATTTTGCAGAGGTGATGTGGATTCTTGTGAAGTGTTGGATGTTTCACCTTCTTCATAGGTAGAGTGGTGCAGATCATTAGTTGGAAACTCAGTATGAGGGTTCTCTGTGATGGGAGCCTCAGTATTAGTCGTGGTTGAGTGAGACTGAGTTCAAACTTGATCAGTTTCATTAACCTTATTAAAAATAAAGTGTGGATGAAACTTGGGCTCTTCAGCAATGGAGTTTTCTGGATTGCATAGAGTATCTATGCCACTTATGTCTTCACTGGCTGAGGTAGAATGCTCATTCCGATCTTCATCAAATGTGACATGAATGGATTCTACAATCATCTTGGTTGAGATGATATACACTCTGAAGGCTTTAGAGTGTGGAGAGTAGCCCATGAACACACCTTCATTTGCTTTGGGAGCAAATTTGTTGAGATTTTATCTTGTACTGAGTACAAAGCATTTACTCCCAAAGATGTGGAAGTATTCCACATTAGGAATCTTGCCATTGTATAACTCATATGGAGTCTTCAGATGTCTCTGGACTATAGTGGCTCTATTCTGAGTGAAGTTTGCACAATTTACAGCTTCAGCCCAGAAACTCAGTGCCAGTCCAGCATGGCATAACAGAGTTCTTGCAGCTTCAATTAGTGTTCTATTCTTTCTTTCTACAACACCATTTTGTTGTGGTGTGTAAGCTGCAGAGAAGTTTTGAATGATTCCTTTTTCTTCACAGAAATCGGCTAATACTGAGTTCTTAAACTCAGTACCATGGTCACTTCTAAGTTTCTTGACCTTGTTGCCTTTTTGAAGTTCCTCTCTTTTTATAAAGGCAATGATTTCTGTTGTTGCATCTGACTTAGTCTTGAGAAAGATGACCCAAGTATATCTTGAGAATTCATCAACCAACACTAGGGTATAGATCTTTTTGGCCAAAGAGGGTGTGCTGATGGGGCCAAAAAGATCCATATGTATCATAGTAAGAGGTTCATTGATGGAATGATTGACCTTTGACTTGAATGAACTCTTCTTCTGCTTGCCCATTTCACATGTTGAGCATAACTTATCTTTTGAATAAGTAATAGTGGGCAACCCTCTCACCAGTTTCTTCATACTGAGTTCGTTGATATTTCTAAAGTTGATGTGAGAGAGTTTCTTGTGCCATAGCCAATGCAATTCTGGCTTGACTTTAGAAAGCAGGCATACTCGAATAGTTGGATCTATTTCAGATAGGTTGACCACATATACATCTTTTTCTCTTCTAGCAATGAGTACAGGCTGCCCTTTATCATTTTAGATGATTCCTGCAACCTTCCTGAATCGAGCTTCATTGTCATCATCACACATCTGGCTAATACTGAGCATATTGTGTTTAAGACCTTCTACATAGGCAACTCTTTTAAAAGTTATGTTGCCTGCCTTGATCACACCATAACCTCTTGTCTTTCCCACCGAGTCATCTCCAAACTTAACAGAAGGACCCTTCTCTGGAGTATAATTGAGAAGGTACTCCATACTGCCTGTCATGTGTCTTGAGCAGCCACTATCTAAATACCATTTTCTGTCACCCTGCACAAGACACAAAATAAAAGTTAGTTCCTTTTAGGCACCCATTTTTGAATGGGACCTTTGGTGGAATAAACAGATTTTGTCCTGATCTCTTTATTTGGAGAGGTCAGTAGCACGTCAGGGGAAACTTTAGAGGTTTTCTTTGGTGATACTGACTTAGATTCTATCCTTTTCTTTGGTACTGAGTACCTAGGATTTGAAAGATCAGTCCAGCATTCATCTCCCTTATGACCAGTATGATGACACCTATAACATTTTCTAGGTCTATTTCTAAACATATTTTCATAAGGTATTTTAGAAAACTGTTGCACTTTTGGTAGATCAGTATGAACAAGTTTTGCAAATTTTTTACTTAAAGATTTGACCTGATCACCAAGTGTTTTTAAAATGTTATTTTTGTCATTTTTAATAGGTGTTTTAACATTTTTCTTTACTGGTTTAAAAGGTGGTGGATCTGATTGCTTCTTTTTATTTGGTAGAGAAGTCTTTCTAATATTATTAGTGTAAGACTTCTTGATTCTGCCAACTGTGGACCTAGTTGAAGTTGTTTTTTGTTTATCATGTTTTGAGGAAACAACTTTAACAGGTTCTTTAGATGTCTCAGTATATGATGTTCCTGTTCCTGCAACTTCTGTATTAGAAGAAACATTTGAGATAGAAGTAGTATTATTATCATTATATATTTCAAAAGTTGTTGTATTAAATAATAATTCAAAAGGTGGAACAGCAGAAGTGTCATACTGAACTATTGGAAGCTCAGTATCAGAAATTTCCTTTACATGAAATTCAATACTGAGTTCTTGTAGCTCAGTATAGCACTTTGAGCAGATGGAGGGACCAATAGGTTTTTCTAAAATTTCATTTTCCTCATCATCTGACTCGGTTTGACATCCAACTTCACAAAAAGTTTTAGCTTTTATAAATTTAATAGGGTTCATATTAGAAAACTCTTCAAATAAATCAGCAAAATTATTCCTATTTTTAAATTGAGGATCAACACCAAGTGCAGCCCTCACATTTTCTGGGAATTGTTGATTTAAACATTTATTTAATTTTATTGAAGCATTTCCCCAAGATTTACACTGTTTTTCAAATTTTTCTTTTTCAAGTTTGTGTAAATGAGCTTTATCAGCTAATCTTTGGTTAATGTCCTTTAAATCTGAAAAGTTTAGTTCTAAATCTTTATACTTTGCTAATTTATCTAAGTTTACATTATTTACCCTTTCAAGTTCTTGAATTGTTAATTTTAAAGCTTTTTCTTTTTGTACAGAAGTTTTAAGATCAACAATCATATACTCAAAAATCTTAGTTTTTTCATTCACTGAATAAGTTTGAAAGGAACTTACCTTGTACAACTGAGTGGAATCCCAATCAGTATGAACACTCATCCTCTCAGCCTCTTTGATATCCTTTTCAAAGGAGCTCTTCAAATCATCTTCAGTGAAAGCCATAAAGGCTTTATTCTCAACCACTTCCTCATCATCACGTATGTCCTCATCCATCCAAGCTTCAGAGTATAGTGCTTGATGAGGTGCTCCATTCCCTTCTGCCCTCTTGCCCTTGCTCCAGTTCTTCAGTTTCACATACTTGTCTCTATACCTCTTTGCTCGGTAGGCAATCTTGTCATTCTGATCAGTCTCAGAAGACTTGGTATGACAATTTGCAGCAATATGTCCAGGTTTTCCACACCTATAGCAAAGACCTGATCTTGGGTCAGTATTAGAAGAGCTAACACCAAGCCTCTTCTTTTTCAACTGATCCAGCTTCATAGACATAAGAGCCATTTGAGTCTCGAGCTCTTCTGCCTCAGTATCAACAAGATCAACTACTGGTTCTTCAGGCTCAGTCACAGTATATGCTTGTTGCACAATGAGAGCCATTCCATTTGAAGATTGGTCAGTTTTCTTCCAGTTGATCAGTCTTGAAGCAATGTTCTCTTCATGATTCAACATTAGGCCATATAAAGTTTGAAGAGTATATGACTCAATGTTATTAGCAACATTGACAGAATTTGACATGTCAAGAAATTGTTGAGGAAGACTATCCAGAAACTTTTGAACAAGTTCCCCTTCCTCTTTTATAATGCCAACGCTAATTAGACCATGAACAATAGTATTAAACCTGTTGTAAAGAGAGGTGATGTCTTCATTTGGATTTGAGAAGAAGTTTTCATACTTTCTTCTCATGTTGCTCTTTCTTTGCAACTTCACTTTTGGTGTGCCTTCATAAGTGACTGATAGGCTATCCCGCATAGCCTTTGCTGTTGGCAATTTCATGATTGCATTGAGAATTTCTTTGGTAATAGCATTACCAATCACCCCTTTAGCCCTGGAATCTAAAGCATACAACTGACGGTCAGTATCAGTCCAGTTGTGCCTTAGTTTAGGTACAGTTCTTATGATCTCAGGAGCATTATCAGTAGCAGCAACGGGTTCCATAGTTTGTGGGATGATAGGACCATCATTTAGCACAGTGAGCATTTCATGATGAATGGATTCAAGATACCACTGAGCTTTTAGCTTCCATTGATGGAAGTCTTTACCATCAAAGATGGGTACTCCCTTTCCAGACATAATTGGTGCAACAATGGTAGACATTTTTGATTTTGGAGTAAGTGAAGGATAAGTATAAGGGATGGCTGCCATGGTTATGAATCGACTAAATGAAAGTTTATTTAGCCTGCTCTTATACCAGTTGTTAGGTCACAACTCCCTGGTTAAGATGGTTAATTGATTGGATAATTATAACTTAAGACAAATATTGTATAAGAACAAGATATGAGTCAAATGTATAATTCCACTAAGTGTGGCTTGTTGCGGAATAACAAGACCACTGATCAATTACAATAGATATGAAAGTGTAAAGTGAATTGGTGAGTTCTCCTTTGCAAGATGATCTCTATTTATAATGATATAGAGATCTTACATAATGGGCAAAGGAGTAACCGAAGGACTAAACTAGGAAAATGACTAAGATCAAGGGATTTGATCTTAGTCCGTTACATAATAAAATGTAACTCAGTCCTTCTACTCAGTCCTTGTACTCAGTATCACTATCTGATACTGAGCTCTGATACTGAGTTCCAATACTGATCACTCAGTATCAGACCTAAACTTAGCTATTTTATTCTACATATTAATCAAAGCTAGTCTAGGTTGTTTTGTTATCTTAAGATCCAAAGGGGTAAGGCTTTTTGCCTTAACACCTATCGCGAATTGCATACATGTCCGTTAACCATTTATTGTTATGTAGCTTATATCGACCAATAAGATCCGCCCATCTTTCTTCAAAAACATCCTGCTCGATATAAACATTCCATGTAAGCTTATGAAAGTCCTTCCTGAAGAGTGAATCTGTGTCTAACCCTGATAAAACCTAGTACAATAAAATAAAAATAATGAATTAGAACATATATGCTCAACTCGTGCTAATTCTGTTTTTTAAAAATACATATATGCAATCGAATAACCAATACATGTACCTTGGCAGGTAGTTTCTGCGTGATGTGCCACATACACAATCGATGTCGGGATTCAGGGAGTGACTTCAATATAGTCTTCCGAATAGCAGGATCTTGATCGGTAAGGACCAACGGTGGATATTTGTTGTTCACTTTTATGAAAGCCTCTAACTACCAACAGTAAGAGTCATATGTCTCATCGGACAGAAGGGCAGCGGCAAATGTAACACACTTCCGGTTATGGTCAATACCGGTGAATGGTATAAAAACAAAATCATACCTGTTATACCTGGGTTCGTTCATCAACATATGCTTTGTACATTTTAAACGCATCCTCAAAAGATTCAAATGTTGTGCCAATTTTGGGTTTAGCAATTTCGGCTACTCTTGGTACCCAATTTTTTGACCCTTTTGGAGTACTTAAAATATCATCATCACTACTAGAATCCGAATCATCTGAAGATACATCTGCGAAATCATCAAAAAATATATGATATTTCGATTTACGTACACAAAAAATATACAACCAGTATATGATGTTGAAAGTTTAGACTAAACATATGAGGCAGAAACACATATGCAATACACACATGATATGCAAACAAAAAACATACAGTTTGTTTTTTAAAACTAAACAATTAAACAAACAAAACTAAATAGGGTTTTTAGAAATATATTTTTAACACATGTGGCTACATATGGTTTTTGTTTCAATCGTAAATAAAAAAAATAAAAAAAAAAACGAAGTAACATTAAATCAGCTAAACAAGATTACCTGCAACAATGGAATTTTCTTCATCCGGCTGTTGTTGCATCATAAATTCCATGACATTGTTTTCGACTTCCTGCATAGGTACGTCTACAAGTTCATCATCTGTTAAATCATGACTTGATGAACCTATCTCTTCTCCTGTAACCATTACGATAATAAGATTGGCAAAATTATTAGTTTTGATACAAAATACGACGTCTTCAACAAGACAAATGGGGAAAACTCGGCAGAAATATAATGAAACACAATTAGGGTAGAATATGATATGCACGTGTGATTCGTTTGGAATAGTCAAATCGATGATCCATAATTTTAGGGATACGTTAAATAACTACCTAATATAGATAAAACTGACTCAATAGTTAAATTGCCTAAATTGCCCCTACGATATTTAATTATATAAAATTAATTCGAAAATCATGCTAATTTGTGATTGGTTAACCAGGGTTCTCAAAGTTCTTTTTAAAATCAGGGTTTTCAATATAATCCTTCACTATATATATATATATATATATATATATATATATATATATATATATATATATATATATATATATATATATATATATATATATATATATATATATATATATATATATATATATATATATATCATCGTATAAAAAGTTGATAAGCTAATAAGCCGACCAAATAAGCTAAAACAAATACTTCGATATTTACTTTTTCTTAGTTGTCCAATTCAATATTCACACATTGTTTCCAACTAGTTGGTTGTACACGGAGCGTTGCTGCAGGGAGTTTAATACGATATGCATATATAAATATGCAAAAGTATGATTTTCAAAAGAAGTATAAAAATTAACGGCCGTTTTCATAAAGGACTATCGGTGAAAAACCTTTCAAAAATATGGACCATCGGTGTAATTTTTGAAACTAAATGACCATTGGTGAAATTTGATATAAACCTAAAGGACCATCCGTCCAATTAACTCTAAAAGCCCAACACAAAGTCTAACTCAAAACCTAAACCTAATTAAATAAATGTTTTATATATTAGCTTGTTCTGTGTTCGTCAAAAATTTTGTGCTTTTCAAAAGTCCTGTGTTTTTCAAACTTTGTAAGTATAATTCTTTATACAAGTATTTTTTTTATCTCCTAGAGTCCTAGGTACTTTGTAATTCTTTATACTTCTTCTAGAGTCCTAGGTACTTTGACTAATACATACAACTTTTTATCATTTGTATAATATTTAATTATCTCAATTGGTATATAGGCTACAAAATGTACCGATCAATGTAAATTGTGATGTACTTTGTGTATGTATAAATGATCCACTATCTAAAAGTATTCCAAATACAAGTGTTGATATAAATGATCGCTTTTAAAAAATGTCTACATGGAGATGTCAACTATAGAATGCAAAATCTTACACTATTTTTTTTTTCTATATTTGATGCAATCGTATTTTTAGAACTTTTTTTTTATATTTGATGCAATCGTATTTTTAGAACTTTTTTTTTATATAAGATGCAATCATATTTTTTTAACTTTTTTTTATCTTTCATTTTGTATCCGATTTTTTTTGTGCTACTACTATTGCAAAGTTCTACTTCCGCCCTGCATTTGACGCATATGTCCAACCTATCAAATTGTTGCATACTTCCATAACTATGAATTTGATCGAAACCTACTAAATTAGTTGAATGGAGCAATCTGAATATACGCTTAAACATCAAGATACTAAATTACCAAACTTATGGGAATAATTGACCTTCAATGTTTTTTCCCTAATCATAATTACATTTTTCTAAGTTGTTGATAAAGATGGAAAAATCAATGTCCATAATCAACTTAAATAATTACTTACTGAAAACTTTATAACCACAACGCTGATGCATTAATCAATAATTTAGACAATAGTAACAAATACGAAGTAATAAAAAAATAACTTATAAGAAGAGAATATATACATTGTGAGTAGTGGCATAGCTCTAATTAGTCTGAAAATAAGAATTCCCCAAATTCCTAATTCTTCTCCATCCTTATTTTTATTGCGATTAAAGGGTTTGTTTTGTGTATACCTTTATCACCATCTTCATTGATTTTCTTCTTGATGTCTTCCTAGAATCATGGGTGTATACTCAAAGAAAAACTTTAAAAATTAAATAAACAAAACTTAAAAAAACAAGGTTACCTTCACATGTCGATGCAAACTGAGTTCCAATTGATAATGGGTATGATCGGGAACCCCGATTCAAAAGCGAGAAACCCAAAAATGAAAAATGAAAATTGAAAAAAGAATAATAAAAAGTTACATGATGAAGGAGGAGTAACAATGGCCATGACTCGGTAGGAAGGAGTCGTTTTGTAGCTACATTAAGACGACAATGGTAGATGGTGGGTTTCGTAGATAGGTAGTGGTGGCAAAAATTGGTAAAGTAATTGAAGCAAGAGATGGAATGTATGGGATGTAAGCAGGACATGAAATGCCCTCATGGAAGCAGCAGAAGTTGAAAGATGGTATTGAAAAAGAGTAAAAGTATTGATGTTTACGTTTTTTGTTTATTTATATGTTTACTCACTTGATAAATACATGTTATATAGTTAACAATTGTGATATACTTTTATTACTTTAGTTTGTTTAATGTGAACACTTTATATTTTGTTTTCGTTTGCTTATGAAAAGTATCTTAAAATTTTTCAGTATGCGGCACATCATTGCTAAACTATAAAATGGAACTCTGTCAAGTCAATATAATTACTCATGGAGTCATGCCACCACCAATTGCCAGGTTCTTTGAATAACATTTGTCAGATGATAGGCAAATCTTTCAGTAACGAAATATTAAATATTTAATTTAGTAGACATAGACTGCTGCCGACGAGGTTTTTAGTCTCTTCACCTGATAGCAAGGGTCTTCAGTTGGATGAATTCAGTTGAATAATTCGGTTAGGCGACGAGTTGGGGTGAGTATTTTAATAGGGTATTTAATATTTTGTGTGTGTATTTTGTAAAAGTGAGTGTTAAAAAACTGAATAGAAGTGGTATTGTTAACACGTGTATATCAGTTGAATGTTGGTTAGAGTTTTAGCTGATGTGACACTGATTTGACAAAAACTGAAATATTAATTGGTTGGTGTCATTGTTGGGAGTGATCTTATATGTTTAAGTTTTAAGATAAAATTAATAATATTCTTTTGTTAAAAAAAATTTATTTATTGTTTAAAAATATATATATGAATTAAAAATAGTAATATTTAATAAACATTTATATGTAACATATTTATACAACTATGTAAATTTCATTTCAATGAAAACTTAAAATAATTATGTTTTAAATAGGATTAATAAATCAACAAATATGTTACTATTTTTATTATTATGTTTAAAAGCATTAATAAAGCTGAAACTATTATTGTTTAAATAGTATTAACGAGTATTATTGGGTCCGCGCGTTGAAGCGAAATTGAATTTGAATTTTTTTATTTGTAAGCAAAAATTTATAGGATCGTATCTTGTAACAATATCGATAACTATAACAATATGATCAAAGTTTATTAACAATATCGATAACTATAACAATATGATCAAAGTTTATTAACAATATCGATAACTATAACAATATGATCAAAGTTTGATAAATAAACTATTATTAACACTAAAATTTAACAATCATATATATTAATGAATTTAGAGAGATTTAGTTAAATTAACTTATATAAAGACAATAAAACCTAAGACGATAAACAATAAACACCTAAAACAATTTACATAATACAAACCTTCAAATCTTGAACTGTAAGTTGTTATAATTTGAATAAACAAAGTGCAGTTGGCCACTTAGGTGTTGCAGAAAAAAGTATTTTTTTTCTTTAAAAAAAAAAGAAAGAAAAGAAGCAACTGAATATTAAATTATTAATGCATGGGTATGCAAACAAAGAAAAAGAAGGAACATGTGTATATAAAACGTAACATAAGTTTTTATAACTGAGTTTTTAATTGTTAATGAATAGTGAAATTTCAATGGTATTCGTATTCTACGAGTGTTATTTACCCGGCTTCGATCGAGATTGAAAATTCTACTTTTTATTAACTAAGATTTACTTTCAAACTTTATATTAGAACTAAAGGGTTTGTTTCATCATTTATTAAAATCTGGGGACTATTTTATAACTTTTGAAAATTTATATATACAAAAATTAAAATGGTAAATTTGAAAGGGAAGGAAAAAATCGAACGTTAGTGATCTTTTTGAGGAGCATTAATATGTCAAATTAATGCTTTTCACTCCACCAAGTCACCAACATCTTTTATATTAAACAACTGGATATTTAAGCAGTATGTTTTATAAATTTCAGCGCATTTTAGCAGGATATTACTGTTCATAGTGCATTTTAGCACTATGAGAAATGTATAATAAGTACAATATATATAGTAATAAAGTAACTATTCTTTACATTAAATTATTATGTATATAAAATTACTTAAAGAAAAAATCATGTAAAAGAGTCTTATGTGACATCGCAAGTAAGGTGGCGGTTGGTAGTGGCGGTGGCGGTTGGTGGTGGAAGCGGCGGTTGGTGGTGGTGGTGTTGGAAAATATTAATTAATTCTTTATATTAATTAAATACTTGCAAGTTGGCAAGTTTTCCACATTGGTGGGAGGAAGAACATTTAGTATGTTTATAAGGCATTTAATTCCTTAAGTTTTCAAAGGCTTTAGTGGAGGATTAAATGATAGACCTACACGCGCGCCGAGTCCGATGACGCGAAATGGCGCGATTTAGGCGCACTTTGCACGACGTTGGGAGCTGAGGAGCTTTCTTTTTGGCTAGTACCGTGAAGATATTCAAACAGTCAACATAACGTTTGGGCATTAAACTGAGCTGTTAATACCTTGTATGTTTTTTTGACTCTCCAATATCGGTTACAAGACTGTATTGATACAGTTTTAAAGACTGCAATGATGGTGTGCGGTTTCAGTATTGACCTATATAAGAAAGCTCATTTCAGTGTTAGAATACACACGAAATTACAATCTCTCTCTGAAAAGTGCTACTGTTCTTCATTGTTTCTGCTTCATCACTTTGTGTTACAGTGGTTCTTTTGCTGTCGGAACCCACTGTTATACTGCATCAAATCCTGGGGTAATACGTTGAAGAGCTAACAGCATACAACACGTATAAACCTTAAAGGACAGGAATTCATTCCGTGTGGTTTTCTGTTATTCCCGTCGTTTTTCAGGTTTGCATAATCATTTTCTTTATTTGATAAATACAAATATTGTTACAGGATATAAAATATACAAAAATCTTTAAGGTTTATATCTTCTATTTGTTTTATATTCTGTGACTAATCTTTCTTGTTTCTCAGCAAAGAAAATGGACATTGAAATTTCCTCCACCAACTTCCGTTTGATGAATCAAGAATTCATCAAGCTTGATCGTTTTGATGGCCAGAACTACACTCGTTGGGCTGAAAAAGTCTTGTTTATGCTTGTTGTGATTAAACTAAGCTTTGTGTTGGATCCTGAATTTCCCCCAGTTCCCGCTAATCCAGTCCCTGCTGAGGGAGATGCCCCTGATGTGCAAGCAATTGCTGATCTTGATAAGCAAAGGGCTCTGCGTAGAGAGTCTGAACATTTATGCCTGGGACACATCAAGAACTCGTTATCCGACCGTCTATATGATTTGTATGCTCCTATTACAAATCCTATAGAGTTGTGGAAAGCTATTGAACTCAAGTATAAGGCACATGAAGAAGGAACCAACAAGTATCTTGTGTCTAAATACTTCGAGCTTCAAATGGTGGATGATAAGCCGATCATGGAGCAAGTGCATTAACTCCAGGTGATAGTGAATAAGTTAAATTCTCTATCTATTAATCTTCCAGAGCTTTTTCAGGTTGGAGCAATCATTTCCAAGTTACCACCTTCTTGGAAAGACTTTTCCAAAAGAATGATGCACAAATCCGAGGACTACTCTTTGGATGTTCTGTTAAAACACCTCCGTATTGAGGAGGAACTCGCAACATGGACAAAAAGGGTAAAGTCGGAATAAGTGTTCACCACGTGTCAGGTGGGGGTCATGGTTATGCATCTGGTTCGGGTTCGGGGTCTGGTTCTGGTTACAAAGGCAAGAAAGGGTTCAAAATGAACAAGAACATGGGATCCAAAGAGAAGGAGTTCAAGAGGCCTAATAATCATCATCAAAACAATCAATTCAAGAAAATAGGAAAGTGCCATGTTTGTGGAGAAACAGGGCATTATGCACGAGAATGTCCACTGCGGAAATCGGGGCCCGTTGGTGGATCCGCAAATGTTGTTGCGGATCTAACTCACTTGATTGCCAATCTGGATCTTGGGGAATCAAACATGATTTCCACATTGACTCGTGTGATATCAGCTCGTGGATGGTTTCTTGATTCTAGAGCTACGATTCATGTTTGTGGGAATTGTAGCAGCTTTCAAACTTATGGCCCAGTTCGTGAAGGAATGGTGGTGGCGTGTGCTGATGGTCACAGGGTGCGTGTTCAAGGTATTGGCACGGTGTTACTAACTTTCCGTAATGGAAGTATGGTCACCCTTCGTGATATGTTGCATATGCCGGGAGTGTCAAAAGGACTTGTGTCGGCGGCCAAGTTTGATGATAATGGTTTCAAGTTGGTGATTGAGGGTGGTAGGACCTTGTTTTATAAAGATGGGGTGTATGTGGGACAAGTCGTTAATACGCGTGGTATGTATCGGCTTGAATTATTTGAGGGGGATGTGGGTAGTAGTCACCATTATGGTGATTCTGTTTTGAATGTTTATTTTTCTGAGAGTGAAAGTGATGGTACCGCAAGTGATAGTGACGGTACCACTAGTAATGTTGTTGGTTATGAACTTAATGAAATAATGTTTTCTGATTATATTGCTTGTTCGATTTCTTTATGGCATAAACATTTAGCTCACACTAATATTAAAAATATTGAAAAAATGCAAACTAAAGGCTTGTTAAAATTAAATAATAAAGTTTTTGACAATTGTGAAACTTGTGTAAAATCTAAGTTTATAAAGAAACATTTTCCAAGAGTTAAGAGAAATACAACATTACTAGAATTAATACATTCAGATATTTGTGAACTGAATGGTGTACTCACTCGTGGAGGAAAGAGATATTATATAACCTTTTGTGATGACTCGAGCCGTTACTTATATGTTTACTTATTGCTTACAAAAGACGAAACTTTTAATGCATTTAAACTATATAAGGCCGAGGTTGAAAATCAACATGAGAAACATATTAAGATTCTTCGCTCGGACAGAGGCGGAGAATACTTTAATAATGAGTTTGATACATTCTGTGAAGAGAATGTTATCAAGCATGCACGAACCTCACCCTACACTCCCCAATAGAATGGTTTGGCTGAAAAGAAGAATAGTACCCTTGTTGAGATGGTCAATTGTATGTTGAATCATTCGGGTTTGCCACACAATTTGTGGGGGGAAGCATTGTTGACTGCATGTTATGTGCATAACAGACTCACTAGTCGTGTGATTCCTTCCAGTCCCTATGAGTTACGGAAAGGTAGAAAACCTAACTTAGATTATCTAAGAGTGTGGGGGTGTTTAGCTTATTATCGTAAACCTGATCCTAAACGATCCAAGTTGGGAGCTCGAGCTATGAAAAGTATATTCATTGGATATGCTCAGAATAGCAAGGCATACCGATTGTTGGATAAAGAATCAGGTGTCGTCGTAGAATCCAGAGATGTGGAGTTCTTCGAGGATAAGCTAATAGGAGATGATGAAAACTCCAATTCTACCTCTAATCCCATTCCAGCACCAAGTACTTCTCGAGATATTATAAGACCTTCTTCTGTTGTAAAAGAACTAAGGAGAAGTACAAGGGTGAGAAAGGAAAAGAATTTTGGAGATGATTTTCTATCATATTTGATTGAAGGATCTCAATCTAAGGTGACGAGAAGGGTCATTTTAGCTATTAATTTAGATGATGATCCTAAGACTTTTCTGAAGCCATGACATCGAGAGATTCTCCTTTCTGGAAGGATGCTATTAATGATGAAATGGATTCAATTATGGGAAGTGGACACCATTCTTGGTATTAAGGTTAAAAGGGCTTATAGTCAAATTTCTATAAGTCAATCTCATTACATAGAGAAATTTTGACAAAGTTTCAACACTTGAATTTTAAGGAATTTAACACTCCTTTCGATTCTAGTGTAAAACTTGAAGTGAACTCTGGTAGAGCAGTGGCTCAACTAGAATATGTTAGTGCAATTGGAAGCATGATGTATGCTACACATTGCACTAGACCTGACATTGCTTTTGCAGTAAGCAAGCTAAGTCAATATACTGTCAACCCCGGTACAGAACACTAGAAGGCAGTAGGAAGAGTACTAGGATACCTGAAAAGGACTAGTAATCTTGAGTTGACTTACACGTCAAAATCTAGTATACTAGAGGGGTATTCAGATGCTAGATGGATTGATAACATGAGTGATTCTAAATCCACAAGTGGATGGATTTATACACTAGCTGGTGGGGCTATTTCTTGGGCGAGCAAGAAACAGTCATGTATAGCTCACTCAACGATGGAAGCTAAGCTTATAGCTTTAGCCGCTGCAGGCAAAGAGGCAGATTGGATTAAAGATCTACTCTTGGATATCCGTTTGTGGGATACTCCGATGCCTTCAATTCACATATACTGTGACAGTGAGGCCACACTGTCTAAAGTATATAATTCTGTATATAATGGGAAGACGAGACATGTAGGTCTTCGTCATCATTCTGTGAGACAACTTATTGAGAGTGGTACCATCAAATTTGTTTATGTCAAGACATCGTAGAACTTGGCAGATCCGTTTACCAAACCTCTGACGAGGGATTTGGTAACATCTACCGCGAGAGTCATGGGTCTAAAACCAAACTAGAATCGTTAGTAATGGAAACCCAACTTGAATTTAGTGCTCCTATTTTCAAGTTTAATGGGTGACAACGAAATTACTAATGATAGAAGGTACTATCAATCAAGATAGATCCATGTGAGGTAGGATAGTACGTTGTTGCCGAGAACGAGGATGAGTTAATACTCTTAACAAAATTTTGGAGACATCTAAGCAACGAAGATGTTGTAAAATTTTGCCTATATGATCTAGAGGTGGTGCCGCCTAAAATGAAGACTGTTGGTTTGTCTTCTAAAGGGTCTAGAAAAGGATTTTAGCACATGGCCATATTAGTGCTCCGGGAGAACACAAAGACGACATATGTTGTGTGGGGGTAAACCAGGGAGGTTATAAAGGTTCTTGCTTTAAACCTATTAGGATACCATTTAATCAATCTCCTCTTGTTTGCTCACATTAAACTTGGGTTTAATGTTCGTGACACCTAGGTGACAGCATCTGTCTGAATGAAAGGAAACTTTCCAACTTGGTGGGGGATTGTTGGAAAATATTAATTAATTCTTTATATTAATTAAATACTTGCAAGTTGGCAAGTTTCCCACATTAGTGGGAGGAAGAACATTTAGTAGGTTTATAAGGCATTTAATTCCTTAAGCTTTCAAAAGCTTTAGTGGAGGATTCAAGACTAGACCCACACGCGCGGCGAGCCGAGACCGATGACGCAAAATCGCACGATTTAGGCGCACTTTGCACTTTGCACGACGCTGGGAGCTAATGTAACGACCGTAATTTTACAATTTGTAATGTCGTATATTTAATTCGGGATTTATATGAACTTTAGTATTTATATTGATTTATGTATTAAGTTGTGCTTTATCGAGTATTTGAACGATTGGGACTTGGTATAACCAAGTATGGGTCAAAACTTGGATGGAAACAAGTTTAAAGACCAAAAAGCTGGCCTGAACAGCACTCGCTGCGCGAGCCTAGCGCGAGCCAAATGCGAGTACGAACAGAGAGTCCAGAAATGAAACGCGAGCATCTCGCGTCGACTTCGTGTCAACTTCACGTCGACCTCGCGGCGCGAGCGGGGCGCAAGGACTGCCTTCGAGCGGCGACTAGATGGGAAACCCGCGTCACTTCGTAGCGCGAGCGGGGTGCGGGGAAGGTTTGAACTATAAAAACTAGAGTGTAAGCTAGAGCTTCATAACACCTACGAAACCTACAACCCTAGTAGCCGAAATTGGAGCATTTTGGTCGGTTTTTGGAGCTAAGGAGCTCAAATCATTATCATCTTGAAGGATTCAAGCATCAAGGGTAAGAATTCTTGTTTATCTTACTTAGTTACCTTTATTGTGAGCTTGGTATGGGTAAAAATTGTGGTTTGGGGAACCAACCATATCATCTTTGGGGAAGATGAACAATCGTGGGTGTAAAACACTCCTTGTAGACTTGTAATCAATGTGTACAAGTTAGATTTGGGTTTGATGTTGGGAAATCTTGAACTAGGGTTTAAGATTCCACCAAGTTGATGAACTTGGTGGTTAAGAAAGCTAATATGGATTAATTAGTGATTAGTTATGGTTGATAATTGGTTGTTATGATGGTAATGATGCTAGGTCAAGAAGACCTTGTGATTGGAGTTGCTTCCTTGATTGGGATGTAAGCACTTGTGTTGATTAACACAATTTGGGGATAGCTTGGCTAAGGTGAGTACATGTGAACTTTCAAAACTGGGTACATAGCTAGTAAATGTTTTATCGAGTCTATAAGTAATTTAGTTAATTATGTAATTTTAATGAATTACTTGTTGATGATGAAATGATAATTGATTGAGAATGATGGAGCCATAAGCTCATAGTAATAATAGACGCATAATGATGATGATGATGTCCCTAGGTCCGTGATAGATAGGAGGCATTCCGGTTATTACGGTACCTTAAGGTTAGTGGTAGATTGGAGGCATTCCGATTACCCAATACCTATGAGTCCCGGTAGATTGGAGGCATTCCGATTATCGTGGATATGACGGTCTTGATAGATTGGAGGCATTCCGATTATCTTGACATTGGCCAATGATGAAAGTAATGAAGTGACCCAAACGAATTTAATAATATTATTTTAAGTATAAATGATATTATGTGACTAGTTGTTTATAGGGTTTAGAACCCATGTATCTCATGAGGCAATTTTGTCTCACGTACAATGTTTGTGTTTTTTTGCTATGTACACAGGTTTGGGATCGAAGATATAGGAGGCCCGTTAGCGAGGAGGCCTTGTTGAGATTAGCTTGGTGTTCTAAGTTAGAGCCCTTATCCTATGGCTTAGATATATTTTGTAACACCGTTTTTGTAAACTCTGATAATCTCAAACAAGAAACCTATCATTTTTGTGATGTTGGTATTTTAAAATGATGATGTGTTATGTATTTTGGTTGGAAAAATGTTTAAATATTATTTTAAAAATTTGAGGTGTTACAGCTGAGGAGCTTTCTTTTTGGCTAGTACCGTGACGACATTCAAACAGTCAACATAACGTTTGGGCATTAAACTGAGCTGTTAATACCTTGTACGTTTTTTTGACTCTCCAATATCGGTTACAAGACTGTATTGATACAGTTTTAAAGACTGCAATGATGGTGTGCGGTTTCAGTATTGGCCTATATAAGAAAGCTCATTTCAGTGTTAGAATACATACGAAATTACAATCTCTCTCTGAAAAGTGCTACTGTTCTTCATTGTTTCTACTTCATCACTCTGTGTTACAGTGGTTCTTTTGCTGTCGGAACCCACTGTTATACTGCATCAAATCCTGGGGTGATACGTTGAAGAGCTAACAACATACAACACGTATAAACCTTAAAGGACAGGAATTCATTCCATGCGGTTTTCTGTTCTTCCCGTCGTTTTTCAGGTTTTCATAATCATTTTCTTTATTTGATAAATACAAATATTGTTACAGGATATAAAATATACAACAGGTGGTGGTGGGGGGTGGTGGTGGTGGCGGTTGGTGGTGATTACAGGATGTTGTAGGTAGAGGTCGTTCAATGCCAGTTGTCAATGAATCAAGCGGAAAGGTTTCATCGAATGATACATTGACACTTTCTCTGACCATTCTGTTTGATCGGTTGTAAACCCTGAATGAAGCTGATTCCTTTGAATATCCAATAAAGACTCCTTCATTAGCTTTTTCTTCAAATTTGTTGAGTTTATCTTTATCATTTAGGATGAAGCATCGACTACCAAAGATGTGAAAAAAGTTTAAATTTGGTATTCGATTGTTTATGAGCTCATACGGAGTTTTGTTGTATGTTTTGTTGATGATTGAGCGGTTTTGAGTAAAACATGTGGTGCTGATGGCTTCTGCCCATGAAGACAGTGGAAGTTTTTAAAATGAAAGCGTTGTACGTGTTAAAACTCGGGATTTGGGTCATTTGCCCTCATTCCAAACCCTAGAACATTCTCTCTAAGTGTGGGTATGAATTTTGAGTGCAAAGGAAGTTTTGGAGCCGATTTTCACACTCGATCTTGAAGATTCTTGCTCTATTGTTGAAGTATAAGGTAAATCCCTACTCCTATTAGTTATAAATGTTGTTTTTGGGTGGAAATGGTGAAGTATGCAAACCCTAGTTGGAGGGTTTGTCATGGGTGATGAAATAGGGTTTATATAACTTAGATCTACAAAATATTAACAAGGAAAATGTGTTCATAACATGATTTGAAGTAAATCTCGAGATTTATGAAATTAGGGTTTTTGTAAGTTAACCAAAATTGGGGAAAATGGTGCTAGTAGCTAACTAGTGGTAAGAGATGTAGTTAATAACGGTGTTTGATGTTAAATCTTGTGATGATTTATATATTAGGGCTTTGGTGGAAGGATTTGAGGCTTTCAAGTCTTGGGAAGTAAGAGTTGTGTTCAAGAGACACATTTGGAGTAAGCTTGGCTAAGGTGAATACATGACACTTTTAAACTGGGTACATAGCAAATGAGTTTTGAAATCAAATAATGATTATAGAGTCTTTGTTAATAAATGTTTTGATAAAGATAGTGATTGAAAAAATAAGAAAAATGTGTTTAGTAGCTATTAGTAAATAGTCTATATAATTGATGATTTTGACAAATAAGTATGATTATATAAATTGTTTAATGAATTCATAGTAAAAAGGAGTACTAATAAAGATAATGATTAAGAGTATATATATATATATATTGAAACGGTAAATTTAATCTAATCCTAATTACCACCTATGTCCACGACGGGATTCGAACTCCTGACCTCTAGGTTGAGAGGCAAACACCATACCGCTAGGCCAAAGGCCCTTTGGTGATTAAGAGTATATGATATGGAGTTTTATTAGTGAATGCATTAATAAAACTAATGATGATGATTTTTAGGTAACAAGTAGTTATTAGTAAAATTATACTAAAAAAGTAATGATTGAATTGTTAAGAGAATAAGTATAAAAGTGACTAGTATTAGATATGTATTCTAGTCAAAGTAAAGTTAAAGCAATGCGATTTTTGATAAAAGATAAATATGTTTCATTTAATAAAGGACTTGGTAAAGTCAATATTGAAATTGAATAAGTAATGAGAATGGTATGATAAATTAAAATAGATGTATTCTAATAAATGATGAATTTGATGAATGGAGCCGATGCTCATATGTGATGAATGGTGCTGAGGCTCATAAGTGATGAATGAGATATCCGGAATAAGAGCCCCGAGAAATGGGGGAGCATGAGACGTCTACTTAGGGTGGTACCTCCCTGCGCAAAGAGTAGAATGTCAAGTTTACGACACCCGGTGTTGGGTGAGCATGACGACCCGGAAACGAGGAGACCTTATGAATCTTGGTAAGATGGGGGACTTCTCAATTACCTTGACAGTTTACCTACGATACCCATATCGGGAGAGTTGGCTTCGGATAGGTACGTTGCATATGTGATACATAATGTGTGAGCATGGAGATAGCTTAAAAATATGTCATTAAGTGATGAATAAGCTTATGGAAAGCTTATTAGTGTAACGACCTGAATTTTGTAAATAAATAAATTGTATAAAAATATGATAAATACAGATAAATCATTTAAAGAACGTAGAAATTGGTTTCGTGTCATTTGGGCACCGTATGAGTAAGTTATGGGCGAAACCGGATCGAGGCGAAGACCGAAAAGTGCAGCCCTGCTGCCAAGCATAGTTCACACCACGAACTATACTTCCCGATCGGGAACAGCGATTTGAGCTCGTGACTGGTTCCCGAACGCGAGGAGTTCACGGACGCAAAGTTAGCGACGCGAACTTGAGGTTCGCGACGCGAACTCCTCCTGACAGCATTAAATTCGGGATTTTGCTCATTTAATGCATTTTCAAAACCCTAGTTCTTCATTTGGCGATTTTCGAGCTCAAGAGCAGTTGGAGGTCGATTCCTTTACAAATCTTTGGTATATTTCACTCCTGGTTGAAGATTAAAGGTATATATTCACTCTTTGATCTTTGTAGCTCAAGATCTATGGATCTTGAGGCTTGGGTTTGAAACCCTAGTTATTGGGATTTTGGGTTATGGTGAAATAAATGATGTATACACCTAACAGATGGTATTTTAACAAAGGAAACAAGTGTATGATTAAGATTTGTAAGAATCTTAAGGGTTGGTTAAACCTAGGGTTTGATAAATCACCAAAATTGGGGGAAAATGTTATTAGTTGGTATCTAGAGATTAACAGATACATTATTAGTAGTATGTGATGTTGAGCAACTTGTGTTTGTTATATTAGGCTTTTGGTGAAGTCTTGGAAAGTTGATCGATTGTGATAGCAAGGGGATTTCGTGTGAAGCACACTTTTGGAGCATTGATTGCTAAGGTGAGTACGTGTGGAATTTTACTGAGTACATAGCCCTTGATATACACTTCCTTACTTATGAATCGATCTATTTGATTTTTACTTAGACTTATTATATGTTGAGTTGGTTTTATATTACTGTTGATATTTAACTAACTTGTTTGATGATTGATGTGATAGCCGATGGCTTTGATTGGCATAACTGTTAGGTTATGATAAGAGATAGATGGTGGTGACGCGGGGGATTCCCGGTCACTGAGATGAGTGTATATATGTTTATACACTAGGCACGTGGGTGCTCCTAGTATGCATATGTTTGGTACTAGATATGCTAGGATTCTAATACATATATGTTTATGTATTAGACATGTTTGTGGTCTAGTGCATATATGTTTATGTAATAGATATGGATGCTAGGGATCGTTAGAGCCACGATTGAGTGGCTAGACTATGTTGATGGAAAATATAAATATGATTATGCCTTTAATGTGATATTTGATACTATCGGGTCTAAACCCATGTAGCTCACGAGACGTTTTGTCTCACGTACTCCTTGTTGTTGTTTTTTTTTGCTATGTACTCAGGTTCGGGATCGAAGGTATAGGAGCGCATGGGTAGAGATGCGGGGCCTTGAGTAGAAGAAAACTAGAACGGATTTAGTCTTAACTTTGGTTTTGATCTATTTTGTAACACCAACTTTTATACTCTGATTTTCATACCAAAGGTTTTTGTAAATCCGTATTTTGGGATAGTTCTCCTCTTTATTAAATGATATATTATGGCCAAATATTTTGTATTAAAATTTGAGGTGTTACAACTTGGTATCAGAGATATAGTTTAAGTGAATTAGGTTGGATGACCATCCTAGTCTTAGACTGTAGCATTAGGAATGTAAGATTCCTTGAGATTATAGGTTGACACTGAGACTTTATGTTAAGTTTAGAGTTGGACCTAGGGGACCTATAAAAGTTGATATGATTATGGATATTGAGTCTTATGCGATTAATGGATTGTACATAAGGTACTAAATGTTTAATGTCTTTCGTATAGTATTGAACGAAAGAAATGGTGAACACTCGTCGAAGTGGGAAAGCCCCGGAAAACCGGGAGGAAGAGATACCTCATGTCGAGGTTGTGGTTGAACAAGAAAGTCAACTGTCGATGCATCAAGTGGATGAATCGGAAGTTGGAGCTAATAAGACTCCGGTAACCCTGGCGGATCTCCAAACTCTTATTGATCAAATCAAAGGGACGGTGGCCGAGGAAGTGTACCGTATCATTGGGGGACCGTGAGAGGTCGGGGGGAGACCGTGAATCCGAGGCTAGGTAAGATGAGAGGACCGGGGGTAGTGGCACCGGGGAGGGGAAATCCTCCACGGGTGGCCAAAGTGATGCTAGGGCAAGGCCCGATGAGAAAGAAGGTTATTCGTTTAAATCCTTCATGGCTTGTAAGCCGAATGTGTACACGGGTAGTTCGGACCCGAAAGTGACTATGAGATGGATCCGAGAGACCGAGCGAGTCATCGGAAGTAGCAAGTGTAAGAAGGCCGATATGGTGACGTATGCGTCACAACTTTTGAAAGAAGGTGCTATGGTTTGGTGGGATATTGTGTATGAGACCCTCAGAAGGGAGGTGGTGGAGAAAATGTCGTGGGATGAGTTTACCGCGAGGTTGAGAAAGAAGTTTTGTCCCGAATGGGATTTGGAAAAAACGCACGAAACGTTTGTGACCCTAAAGAAGGGTGATATGTCGGTCGAGGAATACTCGAGGGAGTTCACGGGATTACTCTCGTTTGTTGCTAAGACTTACTCCGAGGAGAGGTTGAGGGTAGTCCGGTATGCTTGTGGGCTACCTTGGGATTACCAATTGGAAGTCAAGAGGGCGGTCACACTTGACCAGGCCATTAGTGCCGCCCGGGGTGTGGAGGAGGTTAATGAGGCAAGAGTTGCCGAGAGGGCCCATGTGGGCGAGAAAAGGAAAGCCGAGAGCGGCTCTAGTTCGTTCAAGAAAGGGAAGTTCACTCTGAACTTCTCTAGGCAAGGAAGTGTGGCCTCATGCAAGAGGTGTGGGAGAAATCATACTGGCGAATGCCGAGGAGAATTGAAGACTTTCCATAGTGTAGGAAAGACGGGGCATTTGGCCCGTGATTGTAGATCCAAATCGGCGGCCGAGGTGGAATGCTACTCGTGCCATGAAAAAGGGCATTATAGCAATATGTGCCCGAAGAAGAAAACCGAATCACTAGTGTCGACGGCTCAAAAGAAAGTGGAGCCGACGAAGGTAAAGCGACGATCCTTCCAACTCACTTGGGAGGAGGCGAAGGAGGCACACGATGTGGTGTCAGGTACTTTATTCATTAACTCCTTGCCAACTCACATATTATTTGATTCGAGTTCCAATTATTCGTTTGTGTCTTATGAGTTTGGTTGTAAGTTGAATGTGTCGTCCGAGATGTTAGATGAAATTTATGAAATAGAGGTAGCCGACGGGAAAACCTCAATGGTTGAAAGTATTTATAGAAATTGTGAAATAGAAATATATGGTAGAAAGTTTAAGGTTGATTTGTTGCCCATGGGGATTAAAGCTTTCGATGTGCTAATCGGTATGGATTGGTTGGGTATGCACCAAGCCAAGATATTGTGCGGTAAAAAGATAGTGTCGATCAAGACACCCGACAACGAGAAAGTGTATGTGTATGAGGAAAAACGACATCACATGCCTAATGTGATCACCCCCATTAAGGCGAGGAAAAGTATATCGAAGGGTTGTGCATCGTTTATTGCATATGTGTTAGATGGCCGAAAAGAAAAGAAGACGATGGGTGACGTCAAAATTATTCGGGATTTTCCCGAAGTGTTTCCCGACGACTTGCCCGGTTTGCCACCGGAGAGACAAGTCGAGTTTAAGATTGATTTAGTTCAGGGGGCGACGCCGATTGCTCGTGCTCCGTATCGTTTAGCTCCCACCGAGATGCGAGAATTGATGACTCAATTGCAAGACTTGTTAGATAAGGGTTTTATTCGTCCGAGTTCGTCACCGTGGGGTGCACCGGTGTTATTTGTCAAGAAGATAGTCGGATCGATGAGAATGTGTATCGACTACCGTGAGTTGAATAAGGTAACTATTAAGAACCGTTACTCGTTGCCAAGAATCGACGACTTGTTCGACCAATTACAAGGTTCTAGTTACTACTCGAAGATCGATTTGAGGTTGGGTTATCACCAAGTTCGAGTGAAAGAAGGCGACACCGAGAAGACGGCCTTTCGTACTCGGTATGGTCATTATGAGTTTCTAGTGATGTCGTTTGGTCTTACAAACGCGCCGGCTATTTTTATGGATTTGATGAATCGGGTTTGTAAACCGTTTCTTGATAAGTTTTTGATCGTGTTGATTGACGATATTTTGATTTATTCAAAAACCAAGGAAGAACACGAGGGTCATTTGAGACTAGTGTTGGATGTGTTGAAGCGAGAAAAGTTGTATGCAAAATTCTCCAAGTGCGAGTTTTGGTTGCGGGAAGTACAATTCTTAGGTCACGTGGTGACGTGTGATGGTATTAAAGTTGATCCTTCAAAGATTGAAGCGGTGTCAAATTGGGAGCCTCCGACAACTCCCACCGAAGTAAGAAATTTTCTTGGGTTAGCCGGTTATTACCGGAGATTTATACACGACTTCTCGAGAATTGCGGTTCCACTCACGAAGTTAACAAGAAAAAGTGAGAAGTTTGTTTGGGAAAAGAACCAAGAAGAGGCATTAATTTGTTGAAGTAAAAGTTATGTAACACGCCGATCCTTACGTTACCGGATGGTATGGAAGATTTTGTAGTTTATAGCGATGCTTCGAATCAAGGGCTCGGTTGTGTGTTGATGCAAAGGGGAAAGGTGATCGCGTATGCTTCGCGACAATTGAAAAATGCGGAATTGAGGTACACGACACACGACTTGGAGTTGGCGGCGATTATATTTGACTTGAAATTGTGGAGACATTATTTGTATGGTACTCGGTGTACATTGTACACGGATCATAAAAGTCTACAATACGTGTTTACCCAAAAAGATCTTAATATGCGACAAAGAAGATGGATCGAGTTGATCGCCGACTATGATTGGGAGATTTTGTACCATGCGAGAAAGGCGAATGTGGTGGCCGATGCCTTGAGCCAAAAAGCCTATGAGAAACCGAACCGAGGAATTTTAACGCGTATCGAAGTCGTCTCGAGTATTATCGAAAGAATCAAGAACGTCCAACGAGAGGTTATGGGAAAAGACGAGTTGAGACAAGAACGGTTGGGTAAGAACCAACATTTTCTCGAAAATGCACAAGGGTTAAAAACCGTAGGCGGTCGTATTTGGGTTCCTAAGTTCAGGGGTACCCGAAAAGAGTTGTTGAATGATGTGCACAAGTCAAAGTATTCAATTCACCCGGGAAGTACAAAGACGTACCAAGATTTGAAACGGGTTTATTGGTGGCCCGGAATGAAGGCGAGAGTAGCCAAGTACATCTCGAAGTGTGCCACGTGTGCACAAGTTAAAGCCGAGCCTCAAGTACCGTATGGGGTAGCTCAATCATTTTTAGTACCGGCCGGAAAGTGGGAAGACATAACTATGGATTTCATAGTTGGTTTGCGAAAGATGAGTAAGGGTCACGATGCCATTTGGGTCATAGTTAACCGATTGACCAAGAGTGCGTTATTTTTAACCATTCGGGAAACATTGCCACTTGAGAAGTTGGCTAAGTTGTATGTTGATGAAGTGGTTCGACTCCACGGGGTTCCGTTATCGATCGTATCCGATAGAGACGCGAGGTTTACCTAGAGGTTTTGGAGATCGTTGCAAGAAGAGTTGGGTACAAAGTTGCGGTTGAGCACGGCTTATCACCTGCAAACCGACGGTCAAAGTGAAAGAACAATTCAAACGGTTGAAAATATGTTGAGATCGTGTGTGTTGGATTTCGGGGGAAAATGGGATGAGCATTTACCGTTAGTCGAGTTCTCGTATAATAATAGTTATCACTCGACTATTAAGATGCCATCATATGAGGCGTTGTATGGGAGAAAATGTAGAACTCCATCGTGTTGGCTTGAAGCGGGAGAGTCAAAGCTCACGGGTCCCGAGATTGTAAAAGTGACGAACGAGGAAATTGGTATAATACAAGCCATCATGAAAGCCGCCCAAGATAGACAACGAAGTTATTCGGGTTTGAAGAAAAGACCATACGACCTGGATGTCAGTGATATGGTAATGTTGAAAATGTCACCTTGGAAAGGTGTAACGCGGTTTGGAAAGAAAGGGAAGTTGAATCCGAGGTATGTCGGGTCATTCAAAATTTTGAAGCGAATCGGGCTTCAAGCATTTAAGTTGGAACTTTCACCCGAGTTTCAAGGTGTGCATGACACCTTTCACGTGAGTTATTTGAAGAAGTTCATCGGGGAAGTTGAAAAGATTATCCCATTGCAAGAGTTGCGGGTCGATGCCCCGAATCGGTTGATTGAGGAACCCGAAGCCATACTAGAGACCAAAACGAAGAAGCTTCGGAATAAAGAGATCGAGTTGGTATTGGTCAAGTGGAAGCATTCCCTTGGACCGAATTTGACTTGGGAAGTCAAAGACGAGATTCGGAAGAGGTACCCGGATTTCGTGAACTATGATGAGATTCCGAGGACGGAATCTTCTTCAGGTGTAGATAGTTGTAACGAACCAAATTTTATAAATAAATAAATTGTATAAAAATATGATAAATACGAATAAATCATTTAAAGAACGTAGAAATTGGTTTCGTGTCATTTGGGCACCGTATGAGTAAGTTATGGGCGAAACCGAGTCGAGGCGAAGACCGAAAAGTGCAGTCCTGCTGCCAAGCATAGTTCGCGCCGCGAACTATAGTTCCCGATCGGGAACAGCTAACAGAGACTTTGGGGTTATGATCGATTTGAGCTCGCGACAGGTTCCCGAACTCGAGGAGTTCACAGACGCAAAGTTAGCGACGCGAACTTGGGGTTCGCGACGCGAACTCCTTCCGACGGCATTAAATTTGGGATTTTGCTCATTTAATGCATTTTCAAAACCCTGGTTCTTCATTTGGCGTTTTTCGAGCTCAAGAGGAGTTGGAGGTCGATTCCTTTACAAATCTTTGGTATATTTCACTCCTAGTTGAAGATTAAAGGTATATCTTCACTCTTTGATCTTTGTAGCTCAAGATCTATGGATCTTGAGGCTTGGGTTTGAAACCCTAGTTATTGGGGTTTTTGGGTTATGGTGAAATAAATGATGTATACACCTAATAGATGGTATTTTAACAAAGGAAACAAGTGTATGATTAAGATTTGTAAGAATCTTAAGGGTTGGTTAAACCTAGGGTTTGATAAATCACCAAAATTGGTGGAAAGTGTTATTGGTTGGTATCTAGAGATAAATGGATACATTATTAGTGGTATGTGATGTTGAACAACTTGTGTTTGTTATATTAGGCTTTTGGTGAAGTCTTGGAAAGTTAATCGATTGTGATAGCAAGGGGATTTCGTGTGAAGGACACGTTTGGAGCACTAATTGCTAAGGTGAGTATGTGTGGAATTTTACTGAGTACATAGCCCTTGATATACACTTCCTTACTTGTGAATCGGTCTATTTGATTTTTACTTAGACTTATTATATGTTGAGTTGGTTGTATATTAGTGTTGATATTTAACTAACTTGTTTGATGATTGATGTGATAGTCGATGGCTTTGATTGGCATAACTGTTAGGTTATGATAAGAGATAGATGGTGACGACGCGGGGGATTCCCGGTCACTGAGATGAGTTTATATATGTTTATACACTAGGCACGTGGATGCTCCTAGTACGCATATGTTTGGTACTAGATATGCTAGGATTCTAATACATATATGTTTATGTATTAGACATGTTTGTGGTCTAGTGCATATATGTTTATGTACTATATATGGATGCTAGGGATCGTTAGAGCCACGATAGAGTGGCTAGACTATGTTGATGGAAAATATAAATATGATTATACCTTTAATGTGATATTTGATACTATCGGGTCTAAACCCATGTAGCTCACGAGACGTTTTGTCTCACGTACTCCTTGTTGTTTTTTTTTGCTATGTACTCAGGTTCGGGATCGAAGGTATAGGAGTACATGGGTAGAGATGCGGGGCCTTGAGTAGAAGAACACTAGAACGGATTTAGTCTTAGCTTTGGTTTTGATCTATTTTGTAACACCAACTTTTATACTCTGATTTTCATACGAAAGGTTTTTGTAAATCCGTATTTTGAGATAGTTCTCCTCTTTATTAAATGATAGTTTGGCCAAATATTTTGTATTAAAATTTGAGGTGTTACAATTAGTTATACAATTAAATTAATAGAAGATGAGATACGAGTTAATAGAAATGATAAGGATAAGTATTTATAATGTTATAAATATTGTTTATAAATTTTATTGAGAATGGGTCGAAAAACCCATGTATCTCACGAGACTATTTTGTCTCGCGTACTACTTTGTTTTTGGCTATGTACTTAGGTTTAGGATTGAAGGATTAGAAGGTCGCGATAGAAGTGGCCTAGTGTTGATTAGCTCGGGAGCTCGTAGGTAGATCTCGCTATCCTATGGTTATGATATTGTTTTGTAACATCGTTTCTAATACCATGATAAACTTTTGAATAGTTTTTGTTAAACCGCATTTTAGGTTATTGGACTTTGTAATATTTTCATTTAAATTATGATTTAAATGATGTTTTAAAAATTGAGGTGTTACAGTGAGACCCGGAATATTTGAAAATTTTACAATAATAGTGCTATATTAAGCCATATACACTAGTAAGTAGTACCAACATACTTTGAAGGCACATAATATCTTATTACCAAATGGCCAATGACCTAGCGGTAAAGGTGTTTGCCCCCAACCTTTAAATTGAGGGTTCAAGTCCCATAGTGCACATTAGGTGAAATTATGAGTAGATTAGGTTCCCGCTGGGGATTTTGATACGATGCCCAGAATATTGTTTAACGTCTAATTTTATGCACGATTGTCAACCCAAAATTTTGTGGTAAAAATTAAAGCATATAAATAAAGGTACTTCCTCCGTTTCAAAATAAGTGATACACTTTCCATTTTGGGGTGTTTCAAAATAAGTGATACACTTTGAAATTTTTCTTATTTGGTAAAAATTGGTGGGACCCATACCCACTAACTATCTCCTTTAATAAAGTGAAATGACTTATTTACCCTTACTTTTACCATTTAAACATCATTAAACTCACTTTAATCATAAGGGTTTTGCTAATGACAGCTCTTAGGGCTGTCACTAACATGCATAAAAAGCTTGTACATTGATTAAAAAAGTAATATTCCTAAAATTCAGGGGGTTGTCTTTTGTGTATTTTGCCTTCTTAATGACAGCCCTAAGGGTGTCATTAGCATTTTCCTAATCATAATATGTGTGACACATCACTTACTAACTATCTAATTTAATCTAATTTAACCTTTCTTACAATCTTTTGCCTCAAAAAACGTGAAAGCTAATTTGTATCACTTATTTTGAAACGGATGAAGTATAAAATTTGGAAATTCAAGTTTTGTTGAAACCTATGATTGCATGTGATTTTACAAAAACATCACACTTGATTTAAGCAAATTTAAGCAAAAACATCCCAAAAAAAAAATGGACATTAAAATTTGGACGGAGGGTGTATATAGCATGAAATTAAATTAGAAACAAAAAATTTAAGAGTTTCATATGTAAAATGAAGTTAAATTAGATAAATCAAGAAAAGAATAAAAACAAATAACTAAAACATGCATCGAAAAAAAAGGTTAAAGAAACAACTTACCAAAAATTATGTAGTATGTTTAAAGTTATATGAATATAAGAAAAAGTAAAAAAAAAAAAAAAAAAAAAGGAATTGAGAAAAAGTAAAAGAAAAGAGACAACATGTGGTGCACCCAAGGTTTGAACCTGGGTGGATTGACAAACAAAAGGTTTGAACCTGGGTGGATTGACAAACAAAAGACTTCTAAAAAACAGTGGAACCACTGGGCCAATAATGGTCTTGGGATCTCATTTGAATAGTTAATATATAATATAAACTAAACGCCTAATAAGACAAACCCATAGTGTTCGCATAAATGTTATATAGTACTCCCTCCGTCCCTTAATAAAGTTCCCATTTCTATCAAAATATTTGTCCCAAAATAAAGTTCCCATTTCTCAAATTAGAGGGACCCACTCAATAAAATAATATTATTACCATGTACTTATCACTAACTATCTTTAAAAAACACTTTCTCTCTCCAAAATAACCTTATATTTTAATCAAATTTATTATCAAGACCCCACCACTAACTAACTCCCTAAAAACTTGTGCCCAATTGAAATGAGAACTTTATTAAGGAACGGAGGGAGTACTATATAAGTAACGAGCAAATAGTTAATAAGTTTTGAAAAAATGGGACTAATTAAACTTGTGGTACATAGTATTTATTGTTTTAATTTTATGTATAAATACATTGGCGGATTAGGAAAAAGGTTGATAATTGCAAATTTAACTCAACTCATTTATCAACCAACTTAATTATGCTTGATGTGCTTAGACCCAATATCAGCATAAAAAGAACATTTTATTTCTAAAACTGAAGAAATATATAATCATACGTTTATACTGAAATACAAAAAACTAACAATTAGGGAAAAAGAATATATGATTTGCCATAGACCATCAATGGTTAACCTCCCAAATGACTTATTTAATTTATCACATCATCTAATAACCTATTAACCCAAGGCTTCTTGCCTAGTAGGTTTGGTGAAAAAAAATAAGGTGTTGCTCATGGCCAAAGTCATGTGTTCAAGTCCCGTCGTGGACGTGGGGTTTATTCCTCATCAAGGTGGAATGTTCGAGGGAAGGCATACTGCCCTTATGGATGTCACTGTCTAGGCTCGAACCATTAACTTACTAACTTGCCGTTCAAAAAAAAAAAAATCTAATAACCTATTAATTAAAAACTTTCCAATGGTTAACCTTTTCAAAGATTTTTTCTTATTAATATTACTAATTTACCTTTATCTATATTAAATGTTACTAAATATCTCCTCTTGTGTAATTTAACGATTTTTAAGCATTTATAAAACTTAACATTTTTATAAAATGTTTCTTACAAAAATATTATAATGTTTGACCTTAAAAAGTATTGAAGTATGATAAAGTTATAATTTATAGTTATAAAAATAATAAATATTCCAATATAAATATATATAAGGGGTTAAAATGTAAGATTGTTAAATATAATGACTAAAATAATCAAATATTGAAAGATGATTAAGTGATTGGGAAAGAATAAGTAGTTGGAGTGACCACCTAAAAAAATCATCTATTCCAATGATAAAAAGTTATTTTAGAGATTATTTAAATAGTATTAACTTCTTAAAAAACCTTTGGTTGGAGATGCTCTTAGTGTCACCGGAGGAACGTTAGGTAACTTCACAAAAGCATGACCCATATAATCGCCGTCACCCAAAATGAAGAATCGCCGAATAAACACAAATCCTATTGAAGCCGTTACAAAAACATTGTTGGGCAGGAAAACCGTAGCAAACTTATCTATTGTCTATTGATAAATACTATTCTGGATTTGCTTAGAAAATGGCATGTTATACTCATGTCATATGATCACAGCGAACGATTTTATCTTCGTTTTTGTATATTTTTAACTGTAAGAGTGGGGTTATGTTTTACGTACTCAACCTTTAAAACAAAGTCATAAGAAACAAATTCTAGTCATTGGATTAAAAAAATCACTTAATAACCACCATCATCAAATCACATGTGATTGAATATACGACCACCACCGCCGGCCACCACCACCATCGCCGACCACTCGTCTCCGACCACCGCCGCCACCCGCCGCAATCACATGTGATTGAAAGCAGTCGATGGTGGAGACGGTCGCCGATAGAGGTTGGCAGTGGTGGTGGTGGTGGTGGTGGTCGGCGGTGTTGAATCACATGTGATTTAATACACATGGGGTGGTGGTGGTGGTCGGGGGTGTGCAATCATATGTGATTTAATACACATGTGGTGGTGGTGTTGATGTATTGAATCAAATATGATGGTGATGGTGGTGGTAAAATTTCCAGAAGGTCTTAAAATCAATCACTATGAGCTAAAAAAACCTCTTGAGGTCTTGGAGGTTCCCCACGTCGATTCAGGATTACCTGCAATGCAGATAGTCGCTATGTAATTACTCAGCTTATATAATGGGTCGGAACCCGAGTTAGAGAAGAAGAAAAACTTTGTTTTCATCATTTGATAATAATGTTTATATGCTATGTTACAACAAAAATACAGAATCACGTGCTTGGTGAACTAACATCATTGATAAATCCATTCATTATTTATTAGTTTCCAAGGAAAATGAACGTTTTTATGTCGGGTGGCTTGTGTGATGAATTAATCTTCATGGAAAAGAATTTCAATCTAAATTTTCTATTAGGGCAATGATATGGGTATCGGTGGTGGAATTTTGACAATTTTTTGGGAGGGGTCAAAATCAACTGAATTGCGAAAATAGATTATTCTATTATGCTATAAAAGTGTACAACCAATACTAATTACGCAATGTAATGAGATTTAGAGTATATGTCACAATCTTTCATGCGATTATGACAAAGAGTAATAGTGTGTTACTTTAAAATTTTATAAATTAGATAAACAAGGAATTCTATTGAGTACAAATATTAATCTTTAATTTATTAACGCATTGCCCAAGTGGTAAAATCGTCCTTGGCAAAAGCACAGTTGGCCTTGGTCCAGTGAGATCTTGTTGAGGTTAGGTTGTGGGTTCGAATCCATTCGTGCCTACCATTTGGTCCAAAGCCCCAAGACAAGAGACGTTCTTCGGAACACGTCGCCTGAGGCTAGTAGCTGAAGATGCCAGTTGTTACCGCGGTGTACAAAGTCGGTATTTCCTGGCCAATAAACCTTTTTGTTGATTAAAAGTGTAAAACCACCAACAGTATATATGTTTGTCATTATCAAAATGCTCCACTTGATCTTGTGCTAAATTGTGTTTGTAGTCCAAATGTCCATATCAAATATTTTATGTTCATTTGGCATGTTATAATGGTAAACGTTTTCTAACCAAAATTTCCACTTAAGTAATTGTTGGAAAATTTTGGACATATATAATTATATGTATATATGTAATATATAATTAATGGTTGACATGTCCAAAATGTAGTTGTGGTGAATGAGATATCGACTCTTAAAGTGGGGTGTATGGAACAAAGAAATAAAATAAATGAACCAGTGGGAACTTGAACCTATCGACACTCGTCTCCCGGGTTTCATGACGGTTTGGTTCTGCCACTCGGTTTTTTGCCACTTGATTTAGTGGAAGTATTCAAATAATAATATTGATAATATTATTTATATTTTTAATGGTTGTCATTTAAATAAATTTGAACGAGTGGTTTCATTTATTTGTAATGATGTGTAATGAATATGAATAATGACATTTATAATTGTCATTAACATATGAACCAAATTCTATTATAAATAGAATGTGTATGGTTCATTTGTAAGCACACAAACACAAATTCATATACTTTCCTACTCACAAGCATCATAATTTGCTCTCTCCAAGTTTAGTGAGCCTTAAACACAAGAACTTTCGATAAGTGTTTTGGCTTGGATTATATTCGGTAGTGTAAAACTACTCGGTTGTTTTACCCTGAGAGATAGACGACGAATCTATTTTAAGGGGATCGTGAATATCACGAGACTCAACCAAAACTTGTTCTTCTTTGTTCTACATATTCTTGTTTCAATCTTGTATTTATTAATCGTCAATTTCCCAATTGTATTGTATTTTATTTAATGAAAATTGGTATTAGCTCCTACAAACTTAAAATAGATTTTTCCTCTCTTTGCTAATACCGGTTGGAAAATACATATTTTTTCGGATTTTGCTTGTTAATAGCATAGATTCGGAAAAAGTGGTGATTGAAACGTTTATATATAACAAAAGGTTCAATTGAGTTTTTTAGAAATTTTCCAATTTTGTTTTGTTTAAATTGTTAAATCAAATTTTTGGATTTAAAGGTTGATTTTAAATAACTTGATAAATCGTTTAAAACAATTTTGGATTTAAAATTTATAATTGTAAGAATTATTGTTGTTAATTCTAAGTTTTGCAATCATATTTGTTTGTAAGGTTCAAGATAGTCATAGGTTTCTTGAGTTGATTCTCATTAGAGATGATATTTGAAATAAATCTTACAAACATTTGTATATCATTGTGAAATTTGTTGATTATTAAAATATCAAAAATTATATTGGTTTGTAAGTGATTTTGATTTCCATTTTCTTCATCTCAAGGTAGCTTTGGCTTCTTGATATATGGTTTCAATTTGTGAGACTATTTGGAAATCAAATATTTTGGATTTATATTTTATAATGTTGTCGTTATTCTTCAATTATAAAGAATTTGTTTGAGAAAATATTTTATAAACTTTTCGTAATTTCCATTTTATACATATCAAGATTACTTTGGTATCTTGAATATAGTCTCATTGTGTGAGATATTTGGAAACTAAAAGTTTTTGGATATAAATGTTTTGATTTATTTTGTTTCAAGTATCTAGATAATTTGGGTTTTCTTGACTTTAATCTCATATAGTGAGAAAATGTACTTGAATTTTTTGATTTAAAATTTTTTTGTAATCAAGTTTGCTTTGGCTACTTGATTTTCTCATACTTGTGAAAAGCTATAATTATTCGGGATTTTATCTATGGATTGCTTTGGCATCTAGAATTTTTGCTTTCAAAGTTTGAGAATTATTAGGGTTTTTCTATGAAATTTGTGATTGATGGTTATAGACTTTTCTTGAAAAAAACTTTAATTTCCATTTTATACATATCAAGATTACCTTGGTTTCTTGAATATGGACTCATGAGGTGAGATATTTGGAAATTATAAGATTTTGGAAATGGAAAAGTTCTGTTGTTTTAGCTTTCAAGTTTACCTTGGTTACTTGAATTTTCTCAAATTTGGTAAAAGTAAAATTCTCCGGATTTTATATCTATGGATTGCTTTGGCTTAAATTCTTCGGATTTTATATCTATGGATTGCTTTGGCATCTAGAATTTTACTTTCAAATTGTGAGACTTGGGAAAAATGATGGTTTATGTTAGTGAGTAAGATACAAGATAGTCTTTGCTTCTTGAGTTGATTCTTGATAAGATGATACTTGAAATATATCTTACTACTAATTGGAACATTTTGATTGTTAAGGCTAATTGGTCAAATTTGCATTTTTATTTGGAAAAAAATGACAAATGTTGTGACAATGCCTAACATGGAAATGTACATGAAGGAAGATGTGCATAATGTGGTCATGATTTCCGATTTGTCAGAAGTGAATTTGATGGGAACCAGTTGAAGTGGATGGTATATCGATACGGGTGCTACCCGTCATGTGTGTTTCTATAAAAGTATGTTTATCATTTTCAAAGATGTTGAAAATGAGCAAACACTTTTATTGAAAAGTTGACTACCACATACATAATAGGTGAAGGAAATGTTATCTTAAGGATGAATTCTGAAAATGATGTTACATCAAGAACGGGAATGTAACTCTATGAGATCGAATCTCCCATTGTTCCTCAGTAGCTCAGTGGTAGAGCGGTCGGCTGTTAACCGATTGGTCGTAGGTTCGAATCCTACTTGAGGAGATTTGAAAATCACCGTCAACACCCCGGTGTAGGTCCGGGATACTCCTTTGTTCCATAGCCCTGGGGCTATTTACAACTATCCAATTAAGAATTCTCAGATGTACTAGTACTAGCAGTGCATCAAAGATGCAGTCATCGATTCTCCCGAGAGGCCACAATTGCCGCGAGCAAACATATTAAAACGGATGCGCTAACGCGCAACGGCTTTCCTTTCTCTGATAGAGGCAATGTTTTGTATGTTCCGGAGATTTGTAAGAATCATGTGTCCGGATGATTGCTTACTAAGTTTGTTACTCGGGTTGTGATTGAATCCAATGGAATTGTGTTATCAAAATGTGGAATTGTTGTTGGTAAAAATGTTAAAATTAAATGTGACAACTTTTAACCGCGATTTTAATAATTGCTAATAAAGTTCTTCATTTATTTTGAATTGTTAAATATTTAACATGGTTGATTGTGCCATATAAATTTAATTAAATTTGGTTTTAAATAAATTTAATTGTATACACCAACATTCCATATTGATTCAACTCACAAATGTAACAAATGTAACAAATTCATCATTCCTTTTGGTTGAAAGAAATAACAAAACTCCTTGATATGATTCATACAAAAGTGTGTGATTTGAAATCAACTTCTAAAGGTGGTCACAAGTATATCATAATGTATATTGATGATTATACTACATAGTGATATGTACGAATTAAATTATATTGTTAATTTTACTTTATGATAAGTAAAATTGAAACAATTAATTTACTAAGTTGTACAAATGTGGGGGCATGTCGTGTGTCGACTACTTATCTTCTATATAAGATACCTCGTTAAGGTTAGATGAATCATTGTACGAATTTTGGTTTGAAATAAAACCGTCTTAAAAATACGTACGAATGTGGGGGTACCTTGCTAATTAAGGTACTCATTCATCTTCATAAAAGTTACATCAATTAAAGAAGATATTCTAAATAATTGATGTATATATTGGTATTGTCTTACATCTAGATTAGTCAAGTGTACAATGTATAATGGTAAGACATAATATGATATAACAACTACTCTCAAGTGAAGTTATCATGATTGACTATAAAAGTTAAATGATAACATTGCGGATCCGGTTATGAAAAGGCTTAAGTAGAGAGTTAGTTATAAAGGAATGTGACTAAAGCCCGTGGAATAAAGTTTATGCGAAGGAAACCTAACCTAGTTGACTGGAGATCCCAAGATCTAGGTTCAATAGGACAACCTAATTGTATAAACGAAGGGATGTCACTGTGGGGGTAACGGAATTCCTCCAAACATTCTTAAAGGGAGTACATTGTACTACTTCCTAGTCCATTCCTAGTTCAGTGACAATGAGGATAAGCACTATGGCTTTTAATGATTCGTGATAGAGAATCACCTATGTGAGGGAGAAGTGGGGTCACTTCGAATGGAATTGTTGGGGCACAATTCTTAGTAGCTCTCGCAGAACCAGGCAGTGTCCATGACCAAGACAGGCACGATAAGAGGATATGAACAAGTTAGGTAGAGTCTTGTGAGAATGTATACTGTCGTCTACACAAAAGGCGGATTCAGTTCAAGGACATCGCGTCTACTGACTGCTAGGAGACTAAGTGTGCTTCTCAAGGGAAGGTTCAAAGGCCAAAACCTACCTATCCTTTGCAAGACTTAACTGTTGAACATTTATCGAAATTTTGTTGTGTTTTCGATCGATCTCTATTCATGTGGGGGATTGTTGGAAAATTTTGGACATATATAATTATATGTATATTTGTTATATATAATTAATGGTTGACATGTCCAAAATGTAGTTGTGGTGAATGAGATATCAACTCTCAAAGTGGGGTGTATGGAACAAAGAAATAAAATAAATGAACCAGTGGGAACTTGAACCTATCGACACTCGTCTCCCGGGTTTCATGGCGGTTCGGTTTTGCCACTCGGTTTTTTGCCACTTGATTTAGTGGAAGTATTCAAATAATAATATTGATAATATTATTTATATTTTTAATGGTTGTCATTAAAATAAATTTGAATGAGTGGTTTCATTTTCTTTGTAATCATGTGTAATGAATATGAATAATGACATTTATGATTGTCATTAACATATGAACCAAATTCTATTATAAATAGAATGTGTATGGTTCATTTGTAAGCACACAAAAACAGATTCATATACTTTCCTACTCACTTGCAAGCATCATAATTTGCTCTCTCCAAGTTTAGTGATCCTTAAACACAAGAACTTTCGATAAGTGTTTTGGCTTGGATTATATTCGGTAGTGTAAAACTACTCGGTTGTTTTACCCTAGGAGATAGACGACGAATCTATTTTAAGGAGATCGTGAATTTCACGAGACTCAACCAAAACTTGTTTCTTCTTTGTTCTACATATTCTTGTTTCAATCCTGTATTTGTTTTTCGTCAATTTCCTAATTGTATTGTATTTTATTTAATGAAAATTGGTATTAGCTCCTACAGTAATTTTGTTCAAATTTCGAGTATTGATATCTTATTTACTTTGATACAATGGTAGAACAAAAAATATTTGGCGTGTATAGCACAAAATTATGCGCGACTCCTCGAGACAAAGGTTGATTTAAAATCAATTTTACACACTATAAATAAAAAAAAGCCTCTATTCACTGCAACAAACAACCCCTATCCCGACAACGTGAAAGGAGGTTGTCGTGACCAACTTTCGTCGCTATAGCCTATCCCGACGACAAATGGTCGGTAAAGTTTCATCGCTAGGAGGTTCCGGTTCCTAAAAATGGAAACACCCTAAAAGGTTTTCTAGTTCTCAAAATTAAATTTAATAGGTTTACCAAAATGTAAAATACTTCCCAAACTAAATAGTCCAAATAAAATGGTTGTATCTTTATTATCACTGATTAGGCCCTATTTAATCTCGTTGAATATGGAAGACAAGTACCAGAAAGTGATTTTTGTTTACTTATTTCTATTTTGAACCCGTTGAACTATATTTAAAATCGTTAAAGATATTTATTAAAGCTAAACGATATTTGTAATCACTAGTTTGTGTCATTTATTGTCTTGTTTATTTAGTTTTAATACTTAAATTTTTATAAAGTTATAGGCAGTGTAACCGGAACCGGCTCTGGAACCGGTGGTTCCAGTTTCAAAATTTTAGGAACCTGTCTTTTAGGTTCCTGTTTCGATATTTCAGGAACCTGTGGTTCCGCTTCCAGTCGAAACCGACGGGTACCCGCTTGTGCTCACCCTTGGTAGTGATTGTCTTCTTAACATGTAGAAGTTTATACAATATAACTATATTATAATTAAATTTGAAGTATTTAAAGAGAAGAAAAGTATGATTAATTAAGAAAGTGAAAAAATCTAGAATTTTGAGAGAGAAGTTGTGAATAATACTAGAGGTGTATGTATTCAAGTTGGTGCATTGTTCTTGGTTACACTTAATTAGTGTACTACTAACACTCTTATTCATTCTTCACAAATGTCAATAGAGTAAACTAGTTAGTCATCAACAAAGCAGTGTATATACGATACATGGCAAATTTGGCCATCCACCTATTAAGTTATATACCACTTGTTCTTGAGACTTTTATGTATTATAATACATGATTTAATTTATAAAGGGTATTCCTTATACAAAGCGGGATGGTCGAGCTTTGCTCGCGATGTAAACGACCTAACTGATGTTATGTCCATTTCTGAACTTTTTCATGTCATAAATGTTTACCGGTGAGAGATCGATCGTGTAACCTTTAGTAAATCATTCGGAAGCTCTTACCAATACGTCATAGTCAGATGGTTTGTATATTATGATAAAATACACGCAATCTTACAAAAAAATAATTTGAAATATGACATAAATGGGTCCAAAGGGAATTAATACAAAGAAAACTCCAAACGAACAACAGTCTCAGAATTAGATATTCTACCAACTATATCACAAAGATATATAAAACACACAATCTCTCTCCAGGAATTTCACCACACAATTACCGAACAAGATATCATATATGTGCATATTGGTATAACAGTATATATTTTCCATCATACTTATAGAGAAATGTTTTAATCAAATAGTTTAACAGAGAAATTTTATATGTACAAAACTAACGACCTACCAGATATGTGGTTTAGTCTGGAGCATGTGATATATCATTAGCTTTACAATTTAAAAACGTTCCCAAACTGTAAAATATAGGATCATAACACCTTCTACAGATAAATTATTTAATTAAAGAAGAAATACTTTGTTAGCATTCGTCGTTGTTACTTGTTACACGTTATTAACCCTATTAGGCTATTATAAAACTCACGGGTTTTCTGGTAAAACAGAGTTACCGTTTTCTTTACCGCCTTTTGTACTCTGTTTTTTCGTCTCCTTTTCACACACATGAACACTATAAAATGCCTTTATGGTCCAAGCTTCAAGATTCACCCCCACTTTCTTTTACCCAACAATCATTGTTTGATTGATTTTGATTCGTTCCGAATCCATATCTTAATTCTAAAAGCGGTTTTGATGGAGAATCCGGGAAGATCATTCCCGCCATCATCAATAACCGAACCAGTATTTGAACTTGAAGTAATACACACATCTGGCGAAACCTCTCTTCATTTCCCACCAAACATGATGGATTCCTGTCATCTCCGGGGAGACTATGGAAGTCCGACCAACTACGTCCAGCTCACACCAAAGGAGACAAGGGTTTCGTTCCATGAAACGATTGAGTCACCACCGGTCCGGCGACGGTCAAATGCTAGCGGTTTCAGCGGCGGCATTGGCCGTAGCGGAGAACAAGGTGTGTTTAAGCGAAAATCGACATTAATGAGAACAAAAACAAAGTCGAGGTTAATGGATCAACCGGAGATCGATCGAAGGTCATCGCAGAAGACACTAAAATCGTGGAAAAGCCATGGTGAAAACGAAGAAGATGAGTTCTATATTGATGATGATTTGCCGGATGAATACAAGAAGTTAAGGTATAACAAATGGACTCTATTTCAATTAGCGAGTTTAATATCGATCATCGCTATTTTAGGTTGCACGCTCGCGATCCCAAATTTAAGAAATAAGAACTTGTTTGATCTCGAATGGTGGAAGTGGGAAGTTATGATATTTGTTATCATCTGCGGGAGGTTGGTTTCGGGTGGGGGGATTAGGATCATTGTGTTCTTCATAGAAAGAAGCTTCTTATGGCGAAAACGAGTTTTGTATTTTGTTTACGGGTTAAGAAAAGCGGTTCAAAATTGCATTTGGTTGAGTATGGTTTTGATTGCTTGGCAATGTATATTCAACAAGAAAGTGGAACGGATGACAATTGGGAAGAAGGTTTTACCTTATGTAACCAAGATTTGGATTTGTCTTTTGGTGGGAACTTTTGTTTGGTTACTCAAAACATTGTTGATCAAAGTTCTCGCTTCGAATTTCCATGTAAGCAAGTTTTTTGATCGTATACAAGACTCATTATTCAATCAATATGTGATAGAAACACTCTCGGGCCCGCCTGTGATCGAGATTCAGCACGAACAAGAGGAGGAAGACCGGGTTATGGAAGAGATCGAGAGGCTTCAAGGTGCGGGTGTGAGTGTACCATTGGAACTTAAGGAGAATATGTTTACGGGTTTGAGAAATATTGGAACCCCGAGGTCTAGTAACGCAATGGCGGGTATGAATTGTGGTAGGAAATGTGACAAGGGGATCACGATTGATCAATTGCATAGGTTGAATCAAAAGAATATATCGGCTTGGAATATGAATAGGATGATGAATGTTATAAGCACGACGATGTTATCTACCTTAGATGAACATTTGGAAGATGTAGCGAGTGACGAAGATGAGATTTCTATGCAAATAACAAGCGAAATCGAGGCTAAGGTTGCAGCCAAGAGGATCTTTTGTAATGTGGCAAAGCCGGGCTCCAAGTAAGTTTTCAGTCTCATAGTTGCCGTTCGGGCTAATTGGGTAATGGGTCATGTATTTATTACGGGTCAAAGCGGTCTGGATTGGGTTAGGTTGGACTGATCTGTAAACATTTTTTTTGTCCATTATTAGATTTTTTATAGATAATTAATGATGCTTCATGTTTTGATAGACACATATACCTTGAAGATATGAAGCGATTTTTAAGAGATGATGAAGCTTTAAAGACAATTCGACTCTTTGATGAAGCAAGTGAAACTAAAGGGATTAGCAAACGTGATCTGAAAAATTGGGTGGTATGCATCTAATTTTCGGTCAATTTTAGGGAACGTACTTTTATAGTAAACATTTAAGGGTCTATGTGATAAATTTATTATCAAATAAGGAACTCAAGTAAGTTATGGGTCATGGTAACCCGTAACATGTCCTTATTTAATAATAATTTAAAAACAGACCAATAAATCATGATTTCTAACGTGTCCTAAAACTTTGTTTTTAGGTTAATGTGTTTAGAGAGCGTCGAGCTCTTGCACTATCACTCAATGACACAAAAACAGCAGTAAACACGCTCCATCAAATGTTAAATATCGCCGTGGGAATCATAATAGTCGTAATTTGGCTTCTTATACTTAAAGTTGCAACGACTCATTTCTTCATATTCCTAAGCTCGCAACTAGTATTGGTAGCATTTGTGTTTGGAAATACATGTAAGACGACGTTCGAGGGCATTATTTTCTTATTTGTGGTGCATCCTTTTGATGTTGGTGATCGATGTGAGGTTAATGGTGTTCAGGTAATATTTCAAAAGATTGCCATTGCATACGCATTTGTTCTTCTATAGGTTAAGATGCGTTTTAGTATTTTGAACTTGGTTGAGTGAGTCTTCCACTACACCTTGAACTATTAAAGGTGCAGTATAGTACTTTGAACTTGACAAAATAGTCGATTTAATACCTTGGCTCATTAAATTATTACTCTGACTCATTAATTCAGCTTGCTAAGATGCATTTTGACATTTTCTATAGATATTTGGTTGTAACTAATAGTTTTATTGAACGCGCACAGATGGTAGTTGAGGAGATGAATATATTAACAACGATCTTCTTGAGGTATGATAATCAGAAAATAGCGTATCCCAACAGTGTCCTATCTACGATGCCCATTGCTAATTACCATCGGAGCCCCGATATGGGTGATGCCATTGATTTATGCATCCATGTATCTACTCCTACCGAAAAGATTGCTAAAATGAAGGAAAGGATTACAAGGTAAGCATAATTTTACATATTATCACTTTTAATAAAGTTGATTATATATCATAATCTAATTATTTAGTATATGTTTCAAAATCTTGATTTGCAGCTATGTAGATAAGAAGAGCGAGCATTGGCAACCCGCGCCAATGATCGTGGTGAGAGATGTCGAGGATATGAATCGGCTCAAAATATCAATATGGCTTTCGCACCGAATGAATTTCCAAGACATGGGTGAAAGATGGAAAAGAAGATCTCTTCTTGTTGAGGAAATGATCAAGATTTTCAGGGATCTTGACATTGAGTACCGTATGCTCCCCATGGACATAAATGTCCGCAATGTACCCCCTTTGGCTTCCGATCGGTTTCCCTCAAATTGGACTGCTTGTGCAAATTGATCTACCATTAGTTGCAAAAAGGCGAGTTTTGAAGCAAGTATTATACTTTTCTATGCTTACAAATCTTGTAAAATTATGAATAAATATGGGATATTTGTGGCACTATGTTTATTACGCTCGAATATTGTAATCTATGTAAATAGTGAGTTAGTTTACGAGCATGATCAAGAGTATGTATACATAATAAAAAGAGGCTTGCTACGTATTATTTTGAGTATTACTAACGTAACTATATTATGTTGCAAATCAAAAGTCATGCTTGTACATTGTGCATTAGATGATTGATACATATAATAACAAAAATTGAAACTTATTACACATACAAAAACTTTTGAAGTATGCCACATAAAATAATTAATAATTGTAATAATTTGCATATTCAATAAAGAGTAATAGTATTGTTTCTTACCATTTATTCATACATACTTATTTTCCTACTCATTAGATCAATACATGTGTCAAAATAAATGGATAACATTAAAAGAGAAAATTAGTAGATCACACATGTCAATGTGTCATCTATCAAGTGGATAGAAAGATAAATATGATAAATGATATTAATAAGGATAAATTACAGTTTTTGTCCCTGACCTATGGCCGATTCGAGGTTTTTGTCCCTAATCTTTTTTCTTCCGTTTTTTTGTCCTTTAAGTTTTTAAAATTCTGAAAATTTATCCTTCCGTCTATTTTTTGTTGTTAGCTGACGAAATTTTAGTCAATTTTCCCAAATTACCTCTATCATCATCATCATCATCAAAAAACCCTTTCAACCCAAATGTGTTCTTCATGTGTTCTTGAAAGCTAGGTCTACAAACCGTAACAGTATATAATTATTGTGAATCAAGGTGTTGCTAGTTCACAAAATCAAAAACTCTAGACCATAACACTGACCTCCGTCTCTGTCTATGCCTTGCTTCTATGCCTCCACATCTCATATTCTTAAAATTTGAAGACCAAGAACTCAGACCTCGAAGGTTTCTAACCAGATCTCCATTTTCAGATCTCGAAGGTTTGATTTAGGTTCAAGATTTTCAGATCTGTGAGATCTTAAAAGTGATCTGTGAGATCTTAAAAGTTTTGATTTGGTTGAATCGCTTATGATGACAGATGACTGTGAATTTTTGATAAGATATCAATTTCGTATTTTCCGGCACGGTAGAGATGGCGGAATGACGGTGGGGTTTTTTAAACGGCCGTTACGGAGGATTGCTTTGTAGACTAATCCATGGCTGCCCCCCATGGCCAAGAAGCTTCTGATCGGAGAAATTGTTTGTGGCGGCTTCCAAATCGTTGTAATCGAAATGTTGAATCTTTTTGTTGATGGACGTTCCCAAATGTTCGTTGCTTTGTAGGCTAATCTTGTAGACTAAGATAGAGTTTTTTATTTTGTAATTTAAGATTATGGTTCATTAGGTTAGGGTTTGTGAAGAAGATGAAGAATGGTGAAAAGGACTAAAATGCCCTCACATGCCTTGCATTTTTCGTCTGTTAACGGTAAAAAATAGACGGAATGACAAATTTCTATACAATTATTTATTATCATACTGTCTAAAATATTACTTTCTAATAAGGACAAACTAGTCTCTTTAATGCCAAACACCTGAGCAAATCACTCGATTTGTCCGTCACAAATCGTGCAAAAAAGCAACAAAATTCGTACTACAAATAATGAATTTGCACGAGTCAGATATCAGTACAACGATGGTTACATGAATACTTCAACTTCTCAACATGTCCACATTTCACCCCTCACAAATCAAAGTGGTACAAAAAAATTATTACGGTACTTTTTATCAATTAATTAATTAGCTTGACTTTTTTTTTTTTTAAAGTGTATTCCATTATAAAGTTTTCGTGGTAGATGACCAAATTATTTATCCATGTAGATATTGAACTCCTAGTAAATTATCCAGGAGCTCCAACTACTCTACCACAATATTTTTCACCGGATGATTATTAATTAGTCTGCATAAACCTCGCCTAAAATATGACTCATGATGTGCAAGAATCCTACCTCATGAATTTGTCACAAAACCGTCATTTTACGAGCACACAACCACAAACACTAACACAACTTACATGTATATGTGCACACATGAACACCATATTTACGCATTGTATTGAGAAAAAAAAAGTATCTACTACAAAAGACCAAGTATGTTACAACACCACTCAAGTTAACTATTATGCACATTTTCCCCCTATTTGAAATTCAGATAAAAGAAAACAACTTGATATCATCACCTAATCCTTAAGTATATTTCCAAAATTTTGTCATGTTGTTTCAAAACACCATAACATCCAAAATATAGAAAGTGTTACAACGCTGAAGTGATTCTTGTTCCGGCTCCTTAAATCAAGAGAATCAGCAAGATTGCAGGCTTCTATAAGTGTTTGAGGAACTATTGCCTGAATTTTCCAACCAATTAAAAATGATATTCCATAATTCTCTAGATATACAACACCTAAGAAAAATATAAGGTTCATGTTCAAGGTTTCGTCATAAATGGGACATCTCACCACCGTAAAATAGATGCTTTTCTATCGAGATTGATTTTCATTAAGATTCTCTTTTTAATTATCGCAACCAAAGGGAGTTTGAAGTTAGAAAGGACTAGTTTTAGTGGTAATCACTAAAGAGTCATATTACACTATTTTGTTTGTTAAGCACTACTTATTTGTATATGTAAATAATTCGTGTAGAAATCTCGAAAGTATATAATTATAACTTTTGATTTTTAAGGTATAATGATATGATTTTAGCTTTTGACCGTTCTGTTAAAAATGGCCCGTGCGGCACATGACACGTCCAACTACAATAATGCCGACTTACCCACTACAAAATAAGTGATGCCATTTTATTATTAACATATAAAAGTTACTTATTTTTTTTAACCATAAATGTTAATCTAGCTACTCTAAATATCACTTTATGTCTACAATAATATAACTTGGACTTGTGACCACATAGATGGAAGCAAATATCATAACTCTAGACCGATGGGCCTTTTTGTATAAAAAAAATATACCTTATTAATATATGGAAATTCATGGATAGTTTTAGTATTAGGTTTGAAGTATATATTTTTAATATTTGTCATGAAGATGGATTTAGTATCCATGGCAACTAGATGACATATACGGTGTCTATCCTATTATATGAAGAAACAAGTTTCAAAAGATCATATTAATAATCAATTTCAATATACATTATATTTGGTGTGATTAATGGTAAGGAGATAGGTGGTTGGAGGAGATATTTCTTAGGTTATTTCAATTAGATAATAGTCATGATGCTAAAGTGGTTGAGAAAGGTGAGTGTGTGGAGGAGGGTGTTTGGAGATGGAAATAGAATTTACGAGATTTTTCAATGTCTTCTAATCGTAAGGATGATTGGCGATTGAACGGTGAGCCAGATTAGTTTGACAGTGGTGGTTTGGACAACCCAATATTTCAATTTTAAGTGACTCTTGAAAATTTGAATCAAATGTTTATAAAATTGTTCAAGATGTTTAACTAAAAAGTTTTGACTGCTACGTACTTAGGCGGGTTAGGCCCATGCATATGGTAGAGAGAAATTTGTTAATGATTTTACAATTTAATTGTAATGGAATGAATTTGTTGATTTAATGTAGTCTTAATAAATATTAAACAAGTAAGAATGATACGAGGTGCACAATTGTTTGAATTTGCTATGATTAATATATATTGACTCAACAAGGGTCTGTGGGCAGCGCCCCTGGTAACGATCCAAGGGGCAGGCCCCTGGTGGGGTCTGGGGCAGCGTGCTAGCGGGTATAAGGGGCAGCGCCCCTGGCGAGATCCAAAGGGAAGAGACGTTGGCTCGGGTTGAGCTTGGAAATTTTTTATTTCAGATTATCTCTTTATAAAGAGTAAATTACACGAATGATCCTTTAAGTTTATAGTAAATTTCACCAATGGTCCTTTAGTTTCAAAAAATACACCGATGGTCCTTTATTCTGAAAGGTTTTCACCAATGGTCCTTTACACTAACTGACGTTAATTTTTCTGTTAACTTACCTTAAGGGTAAAAAATCATTTTTCATTTCTTTTATTTTTATATTAAAACTTAAAACTTTTATTTAAGATAAAAAAAATTAATTTAAGAATGAAAAGACATTAAAATGACTTTTTTTTCCCTAACGTGCATTGCACATGGGGTGAGTTAACAGAATAAATTAACGTCAGTTAGTGTTAATGACCATCGGTGAAAAATATTTCAGAACTAAGGACCATCAGTATAATTTTTGAAACTAAATGACCATCCGTGAAATTTGCTATAAACTTAATGGATCATCCGTGTAATTTACTCCTTTATAAATAATGCATAGAAAATCTAAACTTGTGATTAAAACCCAGTTTTTGACCCAACTGTTCCGACCTGGATCCGACCCTCTTTTTGACGGTTTTGAGAAGTTTAAACTGCCTTAAGCAGTTCATTTCGGTTTTCACATTTAGTGGATCACATTTTGTTATTTGGCCATCCTCTTCACTTTGATACGAATTACACATAAAAGAAAAGTATGTTCTTGATAATCATTCTGTTTTTATACAATTGGAAATTTCGTTGGTGCCAACAAAATACTTTAATATGAAAGTGATTATACACGACTTCAGAATTTTCCGAGCAAACGAAATCAAAGCAAAGCTTCTAACAGAACTTGTAAGTAGCTCGTCATTTCTTTCTTTGTAATCATCAACTCGTCGGCAACTCATCTTTCTCTTGTCTTTCTTCTTCTCGTCGAAAATGTGATGAGATAAAAGACGAGTTTTATGAGACTAGTGTCAAGCGTGAAACAACCGATACCTTTAGTTTTTTGTTAAATCAGCGTCATACTGCATTCGACATTCAACTGACAGACTCATGCCAACAACATCTTTTCTATTCAGTTTTTGAGTCTCACCATCATAAAATATATACACACAATGCCCTATTAAAGTACTCTTAGGCTGTCCGGTATGGGTGCAACGCCCACCGGCGTGGGGGCTGAGGTGGCTCGGCAACGGCGTGGCGAAGAAGGAGAACACCCCCCCCCCCCAACGGCGTTGGGGTACGGCGTGGATGGATGAGGCCATTCTCAACGCGGGACAACGGGCGTGGGAGGCCGAGTACTTTGGTCGAAATTTAGCCGTTGGCAACGGCTATAATGCCGTTGGAATTTAAAAAAAAACTTTTTTTTTAATTATTTCCCTATATATATTTACATATTTTCACTCATTTTACACACAAAATTAACTCATTTTACTCTCTACAAACTCCAATCTTCATACCTCTCTACTTACAATGGATCCACACAAAAACTCTCCACAAATACCAAACCAACCTTCACAACAAAATATACCACCGAACCTTGGATTTGGCAGCTTCGAGCAATATGTCAACATCCTAAGTTCCGGTGTTGTCCCACCTCCACAATTTTATCCACAACCTCAATTTCAACAACCTCAATTTTCACAAAATGTATCTCAATTTGCACCCACGTCACAATATTTTCAACAACAAACACTTTCTCAACAAACACCCTACCAAACCCAAACACAAGAACCACAAGCGCATGGGGGAAGGAAAGAAAAATAAGTTGTTGAAGAAGATATGGAAGAAAATGTGGAAGAAGACACACAAATTCCATGGACGGAAAATGAGGAAATTGCGTTGTGCCGAGCTTGGTGTGGCACTTCAAAAAACGAAAAAGATGGGAATGGCGTGCGAATTAAAAACTACCAGGAAGCCATTCTTTATAAATTTCATAGCTTCATGGGAGTCCCTCCCTACCGAAAAGACAATAGTCTTAGTAGCAAATGGCGTGAAATAAACAACAAGGTTACAAAATTTAATGGTATATACAACAAACTTTCGTCGGAAAGAGCGAGCGGAATGGCCGAGTTTGATGTTTTAACGGCCGCCAAGAAACAATACAAAGTTGAAAAAAAGGGCCATAATTTTGAGCTAGATCGACATTGGTTGATTTTAAAAGAGTATGCAACCACCGCCAGACATGCCGCAAGAAGATCTTTAACATTTTCTAGCCGCGAAGGAAAGGGCCCGAAAAGCCATGAGCGATTTAGGATTGTAGTTTTTAAATTTTTAGTACTTAGTTTTTTAAATTTTTAAGTATTGTATTTTTAATTTTATGTATTGTTTTTTTTAATTTCATGTATTGTTATTTTAATTTAATGGAAGTTTAATATTATGTTTAAAAAATAAATGGAAATGAAATGATGAGATGGAAAATAAAATGGTGTGGTGTGGTGTGGTGAGTATTTCATGATGTGGTGTGGTGTGGGTGTGGTTGCTGAGGTGGCGATGATATGACAGGAAAATTGGGTACCACATGTGGTACTCATACCCCATAGCCTTAGATCCCACCAAACCACCATTCCTCCCCGTCTCTACTATTCGGCAAGACGAAGCCAAACACCGATAAAGGAATGACGAGCCATGCCAATGGAAGAAAGCAGCCGATAGTCATTGGTTCCCAAGCTAACAGACCGTTGGCACTTGGCAGTAGTCTGAAATAACTGTCGGGAGAATTACATAATGTGGTTTTATAATTCTTACGGAAGCCGAGGACAGAAGACTTCAATGACCTGCAGACTGCATGTCAGAATATACGTGTCATCATTTGATTTAGGATATATTTTGAGATGGTACTACTGATCGTGGTGGGCCTGCAATTTGGGCATTGTCTTCTGCATGTGTTTTTGCGTCTAGTGATGCACTGATGTGGTCGCATTATATAATCTTATTTTGTTCTTTTCCTTGGTGTACCTTTTGTGGTGGTAGTGACAACTCGTTCGAAGGTGCCAAATTTCCTTAACTCGGTTTCTAAACTTTATTTGCTTGCTTTGGTGGTTTAATATATGTCTTTTCATAAGATAAGTTAGTGCAAGATATTCAGTGACATAATTTTTCCAAATGCAATTAACTTATATGATTATGGTATAAGTTAGTCATGTTCAATGTATTGACAACCAAATGTACAATACTGTACCAAGATAAAATTTTATTTTAACATTTTTTATATATTTAATTTTTCTATTGTTATAACATGTAGTCTTGTGTCCTTTAGTTATACTTATTGTGGTGTAACTCATATTAACCCAAAAATATTATCGTAAATTTGAGATCATTTAATTTGTAATTTTGAGAAATTTTGAGTATGGTAAATAAAATATGTATAAAAAAGCAGACTTAATTGTTTTTTATCTTTATTTTAACAATTAAGTATAATACTACCTCCGTATCAAAATAAGTGATACACTTTCTATTTAGGGGTGGAACAAAATAAGTGATACACTTTCAAAACTTACCTTATTTGGCAAAAAAGTGGGACCCATTCTCCACTAACTATCTACTTTAATAAAGTAAAATTACTCTTTTACCCTTACTTTTACTTTTAAACATCATTAATTTCACTACATCCAAAAGAAGTGGGACCCATTATCCACTAACTATCCACTTTATACCATTTTAAATCACTTTCCAATCTTTTGCCTCAAAAACCGCAATTTCTCAAATGTATCACTTATTTTGATACGGAGGTAGTATAAATATTAGAACTATTATAGAACTATTATAGGGTTTGTAATTTTAACCATAAAAAGATTAATTCTAATGAGATATTTTATAATTTTATGATATTTATTTTACAACAATAAATTTTAAAATTTTATTGAAGCATATAAGAAATTACTTTTGTTGAGGGTATTTTTAGGTCACATAAAATCTTAACCTATATATGAGACCTAGATTTGAAATTTTCTTGACAACTCATCACATTCAAACAACCCCATTGGCTCCCAATGCCACCTGTAATTGCCCCTATGCCACCTGTCAATGCAACCCTAATTCACAAAAGACAATAACCCATCGGCATTATCATCTTCAACCGTCGCCAGATCTATTCTTCCTGCAGACCATATCTGAAACTTCATGTCGATTCATACAACCACGGGTCGCGTCCGTACCAAAACCTTAGAAATTTAATCGATGTTTTCTCGATTCCAAAATTTCGTGTGTTCATACTTCTGAATCTCCCGTTTACATCAGGTATCTCAATCTTCTTCCAAACTTTTGAATTTTGTGTTGGATTTCATTTCGTTTGTGATTAGTGTTCATCGCTGTAATCCATCAAAAAGTCATGATTGTTTAAAATTTCATATTTTTGCTTCAATATGGACATAAAACATCCGAGCTTTGTATTTTGGCCGGATTCCTTGCTACGAGATCGATGATTTGGTTGTAGTTGTTCGATACATTAACTAACAAATATTGCCGATGGAATGGTAAGCCCACCAGAGAATTAGGGTTTATCAATATGCGATTTTTGAATTATTTAGCATGTAGGATCACTTGAAATTGGGTATTAAGAAACGGGTCAAAATTATGGGTATTAAGATATTCAACATAACATTTTTTCCACTTATCTATACTGTAAATGCATTAAATCATGCATTAAGACGTCTCAATTGGGTATTTAGGATTACCATTTTTAAAGAATTATTATCATTATACGGTCCCCCGTTACTGTAGGGTTTCATAACACTGATCGACCACTTGGGTCAACCTCCTAGTATGCTTGGTTCGACCATACTGACCAAGAACATGAACTTGTTCTTGACCGGTTAAAACCAACTAGCTGATTTAATCCCTAAATGCGGAACTGGGATTAAACCTAATCCTTAAACCCTAAAGAATTGGGATGTTGGAGAACTAGATTAGGTTAACAAGAAAGAAACTTTGTACGAAAAACTCGAACACACACAATGAAGGTGTGTTCGGCGAACACTCACCAAGAACCCTAGGGTTCTTGGTGTTCTCGTCCGTCGCACAAGAGGAGAAGGAGGAAGAGTGTTCCATGAATCATACCTTAGGTTAATACTTAAGATAAGTCCACTGATGATGAACACAACGAACGATCCTCTAGATGATCACTTGCAACGATCTTGGATCTTCAGAACTCGAAGAACACAAAGAACGAACGAAGAACACGAAGAACACAAGACTTGTGTTCTTGCCTTGTTGCTCGGCGGATCGAAGGGGAGAGAGGGGAGAAGGGATTTCGTGTAAAGTGGCAAAAGATCAACATTAGGTTTAAGCCATAAGCCTTCTATTTATAGAAGATCTTACACTTAAAACCCTTCTATTTAATTAAGACTAACTTCTTAATTAAACTTCCTTTTTACACTTCCATCCCTTATAGTTTTAACTACTTTATTATTGTTGCACTTAACTATCAAATGTCTAGTATTAACACACTAATAATTCGGTACCTATATACACGAATTATATATACTTGTATTTATACTTTTAATAGTTAATTATATAATAACCTTTATACAATTCACACAATAATATTATCCAATTACTATATGATTTAATAGCTTTAAATCATATCATGGATAACCTTTAATTAACACATTATATATTTACTCAACTAGTAAATGTACAACTACTTGTATTAATTAGTTAGTTGAACTAATCTAGTAATAAGTTAAACTTAACTTAATACTTAACTGATTCATAATGACTATTATGAATCATTCCTCTTTGTAGTATCGTTGCATAACTTGCTCGTATTACATGTACTCACCGGTGTGACCCTTAAGTGTTTCGTAGGCATGGATGTATCATCATAGGTTGACTAACTGTGCACATAATTCCTTCAGACTCCCACTTGTGCAAGTTTGTAACCTTTGTCTCAATGATACGAGCTACAGTGGCCTTTCTAGATGGCATGTAAGTAACCAACCCCATAAAAACAGCTTATGTAACCCTTGGTATAGTTTCATGAAAAACTCTTAATAGCGTCTCCTAGTAAAGAACACTCTGTCTTTACTTCTTGGGTAACGTTGTTAGGCTTATCCCTTGCAGCACGATATTTGTGATAACGAATACGAGCATGGTAGAAATTATCAACTCCTGTATTCGAAATCGTTTTATGACTTCTTGATTCAAACTGCTGTGATAAACGACAAAGAACAGATCAGTTCGTTTGGGCACGACCGTGCACTTGCCAGTTTCTTATCAAGTCAAAGGACCTATAAATATCTCTCCTAAAGAGGAGGTGCAATTACCATCTTGTTATATTTCGATTTAAAATACAATTTCCTTTGTACCCAGTATCGCCTCGTATATATGACAAACGTATTTCAGAATTGTCTGAGTTGAACCAAAGCACATTAGTCATTGTATCCTAAACCAAATACCTCAGGCTTAAGTACAATCCTAGTGAACAATACTTTTGAACTTTTCAACCACGAAGTATTGTCACGGTGGTCAATCCAATATTCGTTGAGCCTCCAACAGAATATCACCGATATTTGGTTTACACAAAACTTGTGTAGCTATCTTCGAAGAACTTCAAATCTACCACCAAATACCGCGATGACATTAACGTCCCATCAAGGTTCCCACCTAGACGAGTAGTCACGGATTTTTGTATCTTTTTGAATAAATAGACTTTTATTCATGGATGATGTAAAACATACAAAGTTTGAATAAAAATGATACTAACTCATGTACTATTCCTCACTGGACATAGATACTGAATTATTACTGGATCATTACTTATTCCTTTTGTTCGTGTTGATTACTTAATGATTCTTACAAACTTAACTGTAACTTTATCACTAAACCAATCATTTCTATTAAACTAAAGACATAAGACGAGTATTTAGGAATACTTTTACTTTTGTCTTTGCTAGATATTGTTCTTGCAACAATCTAGAACATATTCTAGTCTTGCCTTTTATGCAATTCGGTAAAATAGGAGGATTGGAAATTAACTCCTTAGTTTCTTGAATTCATAAAATTCTCCTTGTAACTAAAGCTTCTTTTAGTTACTTGATTTGTAGATATTCTTACTAGTTAAAGAAATTTCCTTAAATGATTGTGTTATCCACTGAAGTGTTTTAACAACCTATTAGATATGCAATAATTAATCACAAGACTTGTGATCACGCTATTAGGTTTGCGATAATCTAATCAACGATCATTTATTATTTCTATTAACTCTTTGGCTAACGACTTGGTAAAACCTTGTTGTTAATGTCTTACTAACTTACTGAATTCATCAACATCTTTAATGAATTACGTTAGTTTTAGCTCCCACTTACTTTTATGGAACTTAAGCATCTCTTAAACTACTTTGACTTAGTCAATAACTTGTAGTTTAATCTTTTAAGAATTCTATAATTAAGATCATCCTTTGGGTTTGCGAATATCCAACATTCCTGTTTAGGGAATTATGATCTTTATTGATTACTGTATCTAACAAGTATGAAACACTTGAAATGATACTATCAATTCTTAAACACATTAGTATTCTTTTAAGAACCTTTTTTAATGCCAAAGTCATTACTTGGATTTGTCAAATATCCATTATTCCTATTAGGGAATTATGACTTGATTAAATATTGTATTTATTACAAGTATAAAAGACTTGCAATAATACCTTTTAATTCTTAAATTCTTTAATATAGTTTGTCCCTTTTAAGAGTCATTTAATGTCTAAGTCATTTTACTTGGATTATACGAATATCCAATTATTCCTATTAGGGAACTATGACTTCATTAAATCCTTTGCTACAAGTATAAGAGACTTGTAATAATACTCTTAAAGTCTATCTTGATTATATCCAATATAATCATACTATATTAATACTAATACTTTAAAACTTTCTATCATAAGTAATGACTATTACTTAAGATGTTTTAACTAAGTTCAATAACTCTTGAACCTTATGCTTCCATAAAACTTTTAAATACTTTCATTAGAAAAACTTTCTAATTACTAGCATCTAAATACCTTGAGCTATCAAGACATTATTTATACAACAATCAAATAAATATATAAAACATGAAATATAAGTAAATCAAAACTTGACTTACAATCTAGTCATAAACCTTGACTAGTGTAATCATCACACATGCACACAATATAATTCAACCATGGATTCGGGATTTAATTAAAACCAAAATAAAACTTGTTTTAACAAAATAAAATTATCCAAACAATAAAGTAAAATTGTTTAAAAACGAATCGACAAAATACTGAATTATAAAAAAAACTTGGTGCTCGAGGGATCATCACCATCTCATGCCGGTCACTATCACTTTCCATCTCCTCCTGCAATAAACGATTGCAAAAGTTTGATTACTCGTAATGTACTTTACAAGTATCTTAAAGTGATTAAGAAGTGTGGTTGTGTTACCTGAGGAACTTGCGTTTCCTCCACTACCACTTGCACCCTTTGGACAATTCCTTTTCCAATGCCCAGCCTCACCACACTTAAAGCACCGGTTCTCGGTCCTCGCAGTGTTAGGCTTAACCTTCTTGACCTTTTGTTTGACATTTTTACCATTTGGCACTCCTTGGTTAGGATAGGTTTTACCCTTTCCTTTACCACCATGCCCATCCTCATCGCTGCCATCAGTTATGCGACCCTTTTTAGAATTGGTCTCAATATTCAATTCAACAGCCTCGAGCATAGATTGTAGCTCGGGAATGGAATTATCCATATCACGTTTGCTGTAGTTGGCTACAAAAGACTTGTAGTCATTAGACAACGAGTTGAGCATCATGTCAATTGCGAACTACAATGGCATGTGGTGACCAAGTCTAGTAAGGTGATCAACGTGCACTTTCATTCTCATGACGTGTGCACCTACTGATGCTCCCTTAGCCATTTTGCAAGAAGCGAACGCCTTACAAGCGTAAAATGCTTGTCCTGGTTCGTTTTCTTCATCCTTGGCAGGGGTTCTCAATACGTTTCTTTCTCGTTCAATCCTTTCCCTCTCTTGTCTGAGCATGATCTTAAAATCACGCTTCCAATTGAGGAAATTTGACCCAGTCTTTTATTTCTTTCCTGGGAAGAAACGTTGCGAGAGTTTGTTATAGGTTATCGTTGTGTTTGTTGCTGCCATCTAAAAATCAAACCCAGTTTAATTAGTAATCATCAATAAACATTCTCTAAAATGTATTATAAACCCATAATTAATATTTTAGGCCTAGGATCCATATATCACATTCTCGCCGCAAGGTTTGGGCACTTCCCGACGAGACATGCTATTTCTGGTAGGTAACATCCTTACCGATCGTATCAAGACTTGACACGATTCCTAGGGGTCGTAGAATCTTTAGACTTATAACTTATTACAACCTTGTACAATCTAATTGTACATTTCTAAGTTAGTAATAAAGTCTAGTATGTTTATTCTACTAAGTACTATTTGGGCCGGGACTCCCGATTATCACCAAAGTAGATCAGACCATCTAAGACAGTGCGATGCTCTGCGTCGGGACTCCCGATTATCACAGAACCTTACGCACCCTAACACTCGCAATGATTTGAATCCATATCTAAGGTTCTTTATCCTTACAATATGAATATCGTTTAACAAGTGAGGTGTTCCATTAGGTGGATAGTACTTAGATCTAAGATTTTCCTGGGTTTGTTTAAGTCTTAAACTAAACTTAAAACTTTATTCCAATCTCAATCCTTGTTTAAAATGTGTGACTTGTGAATTGAAGAGTTCTACAAGACACCTTTTTTAAAACTTAAGAACTATTCTTTAAAACTTATAATTTCAAGAATATGCACGATTTTACATGTATACCTAAAATGAGGTGTACAAAACGTTCTACTAGATTTTGTGAAAAATCTTATCTAGAATAAAACTTACTTGTTTTATCTTACTTGAAAAACTTATAAACTTATGTTAAACTTTTAAATCTTTTATGATTCATGAACTTGAAATATAAACCTAGTTTAACATACCTAGTTCTTCATATGTCTAATAATGAAATTAAACATTTGTTTTGACTTATTAGATTCGACCAAAACTTATGTGTTTACAACACACTTATAAACTTTGTGATTTTCTTGTGTAGCTCCAACTAGTTCCAACAACCATGATGAAACTTAATCTAACACAATCACCGGTTTATACTTGGTGAAACTAATAAACTTATTATATAAAAACTATATATAATAATTCTTAGTTTGTTTAAACCTTTCTTATGTTTAACTTAAACTAGTTAAATATAGGTTCTTGTTATTCTTACTTGATCATTAATCTAGTATATTACATAACTTGTAAAATACTTATATTATACTTGTATAATTATCTAGTTATAATAACTTATAACTTTATACATCTTAACATATATAACTTTGTATATTTCTAGTTAATCATATAATTTTAACTTGTACAATTTCTAGTTATAATGAAATCATAACTTTGTACTTTCTAGTTTTAATTATATTATAACTTATACAATAACTAATTATAATATTATCTTTAAATATCAAAATAACATTACCCTTTTTAATTGTTCCATTTTTATCTTGTATTTTAATGTATTCGTATATATGTATATTTTATAATAAACTTATAACATTCTAATAAGAATATTACATCTAATTTATACATGTGTATTTTAACTTAATCTAATTAAAATACGTATAAACTTATTATATCTTTTAAAATTAAATTTTACTTAATAATTAAAAATTCCGAAAATTTTAATACATACATATAAATAATTAAATACATCTTGTTAATTTTAGAACTTAAAAATTAACATCCTCTTTATCAATTCCCTAAATTAATTAGATGAACCGTAATCTTGTTTTTGACCAATCAAAACTAGGGTTTTGATTTTCTTGATCAAATACATTATTATTAATTAAAAGACTAATTTTAATCAATCCTATTTAAACAATAAACTTTGTTCAAATTCTAAGATAGATTATAACTTTTAATAAATTCATTTAAACTTTTTAATTTAAACCTTACAGACAATAAAACTTTGTCTAAATTACTATGTTTAAAGAACTAGCTTTAATAAATCTATCAAAATAATAATTAAACCTATTAGATATAAACTTGTCTAATTAACTAGGTTTTAGATTATTATCCTAATTAATACTTTTAAACCATTAAACTTAGACTAGTTTAATGTTCTAGGGTTCTTTAGGGTTTCGAAATTCTTAAGCCTAGGAAACGTTTCCACCAATTAAACTAGGCTAGTTTAATAAACTTGGTGTCCAAGTAACCTCTAGATTTTCGAAATCTCTAAGGGATTAGGAAAGAATCCTTTTGATCAATTAAACAAATCTTGTTTAACATACTTGTTCCTAGGGTTTTCCTAAGTCACGAAAATTCAAGGGATTATGGAAAGAATCCTTTTGATCAATTAAACATATCTTGTCTAACATACTTGATCCTAGGGGTTTTCCTATGGTTTTTCGAAAATTGCTAGGGTTTTCTAGAAACCTTCTTGGCCAATTAAACTTAGACTAGTTTAATATTCTTGGTCCTAGGGTTCTTCCCTTTTTCGAAAATTGTGAAGAAGAAGAAAGAATACTTGAAACAAAAAAAAAACTTAAATTAAAGTAAACAAACAATCTTTGTTAATCTAGTCTAGATCTCTAAACCAACGCTCTGATACCACTGTAGGGTTTCATAACACTGATCGACCACTTGGGTCAACCTCCTAGTATGCTTGGTTCGACCATACTGACCAAGAACATGAACTTGTTCTTGACTGGTTAAAACCAACTAGCTGATTTAATCCCTAAATGTGGAACTGGGATTAAACCTAATCCTTAAACCCTAAAGAATTGGGATGTTGGAGAACTAGATTAGGTTAACAAGAAAGAAACTTTGTACGAAAAACTCGAACACACACAATGAAGTTGTGTTCGGCGAACACTCACCAAGAACCCTGGGGCTCTTGGTGTTCTCGTCCGTCGCACAAGAGGAGAAGGAGGAAGAGTGTTCCATGAATCATACCTTAGGTTAATGCTTAAGATAAGTCCACTAATGATGAACACAACGAATGATCCTCTAGATGATCACTTGCAACGATCTTGGATCTTCGGAACTCGAAGAACACAAAGAACGAACGAAGAACACGAAGAACACAAGACTTGTGTTCTTCCCTTGTTGCTCGGCCGATCGAAGGGGAGAGATGGGAGAAGGGATTTCGTGTAAAGAGGCAAAAGATCAACATTAGGTTTAAGCCATAAGCCTTCTATTTATAGAAGATCTTACACTTAAAATCCTTCTAGTTTAATTAAGATTAACTTCTTAATTAAACTTCCTTTTTACACTTCCATCCCTTATAGTTTTAACTACTTTATTATTGTTGCACTTAACTATCAAATGTCTAGTATTAACACACTAATAATTCGGTACCCATATACACGAATTATATATACTTGTATTTATACTTATAATAGTAAATTATATAATAATCTTTATACAATTCACACAATAATATTATCCAATTACTATATGATTTAATAGCTTTAAATCATATCATGGATAACCTTTGATTAACACATTGTATATTTACTCAACTAGTAAATGTACAACTACTTGTATTAATTAGTTAGTTGAACTAATCTAGTAATAAGTTAAACTTAACTTAATACTTAACTGATTCATAATGAATATTATGAATCATTCCTCTTCGTAGTATCGTTGCATAACTTGCTCGTATTACATGTACTCACCGGTGTGACCCTTAAGTGTTTCGTAGGTATGGATGTATCATCATAGGTTGACTAACTGTGCACATAATTCCTTCAGTTACCTGAATTGATTTTGAAGTCACAAACAATCAGGCTCCACCAGATTTGCAGCCATATTTCGGATTTGCAGCCATATTTGCATCACCAAATGTGAGTTCTTTCAGCTACAGAGCATTGTATCCAAACAAGTTGGACCTACTAAGCAAGTAATTTGCAGCATATTTATCAATATTTATTACTACAATTGTAAAAAGTTAACAATATTCAGACGAGAGAATGTTGTAAAAAGTTAGTAAGTATGGACAATTTTTGTCTCTGATTAGCGAGTCCCCTGCACTTGAGGTGAAATAGATAATTCAATTAAAACCAATTGATCATTATTGTATTAGTGTAACATATATACGTTTTCGGTTTTTTACAGCTAAGTAAAACCACATATGCTTCCACGTGACCATCTAGTCATCCGTAACCCTAATATCCTATTTGATCGCTCATGTTCTTTAATCAATTTTAATTTCCAAATATACTTTGATAGCTTAGTTATCATCTATTAAATTTCCCAAAAATTATCTCAAAATTTTATGTTTATGTGTATTTTCTACATAATGATTTTTTATTTGTGATGTCAATGAAATGTTTTGTTACAGCCTTCACGGGTTAATAGGTGGTGCATATATGGAGCTTGGTCGTGATTTTGATGCATACAGGTGGTCAGGTAACAGTTTCAGTCTCCTCTTTTTTAAGTAATTTCGCTTTTTTGTAGAGGTTATAATTACGACCCATTTACTAAGAAATGCCAAAAAAAGGTCCCACATTTTGTCAATTTGGAGTGAGTTCAATATTCAAGTATTTAATATATTTTGTCATAATTTTCCAGGTTATATATGATGTTTGGGTGTATTGCTTAAATTTAAGTATCGACCTCTATATATGATGCCTAAATTTGAGTTTGTTTTGCCACATGTCCATTTAACGACTTTTCATTGGCCCGTTTTGCTGACCTGTAATTATAAACAATGCCACCTGTCAATGCAAATACTTCACACTAGGGTTTATTCCAGTAGACAACTCACGATCCAAAAATCCAACCGCTTTCTGAATATGAGGATTTTGGTGATGAAAAGCTTACATGTCTTTTTACCGTTCTTGAAATCTCATTGAAGCTAACGACTTTGGTGATTTTGATTTTTATGGCATTAACCTATTGAACAAAATTTAGGAAATCAACTGAATTCTTCCCTCTGGTTGCAAAATGTTCCACGTCTTCCGTCGCATACGACCTCTTGCCTCATACAACTTCATTTGCAATATAGACATCGGGGAATACCCTCTGCCATTTCGAGCCGCCTTTAACGTTGAGGACGAATTCAGGTACTTTCTTTTTACTTTGTGATTCAAAATCTCCATAGAAGTCTAATTTTAAACCATTTCATCCCATTTAAGGTTCTAATTTAAGCCCTGTCGACAGCCCTAACTCATGTCAGGTCGTCTATCTTGTTATTCAAATTTTTGTGTAACTTCATATTTACAGGGTTCATTTGATCCACAATGAAATTTTAATACGTATTTTAATGGATTATGCAATGTAACACCCGTATTTTTAAAACATCATTTAAATAATTTAAAATACATTTTTCCCAATATTTGACATATTGTCCAAAATACAGTTTAACAAAAATTTTAAAACCTTTATCAGAGTTTACAAAAATACGATGTCACCAAGTATATCGAAACTATAGGCACACGGGATCTACCTATGAGCTCCCGAGTTAAACATCTCTAGGTCACTTCCAGTGCAACCTTCTATCACTTCAAACATGTACCTGAGTACATAGCCACAAAAACAAACAAAGTACGTGAGACAAAATAGTCTCGTGAGATACATGGGTTTTAGACCCCAATAATAATAATCAGTTCATAAATATATATAATCATATATATATACTATATCAATGTTGTGTAGTCACCCTATTGTGACCCTATCGATTCCCGCCCTCTTAGCAATCATATACAACTATCGGGTTGCCCCCGAACTAGCTAGAAGCTCAACATACCTAATACATAAACATATATGTACTAGAATCACATTAACTTACTAACCGAAATCCATCGCCATTAGTAAGCTTCACGTTAACTTACTAACCGAAATCCATCGCCATTAGTAAGCTTCACATTAACTTATTAACCGAAATCCATCGCCATTAATAAGCTTCAAGATACCGGCAAGAGGGATTCGCCCAATCTACCGATACCTGCCTTACTCGCCGAAATACGTCCAGTTAGCAAGACTACTAACGTGGATGAGTCGATGGGAATCCACCCAACTGCTCCTCATTCCACACCTCATGACCGGGGGTCCCCCGCATCATCACATCATCTCATTCTTACCATAACTCAACAGTTATTTCAATCAAAGCCTTCGGCTATCACATAAATCATCAAACAAGTTAGTTATCCAATAATAACTATATATAACTAGTTCAACATAGTATGAACGTACCTGTATAGTCCCATGGACTCGACCATAAGCAACTCACATCTACTTCTACATCTATGACCCTAGAAGGTCCATACTTACATATTTCATAAGATACATTTCTCATTTATCGATATCATATTACTTTTATCTCTTTGTTGACTATGATACATAATTATTACTAGTCACATCATATTCATTTTCATATATATATTCGTTCTTTACTTTCATTAGTAAATTTACTATTAAATATTCATTACTACAAAATCATTGCCAATTACTTTAGTTTGTCATGTTTACCTTTAAAATCATCAATTATACTAGACCTAGTCTAGTATCACATTATACCTATTCACTTACCTTTTCAGTCACTATCTTTATCAAAATATTTATTAATAAAGACCCATAAAAATATCATATATGTTTTCAAAAGCTCTTTGATATGTACCCAGTTTAAAAGTCTCATGTACTCACCTTAGCGATATCTAAATCCATATCGTGTTCATCAACACGAATCCTTGCTTCCCGCCTTTGGAATATCTCCAACCTTTAGGTTCTTGCAACCTATCAACATAATAATCACATTTCTAGTTATCCTTAATAACTAGATAACACATAATTTCTATTTTCATCTTTAACCACCAAGTTCATCCAACTTGGTCGAAATCCCAAAATCTTAGTTCCAAGGTTTCACCAACGAAACTCAAACCCAATCACAACCCAAGGTTGACATAATTAGTCTCCAATATTAGTCTCATAACACTAATTAGTCACCAACACCCTTTTCCCTAAATTTTGGTGACAGTCAAAACCCTAGGTTTAACCAATCTTAAGATTCTTACAAATCTTAAGCATACACTTGTTTTCTTTGTTAAAATAGTGTAAACAACCTTTATTTAACCATTAATCACCAACCCAAGAACTAGGGTTTCAAACCCAAGCCAAGAAATCCATAGATCTAAAGCTACAAAGATCAAGGAGCGAAGATTTACCTTTAATCTTCAACTAGGAGTGAAGAATCACGAGATTTGACCAAGAAATTGGCTCCAAATGATGTTCTCCACTAAAAAAACGTATACTCACTTGAAGGGAGAAACTAGGGTTGATGTTTTGCATAAAATGAGCAAAACCCGTCTTTAATGTTGAACAGACAGCAAAATCGCGCCCGCATTCAAGAAATCGCGCCGCTATCAGATGCCCGTGATAAATCGCGTTTCAGGATAGCGTTACCCTAGTCGCGATTTCGATTTTCTGTTGGGAGCGCAAAAATCGCGTCGCTGTCCCTAGATAGCGCCGCTATCTAGGGCTATGCAGCATACGCTGCATTTTTTCGACCTTTGCTTCGACACAATTTCGTCCATAACTTTCTCATACGGTGTCCAAATGACACGAAACCAATTCCTACGTTCTTTAAATGATTTATCCTTATTTATCATATTTTTTTCATAATTTATTTAACACAAAATTTGGGTCGTTACATGCAACTTTAGGTGCTTCTACTAAATTGGCTAACATTCTTGCTATATCTCGATTCCAGTTAAATTTACTCTCATTTCGTTTCTGATGTAGTCATTGCACTTTAATAGGTGGATATTTATGTTAAAGGGCGATTAGTGACTGATGTGGACCAGATAAATGGGATTAATGAGATTTCTATGGAATTCAGTATGTATTATGTATATCTGAAATTTACGCTTTCTGAACTATCTAATCTTGGTTTTATGCAATTGTAATGTTTTAAATTTCTGAACTATTTAAAACATGGTTATACTTTATCCGCAGGAACAATTCTGTATGCATTTCGATTTGGCTTATTATTATTGATTGAAGGTTACTATCATTCTCTCCTTTTGCTTCAATTTTGTTTATATCAAGTTACAAACTGGTTTTTTAATTTTAATCTCAATTTCATAACATTTTAAAGTAAATTCACATTTGTCAATGATTATTAATTTCCACCTCTTTGACATATTCACCCATTTGTACCGTTTCATCCTTATTGGTAAGTTTATGAAAGCATTTTGTAGAAGTTGGGTAATGGGTCAAAATGATTTTGGGAGAAACGGATCAGATTTTCTATTGGGTGAAATGGCTTACCATTATTAATAATTTAGTTATTGTTGACTTATGGATCTTTTTTAGGTACCATATATTACTTCTTCTTTGACTGATACTAAACTTGGAGCAGAAGGACTAAAGACCTTTTTGATTGGTTGTCCAAACAACTTACAGGATTAGCTGAGTTCCCTGATGCAATTCAATTGCTGAGACCAGTTGCTGAGACCAGTTGCTGAGACCAGTTGCTGAGACCAGTTGCTGAGACCAGTTGCTGAGACCAGTTGCTGAGACCAGTTGCTGAGACCAGTTGCTGTTGTTGCTAGGTATTTAAACTTTATGAAATATCAAATTTTTTATTTTTAATATACACAATTTTAGTTATGAAATTAATTTCTGTTTATCATCAGGATAAGTCAGCAGATGTTCGAAAATCAGCAGAAGTGTGCTTTGTAGACATTGTTAGAGTCTGCGGGTCAGAAATGATGTGACTTTTTATATTATATTTTATTTTTTTGTAACCTTTTCTGAAGAGTTAGTTGTTTATGTTTATAGGTTATGTTGACCAGTATTCTCATAGGTCAACTTTATGTCGCTATATCAAGAGTTAAGAATAAGAACGAATTGAAGGTTATTTGTTGTGACAAAGATGACAATTACACTAATTCAACAACAAATTTCGTTTACAAATAAGTCTTATTTCGTTTCTAAATTTCCTATAACATTAATTCATGTATCAAAATTTCTACAAACTCATCATTACAAATATGGATTGTTGTGCTATTTAAACTATAATAATATTTTTGTTATTTTCCAACATATCTCACGAAGTATGTCTGCCCAGTCGGGCGGGCTTTAAAACTAGTATGTATTATATTGATTTAATAATAAGAAAGGAAAAAACAAAATTAGAAGAAGAACTTAGGGCTATCAAAATAAAGAAAAGCACATATGTAGTGAATGAGAATTGAAATTAAGACCTTCCATTCAATAGTTTAAGGCTTTAATTACTTGTGGTGGAAAGAAGTATTCGCAATCCTTCTATTCAATTTAAATATAAACAAAATTAAATTGGATGTATTGGCCATTCTGGTAAATATATTTATTATTAATGCATTATTTATAACATATCGTAACGCGTAGTTATTTCCTCGTTAAATTAATGTGACAGAGTAATAAAATCAACTGGTTTGTACTATTATAAAAGCGTATTAAAATTATTTAACAAAAACTAAGATTGAAAAGATATACATAACACTCACGGTCATAATATGTCATTGCAATCGTGTCAACATTACATTATATCATTATCTCCATAACGTACCATGATCAATCATGATCATATCCCCACGACTTATCATGAAACTCATTTTATACTTCCTCCGTATCAAAATAAGTGACACAAATTGACTTACACGTTTTCTGAGATAAAAGATTAAAGTAGGGGTTAAAATATATTAAAGTACATAGTTAGGGAAGAATGGGTCCTACTTTCCTTGAATAAAGTGATATTAATGAGTTTTAAAAGTAAAAGTAAGGGTATAAGGGTAATTTCACTTTATTAAAGTGGATAGTTTGTAACACCACAATCTAGAGCCATTTTTTTTTTTTTTTTTTTTTTTTTTTTTTTTAAAATAAGCATACGGAAGCGAATTAATAAATTTCAAAACTCCTACTTATTACACAACATATTAAACGATTTTATAAAACATTTACGGTGTTACTGAAAATCAGGCTCGACTAGGTTTACAAAATCAGAGCACGGTCAGACTTCCAAAATCCGACTCTTGTCAAGCTAAATCCACAACCTGAAAAGAGTCAACGAATGAGGGATTAGCACAAAGCTAAGTGAATAGAAATAAACGTCAATTTGCATAACCACAACAAATTAGAAAAAAATCGAGAGAAATCAATAGGGAAACCCGTCCAAACTTCCACAAGCAATTGGACGTTAAAAGAGGATCGGCGGTCGGGCGAGGACCTACAACTGTTGTCGGCCAACAACAGTCAACCGATGGCTTCTTTACTAGAGGCACGGTGATCCCTCCTTACATAACGAATACGAAGGAGTCCGATCGCCCCTGCCAAGAGTAACGAAGCGTAGCCGAAAACCACCATAGCTAACCTCTAAAAAAACATGTGCACATACTACCATTAACAATCCCACAATTAATGGTACCACTGGAAAATTAATGAAAACCAAGAAAAATAAACTTTTCCCAAAACCAGCCGAAATAGCGGCGCTATCTCAGATAGCGTCGCTATTTCCCAGAAGATAGCGTCGCTATCCAAAGATAGCGTCGTTATCCTCCAAAAAATCGCGTCGCTATCTCGAACCAAAACGCTATTTCGAGTTTCTGTACAATTTTCCAAAAACGTTAACAAGATAGCGCCGCTATCTACAGATAGCGTCGCTATCTTCCCCAGACAGGCAAAAATCCTGCAATTTCTCTTAAGAACTCCACCATTTCAACCTTTTGTACATTACACAAAGAAAGAAGGTTAAGTCCACTCACCTTTGCTTCCTTTTGTGCCGAGCTCAATGATCTTATATCACTGAGGCTCCTTCCCTTTTCCTGTACAAAATGAATACCGAATTAGTTACCCGAAATCACCAAATGTTTAATAAATAATACAAGCTTAAAGTCAAATCTTGCAACAACATCTCATAACCAATTACTTGCAATTGCACATATAAACAATACTAAAGTCTAAACTTCAACAAGTCAATTCGTTTGACAATTAAACCAATTTGCATACTAGGCCCAAACGGGTCAAAACAACAATAATAAGTCGGGAATACACACAACATTATCCAATGAGTTAGACTACATATTTAACATCAAAATTACACAACCAACATACTTCTTGCATCCAATTGCAAGTGTTACCAATTTTGACTTTACTTAAGTCAATTTCCCAATTAAGCAACCAAACGGGTCAAGACATGAAACCTACACACTTGAGCTTACAATTCATTCAACTAACACAATTCTAGCATGAATTTGATAATTAAAGTTTACAAGCCATACAAGACTAAAAGTCAATTCCCAGATTTGACCAAAGTCAACAATTCACAATTTTAGCTAGTTATGACCAAATTTCCATCTAGCCAAACACTACCATCATTTATATATTTTCACAATAGCTATTTAGTGATCTTCATGATTAACAATTACCATTCTAACATGCATAACTAACCTAACACAACATCAAAATTCACTTTTCACCAATTTAGGGAAGATCTCCATCTTCTTCCCCAATCCACCATTGATGGAGCTTTATGAAAGCTTCACCAAATGCACTACAACTAACAACAATGCATACAATACTTGCAAGAACTCAAATAGACACCAAATCAATCATCAATTTCGGATTTCCATCAAGATTCAACAAGAACTTCAAGAAAACCCACTAGTACAAGAACCCTAGTTCATCTCTACATCAAGAACATGAAACCCTAGCTAAAGAAGGAAGAAACTTACTCAATCTTGCTTCAAGAATCCGAAAATCACAATTAGAAGGCAAGATCTTCAAGGTTTAAGCATCAATTTGGAAGAAAATCAAGTGTGTGTGTAGTGTGTGTGTGTGTCGAGACTGAGAGAGAAGCAAGAGGGAAAAAGAACAATTTTAACATCTGTCTCAAACATTACACGTACACCCCCTACACACATGAATTTTTCATTTAACACAGTACAGGGTATTAGGTTCGCAGATAATTAATTTAGACCTAACTAACTCCAATTTTAACAACGAAGATATTTTTAGAACCCCGGTTCAGAAATGAACCCAAATATGTAAAAATCATTTTAACATTTAAATATCTCAGTTTTACTAATTTTTAACCCCATGGTTAAAAATACAATTAATTCAAATAAATCAAATAAAATCATATAAAATAATAAAACAATAAACAATAAAATATTACTTACCAAAAGTAATAAAATATTAAGGGTCGGGTCTCGGGATGTTACAAATCTCCCCTCCTTAAAGAGATTCCGTCCCCGGAATCTCACCTTGATCAAATAAATTCGGATATCGATTCCTCATATCTGATTCGGTTTCCCACGTCATATCGGCACCCAAACTATGTCTCCATTTAACCAAAACCATCGGTATCTGTTTCTTTCTCAACTTTGTTACCTTACGATCCAAAATTTCAACCGGCTCCTCAATTAACCGCTTTCTCGAATCCACCTTTAAATCTGCAATCGGTAATACCGGTATTTCCTCATCACTATTACACTTCCTCAAATAACACACATTAAACGTGTCATGAATACCCGACAATTCAGGAGGAAGATCAAGTGCAACGGTTTGGTCATTCACCACTTGACGAATAACAAACGGGCCAATAAACCTCGGCGCTAATTTTCCCCGCTTTCCGAAACGAATAACACCCTTCCATGGGGAAACTTTCAAATAAACCCGTTCACCCTCAACAAAAGTTACGGGTCGACGTCGTGGATCCGCATACATTTTCTGTCTATCCCGAGCGGCCTTTAACTTTTCACGTGCAATCGCCACCTTTTCGGCCGTTATCTGAACAATCTCGGGACCCGCAAACTGTTTTTCTCCCGCTTCAAGCCAACATGTGGGAGTTCTACACCGTCTACCATACAACATTTCATATGGCGGCATTTTAATACTCGAATGATACGAGTTGTTATAAGCAAACTCGATCAAAGGCAAATGAGAATCCCACGACCCACCATATTCCATCACACAAGCCCGTAACATATCCTCCAAGGTCTGAATGGTTCTTTCTGTCTGACCGTCTGTTTGTGGGTGATACGCCGTGCTCAAATTCACCCGAGAACCTAATTCTCTTTGCAAACTCTTCCAAAAATTGGAAACGAATCGAGGATCCCGATCAGATACAATAGATAACGGAATACCATGTCGGGAAACAATCTCATCAATATACAACTTAGCCAATTTATCGAGTGACGCGGTTTCGTTTGTGGCCAAAAAGTGAGCACTTTTGGTCAACCGATCGACAATTACCCATATCATATCGTGATTCTTTTGGGTACGAGGTAATTTCGTGACGAAATCCATTGTAATATTCTCCCATTTCCACTCGGGAATATCTAACTGTTTTAACGACCCATACGGTTTTTGATGTTCGGCCTTGACTTGAGCACAAATATGGCATTTTTCAACAAATCGGGCAATATCTAACTTCATAGAGGGCCACCAATACAAAACTTTCAAATCATTGTACATCTTTGTACAACCCGGATGAATAGATAAACGTGATTTGTGCGATTCTTCCAATATTAATTCCCGTAATCCCCCGAGAAACGGTACCCAAATTCGTGACCGAAACGTTTTCAACCTTCGCGAATCATCAACCAACTCATCTTTCCGCTTTAACATAATTTCCGATTTCAAGTTTTCGTCTTTTAAGGCTTCTATTTGACATATTCTCAACCTATCGACAAGATCGGACACGATTTCCATACGCATAAACTGAACCACCTCCGATGATCCCTTACGACTTAAGGCATCGGCAACTACGTTAGCTTTCCCCGGGTGGTACCGAATTTCACAATCATAGTCTTTAATGAGCTCCAACCACCTTCGTTGCCTTACATTCAAATCTTTTTGTGAGAAAACATATTGAAGGCTTTTATGATCGGTACATATAACACATTTGGTTCCATAAAGATAATGCCTCCACAACTTTAATGCGAAAATCACCGCCGCGAGCTCTAAATCATGGGTCGGGTAATTCTTTTCATGGGACTTCAATTGACGAGAGGCATAAGCAATCACCCGGTCTCTTTGCATTAGTACACACCCCAAACCCGAAAAAGATGCATCACAATAAACTATAAAATCATCCGAGCCTTCGGGTAAGGCTAGTATTGGAGCTTGACACAATAATTGTTTTAACAATTGAAACGCCCTTTCTTGATCATCACCCCACCGATATGGAACATCTTTTCGTGTCAACTTTGTCAACGGACTAGCAATCTTTGAGAAATTCTTGATGAACCTTCTATAATAACCGGCCAAACCTAGGAAACTTTTAATTTCGGATGGAGTCTTCGGGGCACTCCAATTCATCACCGCGGTTATCTTAGATGGGTCCACCTTCACCCCTTCTTGACAAATTACATGGCCCAAAAACTGAACTTCCCGGAGCCAAAACTCACACTTTGAAAACTTAGCATAGAGTTGTTCCCGTTTCAAAGTGTCTAAAACTTGCCTTAGGTGATTCTCATGATCCAAATCGGTTTTGGAATAAATTAGTATATCATCGATAAAAACAATTACAAATTTATCAAGATACGGTCGACATACCCGGTTCATAAGATCCATGAATATAGCGGGAGCATTCGTCAAACCGAATGGCATGACTAGAAATTCGTAGTGACCGTATCTCGTTCGAAACGCGGTTTTTGGGATATCGGTCTCATGAACCCGGACTTGATGATAACCCGACCTTAAATCGATCTTTGAAAAGTATGATGCCCCTTGCAACTGATCAAACAAGTCATCAATACGCGGTAACGGATACTTATTCTTAACCGTTCTCTTATTCAACTCACGGTAATCAATACACATTCTCATAGTGCCGTCTTTCTTTTTAACAAACAAAACTGGTGCACCCCAAGGCGAAGAACTCGGTCTGATGAAACCCTTATCCAATAACTCTTGTATCTGTGTCATCATTTCCCGAATTTCTGACGGTGCTAATCTGTACGGAGCCTTGGCTACGGGACTGGCTCCCGGAACCAAATCAATTTTAAATTCTACCTCCCGAATAGGAGGTAACCCCGGCAACTCATCGGGAAAGACCTCCGGGTATTCCGATACCACCCGGATGTCTCTAACAACCTGCTTTTCTTTTCTGACATCAATGGCATAGGCAAGAAACGATTCGCATCCTTTGGCTAGAGATTTTCTAGCTTTCATGAACGAAATAATAGGGAGAGATGTATTAACCCGATCCCCACGGGCCACTACGTGTGTCCCGTCAGGCAATGGAAATGAAATCAATTTCTTATCACAATCTATTAATGCTTTATTTAAACTAAGCCAATCCATTCCAAGGACCACATCAAAACCAGATATTGGCATTAAAAGTAAAAACATATTAAAACACGCCCCATCAATATTAATATTTGCCCCAGTCACAGATGTTGTGACTGGCACCACATAACCATCAGCTACTTCCACCTCCAATGGAGTAGTTACCACAGAGGTAGGCAATTTTAACTTAGCATGAAAATCCACAGAAATAAATGAGCGATTAGCTCCAGAATCAAACAACACACGAGCATCTATGTTATTTATCAGAAACATACCAGTGATAACATCATCAGCAGTGGTCGCCTCTTCGACCGTCATTTTGAAGGCTCGTCCCTCTGATGTAGGACGGTTCTTCCTCTTTTGAGGAGATGATGCCACCGATCCCCCAACCGATCCAGAACCCGAACCCGATCTTCTATCCGAGGGACAATCACCGACTCTGTGACCTTCCTTATGACAATTCCAGCAAACACTTCTTGGGAATTTACAATCATTCATATCGTGCCCATACTGACCGCACCGGACACACCGCATCGTTTGAGCCGTACAAGCCCCACTATGAGAAGATCTACATCTAACACACCACTGTGTCCTTTGACCCGAATTTCCACCCGACTGTTTACGATTCGGACTAGTAAACCTTTGATTTCCTTTCCCTTTCTTGCTTTGTTGAGAACCCGATTGTGTGGACTTGAACTTTTGATACCCGGGTCTATCTTGGGTCACCCAATCACGAGAATTTAAATCGCCTTCAACAGTTTTAGCCAAATCAAAAGCCTGTGAAAGTGTGGTTGCAAGCCTTGCTGTGGTTCGGTACTCGGGTCGCAAAGCACCAATAAAATGCTTTATTTTCGATGGCTCATCGGGAACCCATTGTTGCACAAACCTCAGTTTTTCATTAAATTGCTCGATCAGATCATCAACTGTCATCCTTTCAGTCATCCGCAAATTTAAGAATTCCGACCGAATCCTATCCATTTCAAACGAATTGCAATAACGTTTGCACACCTGTTCTTTAAATTGATCCCATGTTATACTGTTTTTGACTTCCTTGGGTAGATGCTCAATTAAAGTATCCCACCAATTCATAGCCCCACCAACTAATTTTCGTGTGGCATACATGACCCGGAGTTGGTCATCACATCCGCAAGCATCTAATGTTCTTTCCATTTCTCTTAACCAGTTCATAGTGACATTAGGGTCCCTACTTCCACTAAATTCAGGAGGTTTACAATCTAGAAATTGTTTGAAAGTGCAACTTGGTTTCATGCCAAATGGGTAAGGTTGATTAGTGAATTGGTATTGAGGTAAACCTTGGCTTGGGTTAACATAATAGTATTGTGGTTGTGACATTATTGGATGAGGTTCGGATGTGGTTGACATTAGGGGAACCGTCATGGTAAAGGCGGGAGTTGTGGGAATCTGCATGGTAGGAACGGGCATTGATGGAGTGAACACAGGAGGGAAATTTGGGGTTTGGTTATTTTGGTTCTGGCTCATGCTATCAACCAGATTTTGAAGATGTTCCAACCGACTTTCCATTCTTATAATATAATCTTCCCTGTCTTCATTTGTATCCCGAGAAGTACCAATGATTCCTTGTTCGGGGTTCGGCATGGTTATCGGCGGATTGGGATCGTTATCTGTCATATCTGTAACAAACACAACATCTCACGAACTATTAGTTTAAATCGTTAGTACCTATCTACTAACTACTACTAACACACAATTCATATTCACTCGACTAATCCACTCCCAATATTATGGAAGTTTGACCAACTCGAGCCAAGATTTGGGAATGGTACACCTAAATGTGCAACCATCGCCAAACCTAGGCTCTGATACCAAACTGTAACACCACAATCTAGAGCCATTTTTTTTTTTTTTTTTTTTTTTTTTTTTTAAATAAGCATACGGAAGCGAATTAATAAATTTCAAAACTCCTACTTATTACACAACATATTAAACGATTTTATAAAACATTTACGGTGTTACTGAAAATCAGGCTCGACTAGGTTTACAAAATCAGAGCACGGTCAGACTTCCAAAATCCGACTCTTGTCAAGCTAAATCCACAACCTGAAAAGAGTCAACGAATGAGGGATTAGCACAAAGCTAAGTGAATAGAAATAAACGTCAATTTGCATAACCACAACAAATTAGAAAAAAATCGAGAGAAATCAATAGGGAAACCCGTCCAAACTTCCACAAGCAATTGGACGTTAAAAGAGGATCGGCGGTCGGGCGAGGACCTACAACTGTTGTCGGCCAACAACAGTCAACCGATGGCTTCTTTACTAGAGGCACGGTGATCCCTCCTTACATAACGAATACGAAGGAGTCCGATCGCCCCTGCCAAGAGTAACGAAGCGTAGCCGAAAACCACCATAGCTAACCTCTAAAAAAACATGTGCACATACTACCATTAACAATCCCACAATTAATGGTACCACTGGAAAATTAATGAAAACCAAGAAAAATAAACTTTTCCCAAAACCAGCCGAAATAGCGGCGCTATCTCAGATAGCGTCGCTATTTCCCAGAAGATAGCGTCGCTATCCAAAGATAGCGTCGTTATCCTCCAAAAAATCGCGTCGCTATCTCGAACCAAAACGCTATTTCGAGTTTCTGTACAATTTTCCAAAAACGTTAACAAGATAGCGCCGCTATCTACAGATAGCGTCGCTATCTTCCCCAGACAGGCAAAAATCCTGCAATTTCTCTTAAGAACTCCACCATTTCAACCTTTTGTACATTACACAAAGAAAGAAGGTTAAGTCCACTCACCTTTGCTTCCTTTTGTGCCGAGCTCAATGATCTTATATCACTGAGGCTCCTTCCCTTTTCCTGTACAAAATGAATACCGAATTAGTTACCCGAAATCACCAAATGTTTAATAAATAATACAAGCTTAAAGTCAAATCTTGCAACAACATCTCATAACCAATTACTTGCAATTGCACATATAAACAATACTAAAGTCTAAACTTCAACAAGTCAATTCGTTTGACAATTAAACCAATTTGCATACTAGGCCCAAACGGGTCAAAACAACAATAATAAGTCGGGAATACACACAACATTATCCAATGAGTTAGACTACATATTTAACATCAAAATTACACAACCAACATACTTCTTGCATCCAATTGCAAGTGTTACCAATTTTGACTTTACTTAAGTCAATTTCCCAATTAAGCAACCAAACGGGTCAAGACATGAAACCTACACACTTGAGCTTACAATTCATTCAACTAACACAATTCTAGCATGAATTTGATAATTAAAGTTTACAAGCCATACAAGACTAAAAGTCAATTCCCAGATTTGACCAAAGTCAACAATTCACAATTTTAGCTAGTTATGACCAAATTTCCATCTAGCCAAACACTACCATCATTTATACATTTTCACAATAGCTATTTAGTGATCTTCATGATTAACAATTACCATTCTAACATGCATAACTAACCTAACACAACATCAAAATTCACTTTTCACCAATTTAGGGAAGATCTCCATCTTCTTCCCCAATCCACCATTGATGGAGCTTTATGAAAGCTTCACCAAATGCACTACAACTAACAACAATGCATACAATACTTGCAAGAACTCAAATAGACACCAAATCAATCATCAATTTCGGATTTCCATCAAGATTCAACAAGAACTTCAAGAAAACCCACTAGTACAAGAACCCTAGTTCATCTCTACATCAAGAACATGAAACCCTAGCTAAAGAAGGAAGAAACTTACTCAATCTTGCTTCAAGAATCCGAAAATCACAATTAGAAGGCAAGATCTTCAAGGTTTAAGCATCAATTTGGAAGAAAATCAAGTGTGTGTGTGTAGTGTGTGTGTGTGTCGAGACTGAGAGAGAAGCAAGAGGGAAAAAGAACAATTTTAACATCTGTCTCAAACATTACACGTACACCCCCTACACACATGAATTTTTCATTTAACACAGTACAGGGTATTAGGTTCGCAGATAATTAATTTAGACCTAACTAACTCCAATTTTAACAACGAAGATATTTTTAGAACCCCGGTTCAGAAATGAACCCAAATATGTAAAAATCATTTTAACATTTAAATATCTCAGTTTTACTAATTTTTAACCCCATGGTTAAAAATACAATTAATTCAAATAAATCAAATAAAATCATATAAAATAATAAAACAATAAACAATAAAATATTACTTACCAAAAGTAATAAAATATTAAGGGTCGGGTCTCGGGATGTTACATAGTTAGTGAGTATGAGTCCCACTATTTTTACCAAATAAGGAAAGTTTTCAAAGTGTGTCACTTATTTTGATACACCCAAAATGGAAAGTGTGTCACTTATTTTGATACAGAGGAAGTATTTAACAACACATAAAAATAAAAAATAAAATTCACATTAGTTATTAAAATAACATATTAACAAAACAAAAAAGTACATTAAACTTAAATTGTCACTTAACTTAATGTAAAACTACATTAATTTTTTTTAAATGTATAAAAAAAAAAAAAAAAAAAAAAAAACTACAACTTGCATCAGATTACGTTAAAGTTTAACTACATTTTTTTTATGCGTCGCAATTTACACCATAGCTTATCTTTTTTACGTTTGATATACATTATTGAATTGTATAACTCGTGTATACTATTACAAGATGTTATTTTAGTTGGGAAATACTAATTCATTGCTTTATAAGAGACGTTTTTAAAGCAATCATTCAAGCAACATTCTTCGACTTCCATCCAAGGTTGTGGTATATGAGACTATCCCATTAGACCGCTACCAATGGTTTGGCAAACTGATACCGTCAGTTGTTGCCAAATTAGCGTCACATCAGCTCACCCTCTAACCGACACTAAACTGACGTACTCATGCCAACAATACCACTTCCCTTTAATTTTTTGGGACTCACCATTACAAAACACACACATAAAAAATACCCCTTTGGACCGACCCACCAAACCGGCGCTACCCTTTCCACCCGTCTCCAAAGCGGCAAGATTGAAACCGGCGGAAAACTGGCGGAGGCGTGCCAACGGTGGCACAACTGGCGGACAAGTGACGGTGCCAACCGGCGGTGCCGTTGGCACCCGTCTTAACAACTCAACTCAACTCATTCTTTTTAATAAAAAATAGTTTCTCTCACTTTTACCTACACAACCTAATCCAACATAATTTTTCACCCACATTAACAACCTAACTCAACCTAAACCAAACTACCAATAAGAAAATTACACACTATATTAAAAAAACAAAAAGTACACATTTTGAGTGACCCAAGCCCCAAGTTAGTAACCTTGGTCCACTATATTAAAAAAACAAAAAGTACACATTTTGAGTGACCCAAGCCCCAAGTTAGTGACCTTGGTCCTCCCCCACAACCAGTGTTTTCGTAACCGGGTCGGACCGGCCGATCGGATCAGTCCAACCGGAAATCAGATACAATGCCGGTCCGAATTAACGGGCCAACATCCTAAAAACGGGCCGGATTGAACCGCCGGATTTCTAGCAAAACGGGGTTGAACCGGATGTAAAAACACAAAATCGAACCGGATTTCAAGTTTTGAACTACACTCAAATTAATCAAAGCTTACGAGCGAAGATTACATCGAGCTGAGGAATAACATTCTAAGCATATGCCAAATATATAGGGCTCCAACCCACTAAAATTTTCCTACCACAAGTGATGTGGGATTGATACAAATCTCATGCTTTTATTTCTATTTTTAACTTTTGTAGATTGAGTAAGCATAAAACCAGTAAATGAATTGTCCAATGGCTCGAATTGAACATCACATCACTGCTAATGCTATCTATTATATTGTAATATTGTTTTTATATTTAGATAAATGTTTTTCTTTTCATATTCGGAGGAAGTACTACGAAGTATATTCTTTCATATTTACATTTAGTAATATTATTCTAAGTTGAATTATAAAATATACATCTAAAATATTCATTTCATTTATGAACAATGTTGTAATCCGGTTCGACCGTCCGGTTCAACCAGTTCGACCGGTTCGACCGTTTTTAAGACGTTGGTCGGTCCGGTTCAAAACTCTGGTTTTAAAACATTGCCCACAACCTAGGTCACCACTTTTTGATGATCCTCTTCTCTTTTTATTATTATTTTATTAGTGACCCAACCCTAACTTTTACCAATGGAAGTAGTCTGAAGTAGGGATGGCAGTGGATCAGATGTGGATCGGGTGATGAGATGCCCACATCCATATCCATTTAAATTTTCATTATCAATATCCATATGCATATCCATTTAAAATCATTTCATCCATCCATATCCATATCTAATTGATTATAGCGGGTAAATGGACATTCGTTGGATGTCGAAAGAAATTTGATTTTTTTAACTAATCTCCAAATATTGATAGATACAAACAAAAACATAACTTAATATATATAAAAGCTTAGAGCATGGTTTGTAATGTTTACAAATTTAGTTATCTTCAATTTTAGGTTATGTATACATTTTATTGAATCAAAAAATGTGTAGACATATATTATTAACTATATGAAATTGTAATATAAAAAGTTAAATTCGGGTTAAGTGGATTCATCTATGGATTGAAAAAATCATCCATATCCGCTCCAATAAACATTTATATCCGCTTCACATCCGATATTCGCCCATTTAACTTCATCCATATCCACCACCGGTCGATCGGATGACAGTTATCATCCCTAGTCTGAAGTATTCTTTGGCTAGAGGCTCGGCTTGGTCTTGGCTGACCAAATTGTTGTTTGGCGGAGATGCTTTAGGAGTGTGAAAAATTAAAGAAATTGTGTATGCAGAAGAAAGAATATAGAATATTTGGTGTAATTTGATTTAATTGAAGGTGATTGTATTCCCTTATTTATATTATGAATACGAAAAAAAAAAAAAGTATCCAGAAACTTTTATTTATGCCCAATGGACTTAGAGCATTAGGTGTGGTAACTTGAAGTCGGATGCCACCTATGCGCCACCTATGCACCACATCACTATTTCACATTTCACATTCAAAACCTCCAAATACCCACTCTACCATCACTCACCAATAATATTCCTTTGGGACCCACCAAAATACCCTTAACTTACAAAATACCCTTTAAAAAAAAGAAATTATCTCTCTCTCTCACCTCGCCGGTCTCGCCGGTGGTTCGGCGAATTGCCTCACTCAAACAACGAAGGGTGTCATGGCGGAAGCTTGGAGCTCGCCAAACATGCCACCTAGGCTCAAAACGGATCCGGCGGAGGTGGCATCCGCCACCGCACCGCATACTCTTATTACCTTACACTGCTTTGGAAAAAGTTAACATGTTAGTTTAGGTTACGGATGGAAATGGTCTTATACTAAAACAACCAAAATAAAAATTAATTTATGAATATATGGTATGATAAATGTATAATAAGTAAAATAAAATTTATTGTTATTTTTAAAAACAAATGATAAAAGAAACCTATTAGAGCATCTCCAATGATAGCTTTTTTAAAAGCTTTTTACTATTTTATTAAGTCTTTAAAAGACTTTTTATCATTGTAATAATTAGCTTTTTCAAAAGCTTATTTCAATAACTTTTTTTCTACTAACCTTTTAACCAGTTTTAATGTTTGTTCTTTTTAGTCACTTATGTTTAATAATTTTTCATTATAAACCTTAGATATATTATACTCCCTCCGTCCCTAAATAAAGTTCTCATTTCTCTTGGGCACAACTTTTTAGGAGATAGTTAGTGGTGGGGTATTTGATATTACTTTTGATTAAAATGTAAGGTTTGATTGGAGAGAGAAAATGTTTTAGGAGATAGTTAGTGGTGAAAGTATTGACAATAATATTATTATATTAAGTGGCCCTTAAGTTTGAGAAATGAGAACTTTATTTAGGGACAAAACTTGAAGGAGAAATGAGATTTTATTTAGAGACGGGGGTAGATTGTTTATGAAAATATTTTTAAATTGTTGATGTGGTAAAAATAGTAAGCTTTTGCAAGGTTAACCATTGGAATGTACTTAGATATGTTTGGTTTTCACTTGTCAAGCATGTGTTCTAAAATTAGGGATGAACCCATATTTTTGGGAATGGTTGAAACCCGCCATAGCTTGGAGAGTTGAGCTACAAAATCCATTCCCAGGTACTTTCCCCGAGCCATTTGTATAAATGATGCTCTTTGCATCAGAATTGCACAAGTAATGCTCTTTTTTGGGGGCTTTGCAAAACTAATGATATCCCTTACTGGCACACCCGGATCCCCTACGATCCCCCACTGGCAGACCCGGATCCCCGCTTTTACCATAATTTTTTTGTACTTTTTGTACTTTCCGACAACTTTTGTACTTTTATGACAATCCCCTTGTCCTACACCCGGATCCCACTTGGGTATCCCCTAGTCACACCCCCAGATCCCACAAAAATACAATATATATATTATTCGTAGTAGCCACCAATATTGCTCTTAGCGGCCCCCATTTACTATGCTCAAAATAGCGACCGTTAATACTAGTTTTTGAATTTATAGTAGCCACCAATATTGCTCTAAGCGGCCCCATTTACTATGCTCGATATTTCTTATAACTAATTTAATTAAGAAATTACTTGTCCACAAGCTAGTATTACTTCTTTTTTCTTTCATAAACGGTGTTTACTTATAGACGACAAAATATTATTTGGTACAATAAGAGGTTCATGTTTCGGAACTTTAATTAAACTAGGTTTATGGTTAAGGAAACTAATATACAATTCTTGAAACATAACTACCTTGAAGTAGTTAGTGAAACTCAGGGGTTGGTTTTTTTTATGGTTATTCTATGATAAATTTAAGCTTCAATTTTTTTTCTTAATCATTGCCCTAACAGCTGTGATTAACAAAATCCTAAAAATAATTATAAGAGAGAACCAAAATGATACACATTATACGAAGTATATTACAAGTGCAAAAGTTATAAATTAATTTTTCATGACAGATAGGGATATTTTCAATGTCAAATACACTCAATATAAATGAAAACATATATATTATATTTTCATGACAGATTGGTGGCTACTACGAATAATATATATATTGTATTTTTGTGGGATCCGGGGGTGTGACTAGGGGATACCCAAGTGGGATCCGGGTGTAGGACAAGGGGATTGTCATAAAAGTACAAAAGTTGTCGGAAAGTACAAAAAGTACAAAAAAATTATGGTAAAAGGGGGGATCCAGGTCTGCCAGTGGGGGATCGTAGGGGATCCGGGTGTGCCAGTGGGGGATAGCATTAGTTTTGTAAAGGCCAAAAAAGGGCAATTCTGATGCAAAGAGCATCATTTATACAAATGGCTCACTTTCCCCCGCCATTCCATCTCCGGAGGGCAAAACGCCGACAGCATCTCGATCTCGTAAGTGAATATTAGTTATCCGATTTCAGTATTCATACATTGCTTTATTTTCGAATTATGTTTTTTGTTTTGTCTTCTACAATTTGTTTGATTTAGGGAAAACAGATTTAACTGAAACTGTTACTAAATTACGATTCCTTCACATGTAAGCATACCAAAAGTAGGGCCAATATGAGTGTAGCACACATACATTCTCAATATTTCAGAGATAAGCATCGATAATTTTGCTTATAATTTGTGATTTTTAAATGATCTAAGGTGTCAATTTATCACTTTGATATTATACCAGCAAAATCAAAAGCAAATGCCATTTCTAGATCAGATGGCTAAGGGTGACTTTTTTTATGAGGTTGATACATGTTTAATTTATTGCACATAAGGTGTTTGATGAATTGCTTCCGGTTTTATTTATTATGATCCATTGATAATTGACAATTTAACAACTTTTGTTTCAAATGTATTTGCAATATAGTAATCATTTTATGTATTCCTTGTATATGAAGCAGATGACTGAACCATCATCGAGTGGTGTAAAAGAAGATGAAAATGTAGCCCTAGAGTACAACACTAATAGTGTCAAAAAGGCGAAACTAAATTCAACACTAGCTGCACTCCTTAACGATCCTGTACTCGCAGATGTACCCAAAAAGCCTACACTCTCGGATGTTGACATGCTAATCAGCTTGGAACTCGGAAGTGCTATGCGTGTTTCTGGAATTAAATTGGATGGAACATCTTTTGGTATATAGTTATTCTTAATAATTAGCTTCTTAATTTCAGATCAACATATCATTAATGATGTTGGGACAGATGTTGCAGTGATGAATTCTGCAACGGTTAAGGATTTGAAACTTGCTGTGAAGAAAAAAGTCAACGAAATGGAGCAGTCAAAGATGGGTCATCGCCACATCTCTTGGTCTTTCCCTTGACCTATTTGTTCTTTAAATCGCTATTTGTTGAATCTTTTTGTTGAGAAAAAATCCATTTGTTGGTTGTGTTTTCAGGAAGCACGTGTGGCGAAATTTCTGCCTTTTGTACCAGAATGAGAAGCTTCTTAACGATGATGCAATACTTCAAGATCATGGGGTGCGTAATCACTCTCAGGTGCAATTTATTCCGTATGTTTTGACAAGGGCTTCAAAGCGGCATTCGCGAAGGAGAAAGCATCGGTTTTTTCATGGTCTTAATAGAAAGGAATGAATTGGTTAACCTTGATTATATATGTTTATGGTTATATGTTTTCTTGTTTCATCAAGGATAATGAAGTGATGTGTAAATGTTTAGTCAATAAAAAGACCATGTTTTCTCTCAAACGCTCACCAGATTTTATGAATTGAATGAAAAAAAATGAATTTTTATATAATAAAAAACTAGCATCACAATTGAACTCTAACATGGACTCTGGATTATGAATGACATAATTAGACAAATCGGTTGAAAACTAGCCCATAAACAAGGTTCAACAAACTAGAAAAAACATCAAAATGATAATACTCATAATACCACTATTTGGGCCTGCAAGTTTCATATGTGGTTCATCACGACGCTCTCATGCAAGCTTTGACTAGTCTCGGGCCTGAAATGGAGCTCGCTAGCCCAACTTATGCTCATTTTAGCAAAACTCATTTACTCATATGATTTTGGGCCTTAAAAAAGGTGTGTTGGTGCAAAAACCGGTTTTCAAGAAAAACTGGTTCGGTTTTGGACAACGAAGGTCAAAAACGGTTTGGGGGAAACCAGTTCGGTTTTAAAACCGGTTTTTGGTAAGTGGGGTACATCCGGTTGAGACCGGTTTTTTCGGTTTTTAAACCGGTTTGAAGGACCGGTTAACAAAAAACTGGTTTCCCCAATCTGGCGGTTTACGAACCGATACGGTCCGACTAGGCAAAAACGATTTCAAACCGCTTTTGATAAAAATCTGGGTTTTTTTAGCACCTCTACATCCTTGGGCTTGCATCAATTATATATGTGTATCTTTTCCAATAGATGTGCATTTGATCTATATGTATTGTCTAGGAATAATTTCAGTTAAATAACTTTATAAGCCAATAGTCACTTGATCAATATATTATTAACAATCGATAAGCACACTTCAAAGGACAGATGCTGGAATAAATTTGCATTTTCTTATAAGCTGGTTGTGCATTTCATATTGTCTCATTTTGTTATACTTAATGTCCAACTATACATTTAACTAATTTAAAAGCTAGATAAATAAAGTACCATAAAATTTAGGTATATACACATTGATATAAATATACACATTCCACACCTTGCTAGATTACATCCGTACGAACACTTGTTTATACAAAACGAAAACAAGTAAAGAATATTCAAACATATATCATGACTAAACAAGAAGGAACCGGCAAACGCTAATTACAATCGAATAAGTTTTAACGCATTTCAAAAGAACCCACATAAAATTTACCGATAATCAACATTGACACATATCATAGAGATATTTCACCATGTCATTTTGAGCAAATAAAGATGTCATATATAGTGGCATCATTTATTGACTACCACAACTAGATGTTCTTTTCCACCATTATCTTAGCCCTTTAGGCAAATCATGACAGATATCTTCTGGAAGAAAAAAGTCGATGTGTAACATAAAGAAATGGCATCTGCTATAATGAGAACCAGATATATACCCTAATCGATGTATACATCAATCCATTGTTTTGATTGTATCCACCAGGTTTGGTTGTATCCACCTGGAACGTAATGGCTGCTGCAAACACTATGGTGGCAATAAGTGCTGCAAACCACCATACAATCTTTCATCCATTTTTAAATGCTACTTTGACTAAAAGTGCTGCAATGACCAATTAATATGTTGGCTATAAGTGTTGCAACGACCATACAGTCTTTCATCCACTTTTCTCCCTCAACAATGTATTTATATTATCCTCGGAAAATAATATTTCCTACAAAATAGAATAGCCAATCGTTGTGCATTAAGTAACATTGCCACTCCAAGTAGTTTAACACCTAAGCTTTTAATGATTTAGTGTTTTATAACTCTTTTTTGACCTGTTAGCAGTTTAAACTGGTTTTCATGTTTAGATTGGGACTTTTGATTCTCTAAGGTTAGATATGGATTGATATGCAAACTTTCAGTTATGGTTTAACTGTCAAACTATTTTTTCTGAACATTTCCCCTATCTTGTAACTAAGTAATACGAAGTAATTGATAACACTATCATTATAGGTATAAAAAACTCACCGAGTATGATAAGTTTAACGCATTTCAAGAGAACCCAAATTTGATTATGATTGATCCAATGATCATTAATCATCATTTGAGAAACATCATATAGATCCTTCACCGAAGTGTTGTACTGACTAGCGGCCATTTTTTCATTTCCATACGCAACTGTTAACAGAACAGCGATACTTATTATTCAATTCACTAGACCATCACAAAAATAAAAATAAAATATAAATAAAAAAAAGGGGGAAAATGATCCGTGCTTAGCAAGGAGTAAATGAAGGTGGTTATGCTTAGTAGATGTTAGCTGCTCATATTTTATGATATTTTAAACAAAAAACCATAATTTAACACGAAAATTAAGTGGATCGTATATTGGTATTCAACTATGGATCTATCAAATATAACAATTTGTATATTCTTTATAATCAATCATCATAAATCGTCCAGAACCAGATCATAATTCTTACAGAAGTAAGCATTAAAATAATTTACCATTAGATAGATCTGCAGTAGATGGCTCTGGTCCTGGTATCGATCTAACAATCGGAGCACCGGGAATGTAAATCAGGTGATCCAGCCTTCTGGTATTCAGATAACCGGTGGAGGACAAGTACATACCTCTAGCACTCATCACTCCGGCTGCTTTTAGTGGCCGGAAAATTGCCTACGCAGATCTCAATCGAAGAACATGATTAGGTCGAAGAGGTAGACACTTTTACAGAATTCGTTCACGAGTTTATACGTCATTGTTAGCGTAGGTAAAGTAGTAAATTACAAGATTGGTCCCTAGCCTAAACAGTATGGGTATAAAAGTCCCGTGGTGTGGTGATGACTGGGCACTTTTAACCGGGTGGAGGAGAGGGGAACACCACCCCCTTCACTAGTGGTGATGAAAATATTGTTTGGTGTGGCCACGGTCACGTGTTTTAACGGGAGGGGAGAGATATACTTCCTTGTGATTGGATGAAATATATATATTTTTTATTTAAAATTAAATGGAATAAAATGGTGTGTGTGGTGTAGTGAGATGGTGTGGTGTGGTGAGATGGTGGTGTGATGTGGTTACTGAGGTAGCAAATAATGTAACATAAATTTTCAAGTTATGGTGAGGCTCCTACCCCATATCCTAAACTAGTAAACTTACTATAAACATAGTGTTTTTGCACCATTTTGTATAAATATGCTTATATAATAATAATTATTGTTATTATAATTTGAGATTTGCAAACTATTACCCTTAGGATAATGATTAAGTTGCCGTTTGATTTCGATTTAAATAACTTAATGCAGAAATAACTATATCGAGAAAGTCACAATGGGTGTGTTTGTTACGTCTTAATATCCATACAACATGACTTAGCCGAAAAAGTCATAGGATGATGCTTTCCTCGTTAAGTCACAATTTTTTTTTCTTCTTTTTATATTTATGCAATTTATATTAATTATAATTTTATGTTTTTATAGTCTTTGATTAGAAAAATGTTTAATTTTAATTGTTATTTAAAAAAATATATTTTAAATTTCAACTTTATAAGTTTTATATTGATATTTTTTATTATTAAAATCTTAAATTTAAAATTATATATCATTAAATTATGGTTTTTTTTTACAATATTGAGTCTTTAGAAATGAGAAAATTGTCAAATTTTATTATTAAGACTATTCATTCAGCTTGTAAAACAAACGAGATATTAATTTATCCATACAGACATACTATATCCAGACTGAGAATTTAACCACACAGAACTTAATTAGTAAAAAAAAACAAACCCTAAGAATAGTTGAGATAGTTAATGTACAATTAAGGAAGCATAATTACTCAAAGATGGTTATTAATGTAACGACCCGAAATTATAAATAATTTTATATAAGTATTTCGGTGAAATTATTATATGTAAAATTGCATGTTAGCGAGCATTGGATGTTATGATGGATAGTGAAGGTTTAAGGGAGCTTCTAATGATGCCAATCGTGTTTATAAGTTGTTGTGACCATCCGGATCGAAAACGGGTCGAGCCTAGTTAGTAACCGAGAAAAAAATATCAAAAATAAGGTACTCTGATGGTTTTCACGTTGGGCTCGCACCGAGCTCGCGACGCGAGTAAGAAATCCGAACCGAACCGCGAATTATGAATCTGGACACGAGGATCTTCGAGTTGAGGCTCGCGCCGCGAGGAAAATGCGAGGCAAACGCGAGTTTGCACAGGACTGGTTTTGGGCGCGAGGTTAGGCGCGAGGTTGTAGATCTGGGCGCGAGGATCGGCTGGAAGAAGATAAAAGACGGACTTTGGTCATTTCCAAACCCACTTCCTCCCAAGTGTGAGTATACAATTTTGAGTGTAAGGAGGCCATTGGAACCGATTTTCACACTCAATCTTGAAGATTCTCACTCAATTGTTGAAATATAAGGTAAATCTCTACTCCTTTTAGTTATAGGTGATGTTTTTGGGTGAAAATGGTGATGTATGCAGACCCTAGTTGGAGGGTTTCTAATGGGTGATGAAATTGGGTTTATATAACTTATATCTACAACATATTATCAAGGAAAATGTGCTCATAACATGGATTTGATGTTATCTAGCTAGTTATGAGCTTTATTTGGGGAAAAATGGTGGTTTGGGTAACCTACCAAGTTAACTTTGGGGAAGATGACTAAGATGAGTGTAGAACACTCCTAGTAAGCTTAAGAACATTGTGTTCTTTGATAGAAATCTTGAACTACGGTTTTGAGCTTTCCACCAAGTTGGATGAACTTGGTGGTTAAGAATGTGTTATGAAGTTATTGGTAACTAATTATGGATAATAACTAGATTATATGATGATATTGATGGTAGGTCGATAAGACTTAAAGATTTGTGACCATTTCACAAGTTGGAAAGCAAGGATTCGTGTTTATGGACACGATCTGAAGTTAGTTTGGCTAAAGTGAGTACATGTGAACTTTTAAACTGAGTACATAGTTAAAGAGTTTTGAAAATGGATAATATCTATCAAGTCTTTATTAATACATGTTTTTAATAAAGAAAGTGATTATAAAGATAAGGAAATTTGATTGAATTACTAATAGAATATAGTTATTGAAATTGATGTTTTTGCAAGTAAGTGTGATTAGATAAATTGATTAACAAGGCTATTGATAAGAAGTATGATCTGCCCAACCCGCAACCACTTATCGTAACGCTTATAACTCTCAAACCGTAATTCAGAAAAACCCCAAATTTTTAAAGCAATTAAACAATACCTAACGCTACAATTTGTCTTCACAAAGTTTGGCTCGGTTCTGCCCCGAAGGGTCCCGAAACAGGTCTGAAACAGAGTTGTTCAATACTGAATTTCAGCACTGCAGCCTCTCGCAAAGCTGCCCGTAACTCACAAACCATAATTCGGGCCGCTGCTCATAATAAATCAACAGAAAGGCAAGACAACGAACTACAAAAGTCTAGGAGACCAGGAGCCCCGATTCCGACTCGAAACGGGTCAAAAACTGGCCTGAACAGTACAGCAGAAACTGTTCCGAAAGAAATCGATTAAAACTCGTTTTAGTAAACCCGAGCATCTAAAATTCACACCCGACAGCTCCGTTTCAACAGTTTATTTAATTTCTCAAAAACGTATTTAATTTCCAAAACCCAATAAAGTTACCAAGACTATCCAAACGAACAATAACAGTAAAACGAGTATTAAACGATTTAGACTATAACGATACGATCATACAAAATCCAACTCGACTCAGGGCTCGGCCCTAATCTGCCCAAACCACCGATTGGAACAAAGTAAATAACAAAACAGAAATGAAACAAAAGAATTGAAAGTCTACCGATCCCACTCGAGTTCGTTCCCGGCTCAAAGACAATTCAGTAATCTCCACACTTCGGCTCAATCGACGAGGGGGAAAAAAGAAATCAATTGGAGATGCTTTCATGTTCGAGTCCTCGACAACCCACCACAATTTAGAATCAGGATCAAAATCGAGAACAGATTAAGAAAACGGGATAGAAGGATTACTCACTTGCTCGATACCTCCCTTGGTAATGGTGATTTTAGGTTTAATCAAGTTAAAAACGCAGCGGAAATAATATTAAATCACCAAAACCGGATCTACATATTGATAATACAATTAAACTAATGATTAGATAACAAAGAGTTTAGGATAAATAATCATACCCTTGAAGCCTTTGTTTTTAAGGAATTAACTCTTGTATTCAAAGGGTTGAATACCTCTAAAGCTAGTCCACACTACACTTCTTCGAAAAGCCAAACAAGAAACAAGTTGAACAAAAAACCTTAATTCTTGTTCACGTCGAAACCTTAAAAGGAAAAGAGGAAGCCTTTTTGGTTTTGTATTTTGTGCGTGTCTGACACCACCAACCCCAAAGCAAAGTCCTTTTATTCTCTTTTCATTTTCTTTGTGCGGCCGAATCAATGGTCAAATGGGGAATTAGGGGTTTTAATTAACATGCATAATTCTCTCATGTTTCCTAATTCATATTTGCACTTGAGTCCATTACTTCTTTATTCTTCTTTTTGGCACACCAACTAAGTTTCATACTTAACAAATTAACACAAAACTTTAATTGGTTAACTTATATAAATAATATAATTACACTAATTATATTATATATATTTAATGACATTTGGTGTATAAGTGTGTGACCCTTTAGGCTCACATATATCTAGCCATATAATTATATGTCATGAAAGTGAAGCATATCCCAACACTTGGTAACTCTGCTTGTCTAAACCCTTGATTGATCCCGTAAAAGCAGAAACGGAAAATGCACCCGATGTTAGGATTGAATTGAATGAAATCAGAAACGAAATATAAGAGAAATAAACCGGACTGATACTCGATCAATAATACACGAAATGACCAAGCTTGATTGAATTCCGATCATGCTACTTGTCGCCGGTTCTTTCTCTTGGTCTGATCACGCAAAAAGCTGCTAGGGAGATGCTGTGCTCAGCGAATGGGAGGGATAGAACAAAAAAACGTGAATGGAGCAGCTTGATTCAAAGGCTGCCGATTGGAAGAAGAAAAAACACGATGGATATGCTTTAGACGGCTGGAGATTAAATGAGAGTTTAGGGCTAATTTTTTATTTAAGTATTATCTCTATTGGGCTACATCTAGATTAATTATGCATTAAGAAAATAGTTGTCGGGCCCTCCATACTCACTTAACCGGATCACAATGGGAGAGAAAAGAGCTGGCTCGGCCCGGGCCTTTGGCCGGCCTCGCCATTAACTCGAATTCAGATAATATACTTAGTTTATTCAAAGCTCGGGATTTAAATTACGTCACGGGATTTAAAGCGACATACTCAAGCATTTTATCGGACATGTTAATTTAAATAATACTTATATACTAATTAAAGATCACATTTAACGCGTAAACAAAACGTCACACAATTAAGTTAAAACGCCGCATAATAAAATAACTTGCATAGACGAAACGTCACCCATTTATTAAAATATATATATAAAAATATATGATAAATACCCAATTTAAATTTATTAAAAATAATATTTAATTATTAAAAATTTCAGGACGTTACAACTCAAATCCACTTGAAATAGACTTCGTCCCCGAAGTCATCGCTCGGAAGAAGCTTAGGGTAGCGATCTCGCATCTCAAACTCAGGCTCACCATCGACACACGTCCTCAAGTGGGGAGACACAAAAGTTTATGAATAAAAACAAATAAAAAAATAAAAATAAAATTCTTCAGGGTGACCTACTCGATCAGAATAAACTCCGGCTCTCGCAACTGCTCATACAAATCGGTGCAAGACGATAAGGTTAAAAAAATTCGAAACGCTCTTTAAGGTTCTCGGTCTTTCGTCGAAATTGGTGTCGATATATACGCCAAAAACAACCCACGATACTCTGCTAAAGGTGTCTTTGTGGTCTCGCAGTCGATCACAGTACTAGTACCAAACGATTAACGTCGCGTTGAATCCCTGATTCAACTCCACTTGGAGCTTTGCTACAGATTTTATTGTGGTGACACATGATCTCAGCGTGGTACTCGGTCACCCAATCCATACTCACTACCACGCCCGGCTGATAAAGTTTATGGGGAACTTCTCCTCGCACGGTTCAATCAAAAGATCATAAAACTTTTTAGCAACAGGTAAAATATTATTATTAACAATCTTTATCAATAATGGCTCAGAATGGTCCTTTACTCTATGGGACATCACCTTGTTGAAGGTAAAAATAATTTAGTGGTTTACATCGCTATCAACTAATACAAAACATGCAAATTATTCACAATAGATATACATATTACACAAAATTCTCATATACACAGGTATATAACTCAGAATTGAACTCAAAACATATCTCAGGATTATAACTTGGAAATCTGTCTCAGAATTAAACTCGGAAATATATTTCGGACCAACTCACAAATAAACTCGGAAGGTAATAATATTTACTAGTAATAGTATTAGGAGTACTTTTAGCCTCCTCACCAGCCAACCTTAAATTTTCTCTTGATTATTTCAACCATTCATTTACTCATTAACTCATATTACCAATTTTACTAAAAGAAAATTTTAATTAAATTTCATACACTTATTTTACTGATTTCTCCTTACTCGATTTACGAGTCAATTTATTGATTCTCCTTTACTTAATATGCAATTACCCTTTTATTTTTAATTTTAAGGTTTTCTTATGATTCATTAGTTTAATATTTTCTCCTCTTTTACAACTTCTTGTTAACTCAATATAAATTTTATTGTTTAATTCACTTAATGTATTCCTCATTTACCCGATTCAATAATTATTCTTAATCCAATAATTTAAATATATTAAGGTTTATTATTTGATGACTCCAAGTGATAAAATATTACTCCATTCAATAATTTCTTTTGATCATTCCCCTTAACTCAATTTAATATTTAATGACAAGTAAAGTTTTCTCATTAATAAAAATTTTGAAAAAAAAAAGTTAAAATAAATAAAACTTCTCGTTAATTTACCACTTTTCTCCTTTAACTCAATCTAATAATTTGTCCACTTACTAAGTTTATAATTTCTTATAGACTCAACATTACTCAATAATTAATCAAAATAAAGTTTTCTCATTTAGCTCGTTTTAATAATAACTCATTACCAACTCAAAATAAAAACAAAGTTTTCTCATTTAGCTCGTTTTAAATAATAACTCATTACCAACTCAAATTACCGACCTCATTTTAACTCAAATTTCATTTTACCTCATTTTTTTTCTAAATTCCGACTCATTAATAAGTTCTCATCACTTTAATTTAATAATTTCTCATTATCACGTTTATGACCACGATGGAGTATGCATACTTATCTCGTTATTTTTGTATACAATTATATTATTTACTATTTCTCTTTTGAATGATTCGCACTCAACCCAATTAACTTGATTTATTAATTCTTCCATTAATCCCGATTTATCAATTTGTTATAAACTCTATAATTACCCCGTAGAATAATTTTAATTATTCTCAATTACTCAGTTCGATAGTTACTCTTATAAGTTCTCTGATCAATTATATGTATATAAATTTCACACTAAAAAAAAAAATCCTTACCATGATAAATCTCTCGGCATATGCATCAAGCTCATAACCTTTATAAATAATACATAATGATAATTATCTCTTGGTAATTTCTCTTTAAACCCCTACTCAACTCCACTTGGTGAAAACTCGTCCTCAAGTTTGGCACTAGAATTCTCTATCATGATAACACAAACAACATACACTCACTCAAGCAAATAATATGCGTAAATTAAAGTCACAATAGCAAGCATTGGTCAATCGTTCCCCTCAAAATCTCCCCTTAACTAACCAAAAGTCCGGTGTGTACGATAATAGGGGTCCTTCTATTACTTTCGACACCTAGTTCTGTTTGGTCACGAGTCAATCCCAAAGTTCACAACTTCCCACATAAAGGCACCAATAAATCACACTCGGGAAAAAATATTTTCCATATTTGATAAACACAGATATGCACTCAGTTGTGGTTACTCAAAATCTCATAAACGTTACTCAGAATTCATTCGTATATTTAGTCTCATACACTATACTCATAATAACTCAGATTTGCATAAATTTCAAATTTTAGTTGCTTTCAGAGTATAAATCTCGTTAAATGGTCTCGGTTAATAGTTTCTCATCCAACCTGATTCGGTTATATCTCTTTTAGCTCGTTTTTAAATAGATTATCATCAACTGCATGATGATAGTTTTCCCTTAATCCATTTTAATAATTATTCTTTAAGATAAACTGAAGAAAAATTTCAAATTAATTTGACTCAGCAATTTCTTGATTAATTAGCATAATAACTTGATTAATTTATTTGATATCTATCTGACTCATTATTCACATGAAGTTTGGCACTCAACTGATTAATTCGCATACTTTAAATGTTTTCTCATTTATCTCAGCTTAATGATTCTTGATTAACTATCAATTTGTTGACTTTTCAACCTGAAATCTTCTCGATTACTCCAACCATGGCTCATTGTATTCACAAATAAAATTTTCAATAAGTATGTTTAATTTAATAGGATTTCATTAACTTTATTCAGATATTTAACTCGACTTGATTGCTTCTCATTTACCTATGGGTCGTGTCAATAAATACCCTTTTTTTAAAATAAATTAGATTTTCTAATAAATGTTGATGTAACTATTTCTCATTTTTTTAGACTATGTTCAATCCTTTTGCCGTTTAAATTAAATTGATTAATGCTTACAACCCTTTAGAAGTTTTCTTTTTTACTCGTGCTTTATTAGTTTTTATACTCTTGTCTCAATACTGTCTCGCTTAATTCAAATTACGAATTTCCCAGGTGCTTCATTTTGATAGCTCTTCATAACTCGATTAATGAATTACCCTTTGTTTCATCAAGATTACCACATATAAAATTTTCTCTTCAATCCATTCTATAGATTCTTACACAAATTTAGAATTCCATATTAATGTATCTTTTGATTATTTAAACTTGGTTTAACAACTTCTCATTATGCATTCTCATTTTATTATCTCATTAAACATATTTCTCAGAAATTTAATTTCATATTTTCTCGTTTAGCTCAAATGTAATTATTTTTCATTTCCTTGATAATTCATTCTTTTACTCAACTTGGTAAATCCTCATAAAAATATTCTTAATCAATTTGATTTACTGATCTCTAATTTACTCGTTTAAAAGACTCAGTTTTTTAAAGTGTTTTCTCCCAAACGAAATTTTTTAATATTTGCCCTATACGAAAATTTATTACTCCTCTTTAATATTAATAATTTCCCCATTTCTCATTTACTCAAGCAGTTCTCATTAAATAGCTTATGGGTTATATATCATAAATTTATATCCCTTTATTAAACTTTTGGTTGAAGTTTCTCATAATAAATCCCGCATTAACTCTATTAGGTGTTCCTTTAAACTGGAAACTTTTATTATTTTCTCAAGAAATTTATTGCTCCGTATTTTCTCATTAAAATTTATAATTTCACATTTCTCTAGTATATGTTTTTTTATATATTTAAATACATAGAACTCTGAAAGTTAAAATTGAATTATACTCAAAATATTGCTCTAAATTATACTCAGAAATTATAAAATTTCGTAATCATATATCTATATATACACAGATGCACTCTAAAACTACACTCGGAAAAATATTCTCAGAAAAGCAATTCATGTCGCGAAATATATATTCAAGATCTCTCTCAGATTTTAACTCAAATTTTTTGAAATATGCCTCTCGGCAGAACTCAGGATATAATATGCATATAATCTCAAATACAACACTTAAATTCTACCGGCAGTGGGAAAAACTGGAGGTCGACGTGACATGCTGTATGCTTGATGTGGAAACTTCATTCAGAAAATATTTTGCTCATTTCTCGTTTTAAAAACTCGAAACTCAAATTTGAGTTTGAATTCGCCCCATGCGAACCCAAATCCCTCAAGTTAGAGCTCTGATACCAACTTGTAACACCCAAAAATTTACAAGAATTTAAAAAATTTGAGTACAAGATTTTAAATAAAAAGGTCCCAATAACTTAAATAATTTATGCTAGCCTCGTAATATATGGAATATGACACCTACACGCTTTCACTGACCAATTTAAATTTATGGAGACACTCAACACTTTTTAAACTTTTCTTTATTAATCAATAATTGATACAATAAAGATGCAAGCAGTTTGCGGAATAGCTAAGAACAAATTCTAACTAAACTGCTTGCATGTGATAGACAACATATATTATCTAAGACAAGTTTATGATCAACAAATGATCAAGCACAAGACCAGACACTTTCGTTGTACAGATTCAGTTCTCGAATTAGACAACTAGAGTTAACTGGTGGTTAACACTCTGCTCAAAGAAATAAAGTTCTGGAGTAAATTCAGCAGCGTGTAACCTTGTTGGGTGCACACTGGAATCGATCGTCTAAGTCCTCAATTTACATCATTGGGAAACGTAGAGCCAAAGGAATGATTGATCCATTCAACGTGTGAGAATTCCGTTAGTGCAGATTATATTTCATGGGACGCGCACGACTAACGGAATTCTGACAGTACTTTCTGTCGTCTTGTGATCGCTGATATCTTCTAGAAGATTTGCAAGATATTCCCATAATCAGCGATGCACAAACTTGTGCGTTACTTGTGTCTTTCTGTGACGCTGAGACTTCCAGCCTATGTACAATTCTGGCACTCATGAGTCTTCTGATACTCATGCTTCTTCAGATGGCCTTCAGCTTCAGCGACCTTCACTAAGAGTTTTGCTTAGAGAAGTATCTGTTTAATGGTTCAACGTTGTTAGGTCACAACTCCTGGTTTTATAGGTTAATTGATAGATTATTATACTGTATGAAATATTAAAGTGATAACACAAGAATATAGTCAATGTATAAATCCACTAAGCGTGGCTTGTTGCGGAATAACAAGACCACTGATCAATTACAAGTGTATGAAAGTGAAATACGTAAATTGGTGAATTCTCCTTTGCAAGGTGATCTCTATTTATAATGATATAGAGATCTTACATAATGAGCAAAGGAGTAACCGAAGGACTAAACAAGGAAAATGACTAAGATCAAGGGATTTGATCTTAGTCAGTTACATATCAAAATGTAACTCAGTCCTTCTACTCAGTATTGGATTTCCAATACTGAGTACTGATACTGAGTGGCCAATACTGCTCACTCAGTATCACTCCTAAACTTAGCTAAGTTATTCTATAAACTATTCTACGCTAGTCTAGGCTGTCTTGTTATCTAAAGATCCTAAGGGGTAAGGATTTTTTGCCTTAACAATCTCCCCCTATCTAATGATAAGAAGACAATTACAAAGAGAATTAATTACTAAACAAAAACATAGGCTGCAGAGTCTTCTTCTTCATCTTCTGTTGATAGATTCAAACTCATAGAAGACCTCTTGCTTGATGTGGATGAACTCTTCTCTCTTCTTCAGTTTATCATGCCTATTTTTGAGCCCAACAACTATTTTCTTTCTGAACCAAGAATCCTCCTTCTTGTTTATCATCCACTTCAGACCCACAAGATGACTGATAGGAGCTTTTGGCAAATCTGCTTCAGTGATAAAGCATTCCCTATCTTCTGGGTCAGTATACATATATCCATAGGTTGGATATATGGTGCTCTTTTGATCCTGAAAAACAAGGTTAGGAGGTACAGGATATGAGTTAAAGATCTTGAAAGTGTTAAGGCACTCAGGCTTATTGTTCTTGACAGCCTCAGTCATCACACTAAGTGCCCTGTAATCTGCCTGGTATAGGATGCCTTTTTCAAAGCATACATCAGCAACAACCCAGATTTCATCCATCATTACTTGGGCTTCAGAGGATCTTGATGGCAACTCCTTTATCAATATGGCAATCTTCACCCAGTCTTAGAGTCCCATGTTCTGAATATAATGAAGAAAGATCTTCATGGGAGGACTGACTGGTCCAGTGCAGACTGCAACTATGGACCCGTCAACAGTTTTGACTTTGACTTCGACTTCGTTGACATATATGTTTAGCCAGCATATCTCCTTCATATTGAGAAATGATCTACTTCTCAGCATTTCCATTCTGTTCTTTGAGCAATTATGTTCCAGTATTGTTGAAGGAGATCATCTCCTTTTCTTCTTACAATATGAGGTTTCCATGAAACATCTGCCTCAGTATCAGGATCTTCTTCCTTGATGGGGAAGAATCTTTGAGCTCAATCTCATCCTCAGTTTTGTTTGCAGTCTCCTCCTCAGTATCATGTACAGATCTCCTTTTTCTGGTGATTAAATGAGCTGAATCTTCATCTTCACTTGATTCTAAGGACATGACCACTCTTGCCATTCTTCTGGTGAGAGGCCTTCTAGGAGCTCTAGATGCTACTTCAGCATGAAGAGAGATTGGTTGTCTTGGAGGCTCTTCATCATCGGAGGATGATGATGAAGAGCTTTCTTTGTTTGCCACATCCAGTGCAAAGTTTAGGAAATTTTGGGATGGCACTGGATTGGGTTCTTCATCTTCATCATCAGAAATAGGCCAGACAAAAGGCCTATAGACTATGATCTGCAAGTTGTTCACCTCTTGAGCAGGAGGCTCAATATCAACTTGCTGAGGTTGATCAGTGGTAGTCTCCCTTGAGCAGTTGGCTCAAATGGTTCTTCAAGTTGTTCCAGAACTGACCTCCCTCTTTGTCTTCTTCTTTCATACTGAAACCGAAGTGATTCAGTATTAGTGCTTTTCTGATGTTGTTGTTGTTGCTGTGGAGGTTGATCTTCATTTATTTTTCTTCTTTTCTCCCCCTGAGCAGATGGCTCAGGTTGATCAACCTCCACTTCTCTTTGTCTCTTCTCCCCCTTATTGTTATCATTGGATGGGGGAAGGAAGATGTTCAATATCACCACCTATGTCCCCTTGTGGATCATCATGTGTAGGGGAGGGCATAGGCTCGGTGGCAGCATCATATTCACCCTCAGTATCAGCGTTGGAGGGTGATTTTCTTTGCTCAGTATCATCATCTCCTTCATCTTCATTATTTCCATCAAGTTGAGACTGTGGAGTTGGTGGAGGCAGTTGTTGTTGTTGGAGTAGTGCCACTGACTGCTTTAATGAGTCAATTTCACTACTCATGGTGTCCATCCTGGCCAAAATGTTGTTCTGAGTGTTCTGCATGGCCAGAATTTGCTGCATGATTGTCTGCAGGGTCACTTGTTCCTCTTGAGCCTGAGATGCTAGAATACCCTGTACAGATGGTGCTAAAGAAACAAAAATATAAAACTGGTTAGAATGAAAGGTTTATCAAATAGAATTGTGTTTTTGGTTAACTCCATAATCATTTAAACAGATGTTTGAAGTATGTATTTCATCTGGTTCATGATGAAATATTGTGGACTTGTGCATAGCATGTGTAAGAAGTTTTTAGTAAAAAGTGAGTGTGAATATTTGAGTAGCTCAGTGTAGGTTAGGTCACGTTTACTAAAAAGGTTGTGGTTTGGGGAATCGAAGCCTGGGATGTGCTTCTTTTTATTTTCAATGTTTATCACTCGGTATCAGAGTGATAACAGAAATGTGGCTAAAACCCATAGAAAATATTTGGCTATTGTGGCTCAAGGGTTTCTGGTCACTTCTTGAATCATGTGACCCAACTCAAGAATAAGTTAGACATGATCCAAGCAGCACCAGTGGGTGTCAGTGTGACATCAACCACCATTATCTCTTTAAATGTTGAGACAACTGTATACTGACAGTGATCATTTAAGTGCTCAGTGTATGAATGTTGCATAGCAGCAGTGGGCTAACTATGTTGGCCATAAAAGGACATATATATTTGAAAGTTCGTTTGAGACTTTGGTCAGTATTGAGTTGGTACTGGCCAATATTTAGTCTCTATTTGGGATATATATATATATATATATATATATATATATATATATATATATATATATATATATATATATATATATATATATATATATATATATATATATATATATATATATATATATATATATGAGTTTTAGAGTGTTATTAGAGATTCTTACCTGAGACTTTGTCAGATTCCCTTCGAACATCTGCAGAGGTCGGTGCTGGATCATTTGTATGTTGATTTGAGGCACCAGCACCCTCGGGACCTATGTCTCTTCTAGCCTGAACACCTTCCAGTGTGTTTCTCATATTGTATCTCCACATCTAGAGGAACATGAGGTTCCTCAATTAGTTGAGCAATTTGTGCAGGTTCAACACCTGGAAGGTCAGCGGTGGCAGCAACTAGACCCTGCTCTTGAAGAGAGGCAGTCAATGATGGAATAGGAGTATGCTGCACGTCTTCTGATGATAATGCACCCATTATCACTGGAGACAAATTTCTTCTTCTTCTTCTGCTGATAACGGGCTGCACTTCTGTTGACTCAGTATCAGAATCTGATGCAGTATGAGGAGCATCAGGATCCTGTTCAAATTGAGGAATGTGTGGTTGCTCTTGTTCTTGATCTGGTTGAGCATCCACCATCTCAACATCTTGATCAACATTACCACCATCACCACCATCACCATCATTAACATTATCTGATTCAGTATTAGAATCATCTTCATCATCATCTTCTTCATCATTTATGTGTGCCTGCACTATGGCCCACATTGAGTGACTCAGTACAGGTTCTCCTTCCCTTGGCCTGTAAATATATATCTTCTCATTTAAGGGAGGAAGATCAACTCTTGGACTATTGAACTCATCATAAATGTGTGCAGGCATTGAACTTTAAAAGATGAGTGATAGAAATGTGCAGAAAGGTACATTGAATTCTCTGATTTGAGCCCTAACCAGAGAAGCAAGTTCATTGAATATCAATCTTGCATAATCAATGTCTCGACCATAGTACATAGCATGTACTATCTGCATCCCAAATTCATTGATTTGGTCCAAAGCTCCAGTCTTGTGGGTCATACACCGAATGATTGTTGAAATTAGAACACCCCACATTGGACCAAATTCATTTCTTTTATTGTTGCCCGTGGTTCCTCTGCGACCAATGAAGGGAAATACTGAGCGGGCCTCTGTTTGGTCAACAAAAGGCTCATACTGAGCATGGGCGGGAAGTCTCAGTGTTTCCCTAATAATAGCAGTTCAGACAAAAGCCCTTCTTTGATCTCTAACAACCCAACCAGTAATCATGTCAGGTGAGTCCATTCGTGCATAGTACCAGAATTCACACAACATCTCTGAATATATAGCTCGAGGAGATAGAATCAGTGCTAGAGTAATAGGTCAGTTCTTCAAATATGTAACTATGTGAGTGAATTCGGGGCACGCCCAAGCCTGAGGAATATCGAAATTTGCAGTTACGTTGTTCCTCGCAATCGTGGGCACTTCATCTTTTCGAAACTGAGTCGTCGGTCCAACCTCGGGTGCGACGAATCGATAATTTGCCATTTGTGATTAAGATTTGAAATTTGCTTGCAAAGAGAGTGTAAAATCGTTAATCGCAGAGAGTAATTTAAGAAGAAAGTACGAAATAACTGAAGAAAGTTTTAAATGAAAAGAAAAAATGATTATTTATACTTAATTATCGATAATTTTGGTATTAGGAAGTAAAAACGGCTGAAATGACAGCCTTATCCTGTTCCAACGGTAACTTTCTAATTAAGAAAGGTTACCGTTGGGGAGTAAGGGTTAGAATCAGTTTTAACACGCCAGGACTCCAATACCGAGTAAAAAAATTAAGAATTATAAAAACATTTAATTTAATCTATAAATGAATGAAAAAAAAAATTATTAATTTTTTGATAAACCAGACGAGTGATACTGAGATAGTCAGTATTAGAATTAATACTGAACAGACAGTATCAGAAAAATTTAAGAAAAATTAAGGATTCAACATACCTAATTGCCCTAGTAGATACATAAACCTAATTGCCAATTGGTCATCTGTAGGAACGAAATCTACCTTAACCTTACCCTTTTCCACATTGTCTCGAATAAAGTGGTGTCTGATATCAATGTGCTTTGTTCTTGAGTGATGGACTGGGTTCTGTGTGATAGAAATAGCACTCTTGTTATCAAAATGAATGGGTGTCTTCTGAAAGTTGAACCCATAGTCCATAAGTTGATACTACATCCATAATAATTGAGCACAACAACTTCCTGCAGCAACATATTCTGCTTCTGCTGTGGAAGTTGCTACTGAGTTTTGCTTCTTGTATGACCACCCGACCAATCTTCCACCAAGGAATTGACATGTAACGGTTATGACGGGTAGATTGAAATAGGACAGGTACGTGATAGATCGGAGGCATTCTGGTTATCATGGTATCTTTAAGCGGATGGATTGGAGGTATTCCGATCATCCAACAAGATGTTGTATCTTACTAGATTGGAGGCATTTTGATTAGTAAGATAAGATGGGTCACCTTGCTTGGACACGGTGACAATGGGAGTTCTACTGAATCAGAGGCATTTCGGTTAGTAGGACAAAAATGGGATCTCGTTGGATTGGAGGCATTCTGATCAACTTGATGGGTCGAATAGGCTATGAATGAATGTGATAAGGTTACCAAGGAGGTAACCGATGTATGATTTGATGTGTTTGGATTACCGTGGAGGTAACTAAAGTATATATATATATATATATATATATATATATATATATATATATATATATATATATATATATATATATATATATATATATATATATATATATATATATATTTAAAATGTGTGATTATTTATATATTAATGTTGGGTCTAAAACCCATGTATCTCACGAGACTCTTTTGTCTCACGTACTACTTTGTTTTTGGCTATGTACTCAGGTTTGAGATTGAAGTATTAGAAGGTCGCGATAGAGGTGGCCTAGAGATGTTTAGCTCGAAAGCTTAGGTAGATCCCGATATCATATGGTTATGATATTATCTTTGTAACACCGTGTTTTATAACTCTGATAATCTTTTAAAAGGTTTTTGTTAAACCGTATTTTTGGATATTGGACTTTGTAATATTTTTATTTAAAAATATGATTTAAAAAGTGTTTTTGAAAATTGAGGTGTTACAATAATTGTTTGTCATGCCAACGCGATAATGAAAATGTATAGATGTTGTTGTACAGTCATAGTAAAACAGTAGCATTTGTTTATGTTTTCCACCCCAAAGTTTATAAAACAGTAAAAGAGTAAAAGGGGTCTGTGGACTCACCTGACAAAGCTCAGCGACAATTAGGACAGAGGATTCCTTCAAAGGCTCCTAGCTTCCTAAACGATATAACTTTCTAATTAGACTAAGCTAACACAGGCGATTCTAGATACGATATAAGATATATGATATACGATTAATGTTATGTTTTACGTTTTGTGACATTGAATGAAATTGGATCATTAGGCCTTAATGGGCCGAAATGAAATGAAATGAAATGGGCTTCGAAATGAAATGAAATGAAATGGGCTTAGGTTAGGCTTAATGGGCCTAGATTGGGCCTAATGGGCTTAATGCACCTAGATGGGCTTAATGGGCCACTAGGTTGGGCCACTTGGGCCTCACATTGGGCTTATGTCGGATTAGATTGGGCCATGGATTGGGATTGGGCCAGTTGGGTTCGGTTTGGGTGCTAATGGGCCAAAGGTTTGGGCTTTGGTCCAAATGGGCTTGGATACTAATAGGCCAACTAAAGTTTAGGCCCGATGGACTAAGATAGATCGAATGGGCCAAGTACGGGCCTTGGCCCGATTAGGTATTCGGGTTTGGGTCAAGATCCGGCCTTGACCCGGTTTGACTTACGGGTCAAAATTAGTTCATTCTAAAGTCAACATTGATTAAAATAGTCAACAAAAGTCAAAATTGGTTTCTAGATTTCTGCTAGGGTTTAGGGTTCGAGTCTAGGGTTTGGTTTAGCACAAGTTTGGGTCAACGAAGTCAAATCTAGTCAACCTAGGTCAAATAGTCAACTAGGGTTAGGGTTCGGCTCAAGGGTTGGCCGGATGGCCAAAACCCTTCGGGTTTCAAGCTAGATCGGTTCTAGGGTTCGAGTTTATGGCTAGATTGGCTACATCTAAGGCTTATCACAACAAGGGTTCTAGATCTAGGGTTCAAGCAATCGAATAACAAGATCAAGCAAGGAACACAATGAATCAAAAGAACAAACCGGCCAAACATACACACACATGCATGCGATCGGATCAAACCATGCATATATGCTTCGGCTTATGACTAACCAAGACCATATGACCTAGGGCCATGGTCTCGGGTTCGAATCTAAAACAAGCAAGGAAGAAAAACTCAAAGAAAAACAATATGGATTCGAGTGATACTTGGTTCGGACGAGATCAAAAGGAATCAAGGGGTGTTCGGGTTTGTTGCTTGCGATCGGACGAAGGAATGGTGGTGGTGTGGCCGACGGCTTCAAGGGAACAAATGGGTTCAAATGTTGGCCAAGCAAAGGTATTTATATGCTAGGGATTTAGGGTTTTATGGAGAGTCTGAGTGCAACTCAAACTTGTTTTATATCAAGAGGGGATAATGATCAACAAGGATAAGATCAATACAAATTGAACCACACCCCAAGGGGTGTTCGGCCGAGTGGAGTGGGGTTCGAACAAGGGAAGTGTAACACCTCAATTTTTAAAACACTTTTTAAATCATATTTTTAAATAATACTTATAAATTTAAACGCCCACTTGACCCCGTTATACCCAAACGTGTCAAAAATCAAACTTGATTTCCTAATACCCTAACGGGTCAAAATTGCAAAATTTGACCATAACGTTTTCAATCATTTAACCAATCTTTTCATCCACTTAGGATCGATATGACCCAATCATTACTATTAACCAATTAATCAAAACGATAGTCAACGTCTAGCTTCGGCCAAGTTGTCAACATTGTCCAATCTTTGACTTAAGCACAAAGTCAACCATACTTTGACAATTTCCTTACTCACTCAAGGTTCCATTAATCATCCTTTCCTTTACAATCGACCTTACATTCATTGTTCATTAACAATCATACTCGATTCCCAAATTCATCTCAAAACACCCACCGGTTAAAGACGACACACTATAATTATTTCCTTTAGTCAATTAACCATTATCATATACATGTAGGCGATACATTATGTTCTTATCCTCGTCTAACCATTTTAAACGAAAGTCAAAACCCAATTGGACCAAAGTCAACAATCCACTAGTTGACTAACCTTGACTTATGAAAAAGTCAAACTTACTTTGCAAAATTCACATACTCTTTTCTAGTGAGTCATCACTTCTCAAGCCTTTCGTTTCCGATTCCGATATTTACATTCCTTTTCTCAATTGTTTCCTTTTTCCTCGGTTTCAATTTCCACCACCGATTAACAATTTCCATCTAAAGCAATACCAATCTCTATTGCTTTTTTTTCTTTTTTTTCCATCCAAATACTTATACCATTTACAATTTCTTTCAAATATTCTCATACCACACTTGCAATTCTCGATTACCGGCTTTAGAGCCTCATTCACATCGAATTGTGACCTAACCACTCATCATACAACTTTCACCGCTCATCGACTACTAATAAACTTTACTTCCTATAAGCACCATTTTTCATAATCTATAAACTTTTAGGCATCTCTTACACCCACCTATAGTTAAACACGACCCGTGTTTTCAACCCAAGTTCTCACTTGCCATAAAAATCATAACAATAACTAACCATACGGTTCCACATACGTCAATATAACAAATTATACTTTAACTATCTTATCGAGATGATCGGAAAGCCTCCAATCCATAACGATTCCAAACTGTCACAATGATCGGAAAGCCTCCAATCCATAGTGACTCATCAAATCTCGTTAACCGGAAAGCCTCCGATCTAACAAGATCCATGCAATACCATTCTATCTTGCATACAATTCATGTATGCATCAATCACTTAACATCATGCTATCATTTTCTTTCATAACTATTCACATTCTCCATTCAATTTGCATTTCCCCACATTCCACATAATATTACCTTCCTAAAATCATATTCTTTTCATAAACCATTACTTCCACTTATCCCTTTATACCACCCGGTATACACATAATCATTTCTAATGCTTTCCACCAATCTACTCATTTACCAATCGTCTTTAGTCGATTCATTTTCTCATTATTAAAATTTCCAATCTTTCTTTCACCACCTTGGTAACCACCATTGCATTCAATTATCCACATTTTTACCGAATCACCCGGTCAACTCGAGTCAACCAATTGACTCCGATCCATGATCCAAACATAAGCTATCACACTTTTTCTATGTCATTTTTCCAATAATTAATTGTTACCCTTGACTTAGCATACCATTTCTAGGACATTTTACCATTAATTAACCTTTTACCCTTAGCATCAAATCTATCATCCATGATACAAACTTTTTTCGTGACTAACTGTTAAATTTTTATTCAACCATTTTCAATTACTAAATTCTGTCATCCTCGATGCTTATCCTTTCCAACATATTTTCTATTCACGAGTTTTGAAACATCACTATATATTTCATCATTCTTTTCTTTACCGTTATCATATGGTAATGCCACATCACTTATCCTTATTCCCGCCAAGTGCTACGATTTTACTTTTGAACTTTTTCCTTAGGTGGTTTCCCATCCATATATATCATTCTCACCGAGTCTTAGTACTTCCGCGTACTACCATCCTTTCATTGAAATCATTTCCTATTCCCGTGATAATATATCTTTTAATATCCTAATTATCCGCGACATACCAATCGCCAACTCACCCAGGCATAGCACACCTATACACATAACAAATCGGGGAAACTGTCCCCGAGTACATTTCCACACTAAATGATTCACCCATACTTATACATGCCATTTCACCTTATCGCCAAATCGAGCGACAATTCACCAATTAAACATGAACCTCATACCATAAATTTTATATTTGAGGAAAACTTACCACACTTTTGCACCTATCACATCAACATGATTTGACGAATTTTGAACGAGTTTTTTCTTCCTTTGTTGACTCCGAGCTACCATCGAAATTCCTCTTTTCTCCACTTGATGACGATGCATTGATTCTTCGTTGAACTACCTTCTCCACATCTTTAGCAATAACTTCTCTTAGAAATTTTCCAAGTGCACTTTCTGGACAAAACTTCCCTGACAATCTACCCGCGAACTCCTTCCACGATATCTCGTACCGTACTCTCTTTTCCAATGCTTCGAACATCGCATCCCACCGCGACCACGCATCACTCTCCCAGTAGACAAGCTGTAGACGTTACCACATCTTCCTCCTAACACTTGCTACTCTTTAGCACTTTCTCATCTTCAAGAATCCACTGAATCACGACCTTCGGTTCGGTGCTTCCCAATTATACAACTAGTTTACACGCCATAAATGTCTTGAACGAACATCATTCCCTTTTCTTCCGATTCGAAATCACTACCATCATCACCGCATCATGACAAAACTTAATTATAATTTCTCTTCTTGTCTTAGAGGAGCTCATCCTCTTCTTGTGTTCACCTTTTTGTTATTCCAGTATCTTCACAATTCAAAATTTAAATGATCGACTCGACAACCGAATCCAACACATGTAAATCAAACATGACATTTCTCTTAGGGATCGACCCTACCATACTCGTACTTTACGATCTCAAAATACTAATCATGGACATCCTATGGAAACATACGGTCTCACTAGCATAGCTTAAGACTAGGGAGGTCAAACCCACCTAATTCACTTAAATTATAGCTCTGATACCAAGTTGTAACACCTCAATTTTTAAAACACTTTTTAAATCATATTTTTAAATAAAATATTACAAAGTCCAATATCCAAAAATACGGTTTAACAAAACCTTTTTAAAGATTATCAGAGTTATAAAACACGGGGTTATAAAGATAATATCATAACCATAGGATAAACGGGATCTACCTATAAGCTCCCAAGCTAAACATCTCTAGGCCACCTACACCGCGACCTTCTAATCTTTCAATCTCGAACCTGAGTACATAGCCAACACAAAAAAGTACGTGAGACAAAATAGTCTCGTCAGATACATGGGTTTTAGACCCGACACTAATATATAGATAATCGCATACATTAGATATATAAATATAAATATACTTTAGTTACCTCCGCAGTAACCCTAACACATTCATATACATCGATCACCTCCTTGGTAATCCTATCACATTCATTCATAGCCTATTCGACCCGTCAAGTTGTTCGGAATGCCTCCAATCCAACGAGACCCCATTTTTGTCCTACTAACCAGAATGCCTCCGATTCAGTAGAACCCCTTTTGTCACCTTGTCGAAGCAAGGTGATCCATCTTATCTTACTAATCAGAATGCCTCCAATTCAGTAAGATCCAACATCTTGTTGGGTGATCGGAATGCCTCCAATCCATCAGTTTAAAGATACCGTGATAATCTAGAATGCCTCCGAATCTATCACGTACCTGTCCTATTTCAGTCTACCCGTCATAACTATTACATGTGACTATATGTCACATCCATCAACAATGCCGTAAGGTCATCATACAATCTATCCACATACTAATCTTAATTAGCATTCACATAATCAAATTAACTAGTCTCATCATTAGTAATCACATATTATAAAAGCATACTCTTTTTCATCATATCAATAATTAGTTATTAATTACTTTTTATTATCATGATTTCTTTCAAAATCATCAATCATTTTAGACATAATAGTCTACTATTTACCTTTTCTCATATTTTGAATCATATCTTTATTAAAAATGATTTATTTATAAAGACTCATAAAACATCATAGTTTTCAAAATCATTTGCTATGTACCCAGTTTATAAGTCTCGTGTACTCACTTTAGCCAAGCTAACTCCAAATCGTGTCTATTGACACAAATCCTTGCTTTCCAACTTGTGAAATGTCACCAAACTTTAGGTCTTCTTGACCTACCTTCAATATCATCACAATAACTAGTTATTATCCATAACTAATCACTAAACAATCCATAACAACATTCCTAACCACCAAGTTCATCCAACTTGGTGAAATCTCAAAACCCTAGTTCAAGATTTCCATCAACAAAACCCAAATCTAACAAGAACACAAGGTTCTTAAGCTTGCAGAGTGTTCTACACTCATCTTAGTCATCTTCCCCAATGATAACTTGGTAGGTTACCAAAACCACCATTTTTCCCCAAATAAAGTTCAGAACTAGGTAGATAATCATCAAATCCATGTTATGAGCATATTTCCCTTGACAATATGTTGTAGATCTAAGTTATATAAACCCAATTTCCTCACCCATTACAAACCCTCCAACTACGGTTTGCATACTTCACAATTTTTACCCAAAAACATCATCTATAACTAATAGGAGTAGAGATTTACCTTTTATCTTTAACAAGGAGTGTAGGAACACCATATTTGAGGTAAAAATCAGCTCCAAATCACCCTTTCCACTAAAAAAACGTATATGGTTCTAGAGAGAGAGAGTTGGGATGAAAAATGAGTTCAAAATACCAAAAACCCATCTTTATTGTGAGTCCAGCTTCCCCCGACGCGACCCCATGCCCCTCGAGCCGTGACCAAGAAATCTCGCGTCCGGATTTCAGCTTACGTGCCTGCTCGCGTCGTGAGGGTACCCTGCTCGCGCCGTGAGCGGCCCCTGCTCGCATTCCGTGACCAACCCTCGCATTCCGTGAGGGGCTTCTGTCTGATTCTGATCTTCCCATGAGATGCTGGTCACGCCGTGAGAGGCCCCTGCTCACGCCGTGAGTATCTGGAACTCAGCATTTTCCTCACTTTTCCATGTACAACCATACCTTTGACCCGATATCGATTTAAACGACGGATTTCACATAGAAAACGTTGTCCAAATGACACGAAACCAGTTCCAACGTATTTTAAACGATTTATCCTTATTTATCATATTTTTCCAATAATTATTCGATACAAAATTTCGGGTCGTTACAACTATCTACCCCTTAAAAGGATTCCGTCTTCGGAATCAACTCAAGGATTTCCAATTCCCATTCCGCTTCCAATTATGATTCAATAATACATATGCATTTAAACGCCAACTTGACCCCGTTATACCCAAACGTGTCAAAAATCAAACTTGAGTTCCTAATACCCGAACGGATCAAAATTGCACAATTTGACCATAACGCTTTCAATCATTTAACCAATCTTTTTATCCACTTAGGATCGATATGACCCAATCGTTACTATTAGCCAATTAATCAAAACGATAGTCAACGTCTAGCTTCGGCCAAGTTGTCAACATTGTCCAATCTTTGACTTAAGCACAAAGTCAACCATGCTTTGACAATTTCCTTACTCACTCAAGGTTCCATTAATCATCATTTCCTTTACAATCGACCTTACATTCTATTAACAATCATACTCGATTCCCAAATTCATCTCGAAACACCCAATGGTTAAAGTCGCACACTATAATTATTTCTATTAGTCAATTAACCATTATCATATACATGTAGGCGATAAATTATGTTCTTATCCTCGTCTAACCATTTTAAACGAAATCCAAAACCCAATTGGACCAAAGTCAACAATCCACTAGTTGACTAACCTTGACTTATGAATAAAGTCAAACTTACTTTGCAAAATTCACATACTCTTTTCTAGTGAGTCATCACTTCTCAAGCCTTTCGTTCCCGATTCCGATATTTAAATTCCTTTTCTCAATTGTTTCCTTTTTCATCGATTTCAATTTCCACCACCGATTAACAATTTCCATCTAAAGCAATACCAATCTCTATTGCTCTTTTTTTCTTTTTTCTTTTTTTTTTTCTTTTTTTTTCCATCCAAATACTTATACCATTTACAATTTCTTTCAAATATTCTCATACCACACTTGCAATTCTCGATTACCGGCTTTAGAGCCTCATTAACATCGAATTGTGACCTAACCACTCATCATACAACTTTCACCGCTCATCGACTACTAATAAACTTTACTTCCTATAAGCACCATTTTTCATAATCTATAAACTTTAAGGCATCTCTTACACCCACCTATACTTAAACACGACCCGTGTTTTCAACCCAAGTTCTCACTTGCCATAAAAATCATAACAATAACTAACCATACGGTTCCACATACGTCAGATACAAACATCATATCCCTGATATAATGAATTATAATTTAACCATCTTATCGAGATGATCGGAAAGCCTCCAATCCATCACGATTCCAAACTGTCACAATGATCGGAAAGCCTCCAATCCATAGTGACTCATCAAATCTCGTTAACCGGAAAGCCTCCGATCTAACAAGATCCATGCAATACCATTCTATCTTGCATACAATTCATGTATGCATCAATCACTTAGCATCATGCTATCATTTTCTTTCATAACTAATCATATTCTCCATTCAATTTACATTTCCCCACATTCCACATAATATTACCTTCCTAAAATCATATTCTTTTCATAAACCATTACTTCCACTTATCCCTTTATACCACCCGGTATACACATAATCATTTCTAATGATTTCCACCAATCTACTCATTTACCAATCGTCATTAGTCGATTCATTTTCTCATTATTAAAATTTCCAATATTTCTTTCACCACCTTGGTAACCACCATTGCATTCAATTATCCACATTTTTACCGAATCACCCGGTCAACTCGACTCAACCAATTGACTCCGATCCATGATCCAAACATAAGCTATCACACTTTTTCTATGTCCTTTTTCCAATAATTAATTGTTACCCTTGACTTAGCATACCATTTCTAGGACATTTTACCATTAATTAACCTTTTACCCTTAGCATCAAATCTATCATCCATGATACAAACTTTTGTCATGACTAACTGTCAAATTTTTACTCAACCATTTTAGATTACTAAATTTTGTCATCCCCGATGCTTATCCTTTCCAGCATATTTTCTATTCACGAGTTTTGAAACTTCACTATATATTTCATCATTCTTTTGTTTACCGTTATCATATGGTAATGCCACATCACTTATCCTTATTCCCGCCAAGTGCTACGATTTTACTTTTGAACTTTTTCCTTAGGTGGTTTCCCATCCATATATATCATTCTCACCGAGTCTTAGTACTTCCGCGTACTACCATCCTTTCATTGAAATCATTTCCTATTCCCGTGATAATATATCTTTTAATATCCTAATTATCCGCGACATACCAATCGCCAACTCACCCAGGCATAGCACACCTATACACATAACAAATCGGGGAAACTGTCCCCGAGTACATTTCCACACTAAATGATTCACCCATACTTATACATGCCATTTCACCTTATCGCCAAATCGAGCGACAATTCACCAATTAAACATGAACCTCATACCATAAATTTTATATTTGAGGAAAACTTACCACACTTTTTCACCTATCACATCAACATGATTTGATGAATTTTGAACGAGTTTTTTCTTCGTTTGTTGACCCTGAGCTACCATCGAACTTCCTCTTTTCTCCACTTGATGACGATTCATTGATCCTTCGTTGAACTACCTTCTCCACATCTTTAGCAATAACTTCTCTTAAAAATTTTCCAAGTACACTTTCGGGACAAAACTTCCCTGACAATCTACCTGCGAACTCCTTCCACGATATCTCGTACCGTACTCTCTTTTCCAATGCTTCGAACATCGCATCCCACCGCGACCACGCATCACTCTCCCAGTAGACGAGCTGTAGACGTTACCACATCTTCCTCCTAACACTTGCTACTCATTAGCACTTTCTCATCTTCACGAATCCACTGAATCACGACCTTCGGTTCGGTGCTTCCCAATTATATAACTAGTTTACACGCCATAAATGTCTTGAACGAACATCATTCACTTTCTTTCGATTCGAAATCACTACCATCATCACCGCGATATGACGAAACTTAATTTTAATTTCTCTTCTTGTCTTAGTGGAGCTCATCCTCTTCTTGTGTTCACCTTTTTGTTATTCCAATATCTTCACAATTCAAAATTTAAACGATCGACTCAACAACCGAATCCAACACATGTAAATCAAACATGACATTTCTCTTAGGGATCGACCCTATCATACTCGTACTTTACGATCTCAAAATACTAATCATGGACATCCTATGGAAACATACGGTCCTACTAGCATAGCTTAAGACTAGGGAGGTCAAACCCACCTAATTCACTTAAACTGTAGCTCTGATACCAAGTTGTAACACCTCAATTTTTAAAACACTTTTTAAATCCCATTTTTAAATAAAAATATTACAAAGTCCAATATCCAAAAATACGGTTTAACAAAAACCTTTTAAAAGATTATCAGAGTTATAAAACACGGGGTTACAAAGAGAATTTCATAACCATAGGATAAACGGGATCTACCTATAAGCTCCCGAGCTAAACATCTCTAGGCCACCTATACCGCGACCTTCAAATCTTTCAATCTCGAACCTGAGTACATAGCCAACACAAAAAAGTACGTGAGACAAAATAGTCTCGTGAGATACATGGGTTTTAGACCCGACATTAATATATAGATAATCGCATACATTAGATATATAAATATAAATATACTTTAGTTACCTCCGCGGTAACCTTAACACATTCATATACATCGATCACCTCCTCGGTAATCCTATCACATTCATTCATAGCCTATTCGACCCGTCAAGTTGTTCGGAATGCCTCCAATCCAACGAGACCCCATTTTTGTCCTACTAACCAGAATGCCTCCGATTCAGTAGAACCCCCTTTGTCACCTTGTCCAAGAAAGGTGACCCATCTTATCTTACTAATCAGAATGCCTCCAATTCAGTAAGATCCAACATCTTGTTGGGTGATCGGAATGCCTCCAATCCATCAGTTTAAAGATACCGTGATAATCCAGAATGCCTCCGAATCTATCACGTACCTGTCCTATTTCAGTCAACCCGTCATAACTATTACGTGTGACTATATGTCACATCCATCAACAATGCCTTAAGGTCATCATACAATCTATCCACATACTAATCTTAATTAGCATTCACTGTTAAGGCAAAAAGCCTTACCCCTTAGGATCTTAAGATAACAAGACAGCCTAGACTAGCTTAGAATAGTTTATAGAATAATTTAGCTAAGTTTAGGAGTGATACTGAGTGGGCAGTATTGGACACTCAGTATCAGTACTCAGTATTGGAAATCCAATACTGAGTAGAAGGACTGAGTTACATTTTGATATGTAACTGACTAAGATCAAATCCCTTGATCTTAGTCATTTTCCTTGTTCAGTCTTTCGATTACTCCTTTGCTCATTATGTAAGATCTCTATATCATTATAAATAAAAATCACCTTGCAAAGGAGAACTCACCAATTTACTTCACACGAATATATCTTTTGTAATTGATCAGTGGTATTGCTATTCCGTAGCATACCACACTTAGTGGAATTACACATTTGACTCTAATACTGTGTTTATCACTTTAATTGTCTTAAGTCTAATTATTACATCAGTTATATAAGTAATCCAAGGATGTTGTGACCTAACAACTGGTATCAGAGCAGGCTAAATAAATTCTTATTTAGTCGATCTATTACCCTGGCAGCCATTCCTTATAGATATCCTTCCCAAACTCAAAAATCCAAAATGTCTACTGTAGTTGCACCAGTCATGTCTGGAAAGCGAGTGCCTATCTTTGACGGCAAAGATTTCCATCAATGGAAACTAAAAGCTCAATGGTATCTCGAATCTATTCATCATGAGATGCTAACAGTACTAAATGATGGTCCCATCATTCCACAAACTGTGGAACCCGTTGCAGCTACTGATGATGCTCCTGAAAGCACAAGAACGGTTCCTAAACCGAAGCATACATGGATTGATACTGACCGTCAGTTGTACAGTCTAGACTCCAGAGCAAAGGGGGTGATTGGTAATGCTGTTACCAAAGAAATATTAAATGCAATTATGAAATTGCCAACTGCAAAGGCTATGTGGGATAGTCTATCAGTCACCTATGTAGGCACACCCAAGGTGAAGATGCAGAGAAAAAGCAACATGAGAAGAAAATATGAAAACTTCTTCTCAAGTCCTAATGAAGACATAACCACTCACTATAACAGGTTTAATACTGTTATCCATGATCTTATCAGTGTAGGAATTGTGAAGGAAGAAGGAGAACTTGTTCAAAAATTTCTGGACAGTCTTCCTCAACAATTTCTTGATATGATAAACTCTGTCAATCCTGCTAACAATATCGAATCATACACTCTTCAAACTTTGTATGGTCTAATGTTGAATCATGAGGAGAATAATGCTGCAAGACTGATCAACTGGAAGAAAACTGATAAGACTTCCACTGGCATGGCTCTAGTTGTGAAACATGCCTATACTGTCACTGAGCCTGAAGCGCCAGAGGTTGATCTTGATGATGCTGAGGCAGAGGAGCTTGAAACTCAAATGGCTCTCATGTCTATGAAGCTGGATCAGTTGAAGAAGAAGAGGTTGTGAGTTAGCTCTTCCAATACTGGCCCAAGATCACGTCTTTGCTATAGGTGTGGAAAGCCTGGACACATTGCTGCCAATTGTCATACTAAGTCAACTGAAATCGATCAGAATGACAAGAATGCATACCGAGCTAAACGGTATAGAGACAAGTATGTCAAATTGAAGAACTGGAGCAAGGCCGAGGGTGAAGCAGGGAATGGAGCACCTCATCAAGCACTTTACTCTGAAGCTTGGATGGATAAAGAGCTCAGTGATATTGAGGAAGAAGTTGAAAACAAAGCCTTTATGGCTTTCACTAAAGCAGATTTGAAGAGCTCCTTTGAGAAGGATATCGAAGAAGCTGAGAGGATGAGTGTTCATACTGATTGGGATTCCACTCAGTTGTACAAGGTGAGTTTCTTTCAAACTTATTCAGTGAGTGAAAAAGAAATTTTTTTTTAGTATATGATTGTTGATCTTAAAACTTTAGTACAGAAAGAAAAAGCTTTAAAATTAACTATTCTTGTACTTGAAAGGGTAAATAATGAACATTTAGATAAATTAACAAAATTTAAAGATTTAGAATTAAATTTTTTAAACTTACAAGACATTAACCAAAGATTTGCTGATAAAGCACATTTACACATATTAGAAAAAGAAAAATGTGAAAATCAGTGTAAATCTTGGGGAAATGCATCTATTAAATTAAATAAACGTCTAAATCAACAATTTCCAGAAAATGTCAGGGCTGCACTTGGTGTTGATCCTCAGTTAAAAAATAGAAACAATTTTGCTGTTTTATTTGAAGAATTTTCTGATATGAACCCTATTCAGTTTGTAAAAGCAAAAACTTTTTGTGAAGTTGTATGTCAAACTGAGTCAGATGATGAGGATAAAATTACTTTTGATAAACCAATTGGTCCCTCCATCTGTTCAAAATGTTATACTGAATTACAAGAACTCAGTATTGAATTTCCTGTAAAGGAAATTTCTGATACTGAACTCGAAGTAGTGCAGTATGACACATCTGCTGTTCCTCCATTTGAATTATTATTTAATACAACTACTTTTGAAAAATATAATGAAAATAAAGCTACTTCTACTACTAATATCTTATCTGATACTGAAGTTGCAGGAATAGAGAAATCATGTACTGAAGAATCTAAAGAACCTGTTAAAGTTGTCATTATAAAACATGATAATCAAAAATCAACTTCAACAGGATCTTCTAGTGGCAAAAACAAGAAGTCTAATAATAATAATAATACTTCTTTGCCAAATAAAAAGAAGAAACCAGATTCATCTCCCACTAAACCAGTCAAAAACAATATTCAAACACAAATAAAAAATGACAAAATAACATTCTAAAATCTATTGGTGATCAGATCAAAGTTTTAAGTCAAAAGTTTGCAAAACTTACTCATACTGGTCAACCAAAAGTAAAACAATTTTCTAAATTACCTTACGAAAATTTGTTCAGAAATAGACCTAGAAAATGTTATAGATGTCATCATACTGGACATAAAGGAAATGAATGATGGACTGATCTCTCAAGTCCTAGGTACTCAGTACCAAAGAAAAGGAGAGAAACTAAGTCAGTCTCACCAAAGAAAACCTCCAAGGTTTCCCCTGAAGTGATACTGACCTCTTCAACTAAAGATATCAAGTCTATACCTGTTTCTCCTACCAAAGGTCCCATTCAAAAATGGGTTCCTAAAAAGAACTAATCATAATTTTGTGTTTTGTGCAGGGTGACAGAAAATGGTACTTAGATAGTGGCTGCTCAAGACACATGACTGGCAGTATGGAGTACCTTCTAAACTATACACAAGAGAAGGGTCCTTCTGTCAAGTTTGGAGATGATTGAGTTGAAAAACAAGAGGGTATGAAGTAATCAAGGCAGGCAACATAACTTTTAAAAGAGTTGCCTATGTAGAGGGTCTTAAGCACAATCTGCTCAGTATCAGCCAGATGTGTGATGATGACAATGAAGCTCGCTTCAGGAAGACTGCAGGAATTATCTACAATGACAAAGGGCAATCTGTACTCATTGCACAGAGAAAAAGATGTCTAGGTGGTCAACCTGTTTGAACTAGACCCTACTATTCGAGTCTGCCTGCTTTCTAAAGTCAATCCAGAACTGAACTGGATGTGGCACAAGAAACTCTCTCACATCAACTTCAGAAACATTAATGAGCTCGGTATGAAGAAGTTGGTGAGAGGGTTGCCCACTATTACTTATTCTAAAGATAAGTTATGCTCAGCATGCGAAATGGGCAAGCAGGAGAAGAGTTCATTCAAATCAAAAGTAAACCACTCTATTAATGAACCTCTTACCATGATACATATGGATCTCTTTAACCCCAACAGTACACCATCATTGGACAAAAAGATCTATACCTTAGTCTTGGTTGATGAATACTCAAGATACACTTGGGTCATCTTCCTCAAGACTAAATCAGATGCAACCACAGAAATCATTGCTTTTATCAAAAGAGAAGAACTTCGGAAAGGCACCAAGGTCAAGCAACTAAGAAGTGATCATGGTACTGAGTTCAAGAACTCAGTATTAGCAGATTTCTGTGAAGAAAAAGGAATCGTACAAAACTTTTCTACAGCCTACACACCACAACAAAATGGTGTTGTAGAAAGGAAAAATGGAACACTAATTGAAGCTGCAAGAACTTTGTTATGCCATGCTGGACTGGCACTGAGCTTCTGGGCAGAAGCTGTAAACTGTGCAAATTTTACTCAAAACAGAGCTACCATAGTCCAGAGACATCAAAAGACTCCTTATGAGTTATACAATGGCAAGGTTCCTAATGTGGAATACTTCCACATCTTTGGGAGTAAATGTTTTGTACTCAGTACTAAACAAAATCTAAACAAATTTGCTCCCAAAGCAAATGAAGGTGTGTTCATGGGCTACTCTCCACACTCTAAAGCCTTCAGCGTGTATGTCATCTCAACTGAGATGATTGTAGAATCCGTCCATGTCACTTTTGATGAAAATCAGGATGTTGATTCTACTTCAGCAAAGGAAGACATTAGTGGCATAGAAATTTTATGCAATCCAGAAAACTCCATTGCTGAACAGCCCAAGTCTCACCCATACTATGTTGATCATGGTATGAGTGATATTGATCAATTCAGAATTCAACATAACTCAAATGCAATAAATACTGAGGTTCCAATATCTGAGAACCCCAATACTGAGTTCTCAATAATTGATTTGAACAACTCCACCTATGAAGAAGGTGAATCTTCTAATACTTCTCAAGAATCCACCTTAGATCTGCAAAATGAAAAAGAACATCAACCTGAACTGTCTAATACTGACCAGAATTCAGCTCAATATCAGGCAGACAACACATCAGTACAACAAGATATTGTTGACCTTGCTTCAAATTCTCCCTTAGGAAACAATCTGAGGGAACACCGAGACCATCCACATTCTAATATTATTGGTCCAATTGAACAAGGTGTTCAAACTAGAAGGAAGTTAGATTTTGAACCTCAAGCAACTGCAAACTTTTGCTTCTTTTCAAGTTTCATGTCTATCATGGAACCAAAGAAAGCTGATGAGGCTTTATTAGATGAAGACTGGGTAGAAGCTATGCAAGAAGAGCTTATAGAATTTGAAAGAAATAAAGTTTGGAACTTAGTACCACCTCCTGCTGGTAAAACTATTATTGGTACTAAGTGGGTGTTCAGAAACAAGATGGATAAAGATGGTGTTGTCATCAGAAACAAAGCTAGACTGGTTGCTCAGGGTTACACACAAGAAGAAGCATTGACTATGATGAAACTTATGCGCCAGTTGCAAGAATTGAAGCTATTAGGTTGTATTTGCATATGCAGCTTTCAAGAACTTCAAAGTTTATCAGATGGATGTCAAGAGTGCCTTTCTCAATGGAAAACTACAAGAGGAAGTTTATGTTAAACAACCACCAGGTTTTGTTGATCCTAAATTTCCTAACTATGTTTTCAAGCTTGATAAAGCTTTATATGGGCTCAAACAAGCTCCCAGAGCCTGGTATGATACCCTGTCTAAATACCTAATTGAAAATAAATTTATAAGAGGTAAAATTGATAAAACATTATTTTCAAAAAGGAAAGTTTCTGACATCTTACTTATCCAGATATATGTAGATGATATTATCTTTGGCTCCACTGACAAATCAATGTGTGACTAGTTTGCCAAGATAATGTCATCTCAGTATCAGATGAGTATGATGGGAGAACTTACTTATTTTCTTGGTTTACAAGTTGATCAAAAGCCTGATGGCACTTTTATAAACGAAAGTAAGTATGTGCATGACATGCTAAAGAAATACAAATTTGAAAATTTATCTTCCATGCACACTCCTATGGGTACTCAGGATAAAATAAGTAAAGATGAGACTGGTAAGCCAGTATGTCAATCCACATACCGAGGTATGATTGGTTCTTTACTTTACTTAACAGCTAGCAGGCCTGATATCATGTTTGCAACATGTTTGTGTGCTCGGTATCAGGCTGATCCTAAGGAATCTCATATGAAAGTTGTTAAGCGCATTTTTTGATATCTTTCAGGTACTCCTAACATGGGTCTTTGGTATCCCAAAGACTCAAACTTTGACCTTGAAGGGTATACAGATGCAGATTTTGCAGGTTGCAGGTTGGATAGAAAAAGCACAAGTGGAGGATGCCAATTCCTTGGTGGAAGATTAGTTGGGTGGTCATCCAAGAAGCAAAACTCAGTAGCAACTTCCACAGCAGAAGCAGAATATGTTGCTGCAGGAAGTTGTTGTGCTCAACTCTTATGGATGCAGTATCAACTCATGGACTATGGGTTCAACTTTCAGAAGACACCCATTCATTGTGATAACAAGAGTGCTATCGCTATCACTGAGAACCTAGTCCATCACTCTAGAACAATGCCCATTGATATCAGACACCACTTTATTCGAGATAATGTGGAAAAGGGTAAGGTTGAGGTAGATTTTATTCCTACAGATGACCAATTGGCTGATGTGTTTACTAAACCTCTCTCTGAAGAAAGGTTTATGTACCTACTAGGGCAATTAGGTATGCTGAATCCTTAATTTTCCTCAAAATTTTCTGATAGTGTCTGCTCAGTATTACTTCTAATACTGACCAGCTCAGTATCACTCGTCTGGTTCATTAAAAATAAATATTTTTATTTTTTCATTAATTTATAGATTAAATTAAATGTTTTTATAATATTTTTTTTATTTTTATTTTTTATTTTTTATTTTTTTAACTCGGTATTGGAGTCCTGGAGTGGTAAAACTGATTCTAAACCTCATACTCCCCAACGGTAACCTTTATTATTAAGAAAGTTACCGTTGGAACAGGATAAGGCTGTCATTTCAGCCGTTTTTACTTCCCAATACCAAAATTATCACCTAATTAAGTATAAATAACCGTTTTTTCTTTTCATTTAAAACTTTCTAACAGTTATTTGATTCTTTCTTCTTCGATTCTCTCTGCGATTAACGATTTTACACTCTCTTTGCAAGCAAATTTCAAATCTTAATCACAGATGGCAAATTATCGTTTCGTCGCCCCAGAGGTTGGACCGGCAACTCAGTTTCGAAAAGATGAACTACCCAAATTTGCGAGGAACAACATTATTGCAAATTTCAATATTCCTCAGGCTTGGGCGTGTCCCTAATTCACTCACATAGTCACATATTTGAAGCACTGTCCAATCACTCGAGCACTGACTCTATATCCTCGAGCTATTTATCCGGAAATGTTGTGTGAATTCTGGTATTCTGCAAGACTTGATTCTCCAGATATGATTATGGGATGGGCGATCCGAGACCAAAGAAGAGTATTTGTCTCAACAGCTATTATAAGGGAAACACGGAGACTTCCCGCCACACTCAGTATGAGTCGTTTGTTGATCGAACAGAGGCCATATCAGTATTACCTTTCATTGGTCGCAGAGGTACCACAGGCATAACCAAGAGAAATGAATTTGGTCCGATGTGGGGTATATTAATTTCAACACTTATTCGGTGCATGACCCACAAGACCGGAGCTTTAGAACAAATCAATGAATTTGGGATGCAGATAGTACATGCTATGTACTATGGTCGAGACATTGATTATGCAAGATTAATATTCAATGAACTAGCTACTCTGGTTAGGGCTCAAATCAGAGAGATCAATGTACCTTTCTGCAGATTCTTATCCCTCATCTTTCAAAGTTCAATGCCTGCACATATTTATGATGAGCTCAACAGTCCAAGAACTGATCTTCATCCCCTTAATGAGAAGATTTATTTTTATAGACCAAGGGAAGGAGAACCTGTACTGAGTCACTCTATGTGGGCTATTGTGCAGGCTCATTTAAATGATGAAGAAGAACATGATGAAGATGATTCTGATACTGGATCAGAAAATGATAATGATGATAATAATGATGATGATAGTGGTGATGGTGGTAATGATGCTCAAGATGTTGAGATGGTGGATGCTCAACCAGATCCAGCTCAAGAACAACCACACATTCCACACCAAGGCCAGGACCTTGATGCTCCTCATACTGCATCAGACACTAATACTGAGTCAGCAGAGGTACAGCCTCCTGTTCTAAGTAGAAGAAGAAGAGGAAGTTTGACTCCAGTAATGATGGGGGCCTTATCCTCTGATGAACATATGTAGCATGCTCACATTCCTTCATTAACTGCATCTTTTCAAGAGCAAAGTCTAGTTCCTGAACCTGCACAAATTGCTCAACCACTTGAGGAACCTCATGTTCCTCTTGATGTTGAGATCCAATATGAGCAACACACACTGGAAGGTGCTCAGCGTAGCAGAGAAGTAGGTCCTGAGGGTGCTGGTGCCTCAAATCAACATACAAATGATCCAGCACCGACCTCCGCAGATGTTCGAAGGGAATCTGACAAGGTCTCAGGTATGAATCTCTAATCAAATTCTAACACTCATATATATATATATATATATATATATATATATATATATATATATATATATATATATATAAGTGGGATCCTGTGAGGACTCCAAAAACGGTGAGGACTCGCGAGGACACCTTTAAAATATTCCAAAAATTTCCGAAAAAAATATATATAACTCCCCATGATCATTACTACATTTGACCAAAATAAAATTTTGAAAAAAATATTATGATCCACTTTTTTTTGCGGATCATAACAATGATCCATATTTTTTTGTGGATCATTATTATGATCCGTATATTTTTTTTTTGGATCATTTTTAAAAATTTTTATTTTTTTTGATCTTACATGCTGCGATTTTAATGTTTAAAAAAAAGTTTTTGAAAAAATTTGTTTTAGATCATTTTTAGAGTTTTTTTTGGAGTCCTCGCAGTCCTCACCGGGAAAAGAGTCATCACCGGATCCGGACCCTATATTATATATATATATATATATATATATATATATATATATATATATATATATATATATATATATATATATATATATATATATATATAGGGTCGAGTTATATTGAGAACCCTGATTTCAAAAAGAACTCTGAGAACTCTTATTAACCAATCAGAATTTAGTAAATTGATTTTGATTAATTTAATTTATATTAATTATTCAGGGGTATTTAGGACATTTTACATTTTATTTTTTGTTTCATTTTTTGAAAATTTACTATTATTTAGGCATTAATTTCGGATTTTTTTTTTGCATATATGTTTTTTATGGATATATGCTTACTTTATTTTAAGGTTATATATTTAAATACTCTTTTATGGATCTGCGTATATGTTTTTTTACAGTAATTTCTTACATTTATGTTATTTACGGTTGTGCGTATATGTTAGTTTACGGCTATGCATATATGTTCATGTAACATAAACACAAACATGTTTAAAAAAACGAAATCTATATTACCAAATTGTAAGAACAACCAGAATACATACATATTGAACTTATTCATACAAAAAGTAAAAAAGCAAATTCAGAAAATACATATATGTATTCAACCAGTAACATATATGCCCAAATGGTTGCTAGTGTGCATTTTCTCCCCTTTGAACTTGCTTTCTTCTTCATATACATTGACACAACAATCTTTTGTCAATTTTCCTTGTACACCCACTGCAAAACATTAAAAAAAACATATATGTTTAATCAAGAACACATATAACCTAATCAAGAACATTAATGTTACCCTAGTCCGACTATAACACAAAATCTATTAACTTTATAACAATTTGATGTAGAGATGTCAAGATCATATGAGCATGCAGATTACATATCTTCTAATCTTTGGCTGGAAGCTTCTTTGCCTACAAAACAAACTTTGTGCACACTGCGTAAAATATAAGTCACAAATACTTGTAAATTTAAAGTATGTTTTCAAGGTTACAAATGATATGTGATATAGATAAAAAAAACAAAAAAATACAGCTACATATTTCATTCCATTTAAAATTAAACAAACTATAATTATATAAAATTGCTAATTTAACCTATGCAATTGGATCCAAAAAATTGCTAATCAAATTTCTGGCAACCATTCTCGATGGATAACAATGTTAAATTTTATTGCTATTTAAAATGAAGGATTAAAGATAAAGAAAAGAAAAAGTGCACACACTCCAATCGGGAGAATTGCAGGTAAAAATTCATACGACTTTATATTGAAAAAAGAAGTTAACATATATATTCATACATGAGATGCTACTATAATTCATATATATTCATACTTACCCCGGAAATCTGACGTGGAGATTAATAAGAAAGGATAGAAAACTGGTTTCCACGACAAGCAAACCGTCGTGTTTCGGCGATTGAAGATGATCGGCAACCAACGTCTCGTTGGGTTCCGATTCTACTTCAGATCCTTCCGACAAAACTCCTTCTTTTTCACCAAAAGAGTTGTTTCAGATCCTTTCAAGCAAATAACCTTTGACGTCCGGTGATGTAGTCGTCGCCGGAAATCTACCAGTGATCGGAGGCGGTTGCGGCATGGTTGGTGATGGCGGACAGAGCATGTCGACATGGTTGATTCACGTCGGCTGCAACATTAGGGTTTATGTGTTTACACAGTTTTGAATGGACGGGATATGAAGATTAAATGGGGAGATAATGCTTCCTAGTTTGTAGGAAGCGTGTGTTTTTTGTTTTTTTTTTTACTCAATTACTATCCTACCCTTTTCATTTAAATTTTACCAAAAATATGATTCAAATTATTACGAAAATGCCATAAGTGATCTTAACCGTTTAATCTAAAATCTAATGGTCTAAATTGATTAATAATAGTTCTCAAAGTTCTTTTTAAAATCAGGGTTCTTAATATAATCCTTCACTATATATATATATATATATATATATATATATATATATATATATATATATATATATATATATATATATATATAGTGTAGAATTAAAATCAGAACCAATTAAGGCTACAGAACCAGCAGAACTCAATCTAAACCATTGATTTTTGAAATGAAATGATCATGGAAGACACATTAATATATTTGATGAGGGACCCTCAAATATTGGTTTGCATGGATGTCATTCATGCATGTATACATACATGTATAGATAACACTTATGTATACATACATGAAAACATATACATATATGTATACATGCATGAATGACATTCATGCAAACCAATATTTGGGGGTCCCTCATCAAATACATTAATGTGTCTTCCATGATCATTTCATTTTAAAAATCAATGGTTTAGATTGAGTTCTGCTGGGTTCTGTAGCCTTAATTGGTTCTGAAAATAATTCAACCTTATATATATATATATATATATATATATATATATATATATATATATATATATATATATAGATAGATAGATAGAGCGGTTCATGCGAGAACAACTAAAATTGCGAGAACCACTTTCTAGCCAATCATTTTGCTTAATTATATTTTTTAATCTAAAGGGTATTGTAGTCTTTTTAACACTAAAATCTTTTTATTAAATCCAGTTTCCTTGATTAAATTAATTCATTTTTAACCTCAATCCTATTTTTTAGGATCCGAATTTTGTAATTTGTAATTTTTTTCGCAATTCGTATGTGTTCATTGATGAACGCCTAGATATAACTAATATTTTTTTTTACTATATTTAACCTGTTCAGCAAAATAATAATGTGTTCAATTTGCAAAATTTACAGATTTACTAATGAACAAATCTACAATATACATAATGAACGTAATGAACAAGTCTGACAGAGAATTTTATTATCCTTATTTAGTGTATTCAATGATGAACGAATGAACAAAGTGATAAACTATGAACTGAAACCTTAGACTGATACAAATCTGAAATTACAAACTGATGAACAAGAACAGATGAACAGATCTGAAACACATGAACATATTTTCGCTAGAAGTGGATGATGAACAATAGGTGAGGAGAAAACCCTAAATTCATTGTTGTGTTCAGTACTGATCAAATCTAGAACTTCAAAGTTATACAAACCCCACAAATTTACAAGCAACTTCAACACAAAATTCTGCAATTTGCATTCCTTGATTTGCCTAAAATTAAAAAATCAAAAACTAATTAATTAATTATTCGAAAGTTTAAAACCGTAGATCTGTAAACAAAAAATAATCTCTTTTTTGCTTCAAAAGTAAAAAAGTTACACATTTAATATCTCAATTAATTTATTAATAAATTTACTTACAGATTCAAGAAACTTTGAATTAATCCTTTTTTATGGTGCTTGCTTTGGCCAATGGGAAGATAAACACCAATAACAAACACCTCCTTACTCTTGATTGCTTCGTTCGATCAGCAACCACAAACAAGCACACTAGCAAAAACGTAAATCAGTGCTTCATATCATAACACAATATTAGTACAACAATATGAATATAAAGAGAAATAATCGAGAGGCGGTGGTTACAGGTCTGGAATCACCGGAACTAGTGGTTCTACCGTCACGGAAACGAGCCAGATCAGGGAGAGCGAAACACGATGTTGTCGCCGGAGTTTTTCGCCATCGAATGGTGGTAGATCTGATAGTGGTGGAAACCGACGGTGATGGTGCGGCGGTGGAGTTTCCGCCAGTAAACGTCGACGCTCGAAGAGAGAATACGCCAATAGCGATCGCAATGCGTTGTTGCTTCTCATCGGTGAAGCTTATCACCATTCATGGCTGTGTTTTCTGAACCCTAGAAACCATCTAGAAGGAAGAAGGGAGAGGAACCGTATAGGGAGAGATGGAGGCGAGAGAAAATGATGATTGTGTGTGTTTTATATTTTCATTAAATAGGGTTTTTCTTGTTTCCTTATTAAGTTTTAATTCTGATGACTATTTTACCCTTTTGTTTCTTACTTTTAATCCTTCAATGTACACTTATTTACTAAACTGTCATCGATGATCTTAACCACACACATTTTAATCTAATGGTCAAATAGTTGTTCTCGCAGTTCTCGTAAAATTAATGGTTCTCGCATGAACCCTTGTCTATATATATATATATATATATATATATATATATATATATATATATATATATATATATATATATATATATATATATATATATCTTTCCCAAATAGAGACTAAGTATTGGCCAGTACCAACTCAATACTGACCAAAGTCTCAAACGAACTTTCAAATATATTTCCTTTATGGCCGACATAGTTATCCCACTGCTGCTATGCACAATTCATATACTGGGCACTTAAATGATCACTGTCAGTCTACAGTTGTCTCAACATTTAGAGAGACAATGGTGGTTGATGTCACACTGACACCCACTGGTGCTGCTTGATTCATGTCCAACTTATTTTTGAGATGGTTCACATGATTCAAGAAGTGATCACAAACCCTTAAGCCAAAATAGCCAAATATTTCCATGGGTTTTAGCCACATTTCTGTTATCACTCTGATACCGAGTGATATACATTGAAAATAAAATGAAGCACGTCCCAGGCTTCGATTCCCCAAACCACAACCTTTTTAGTAAATGTGACCTATCCTACACTGAGCTACTCAAATATTCACACTCACTTTTTACTAAAAAACTTCTTACACATGCTATGCACAAGTCCACAATATTTCATCATAAACCAGATGACATACAAACTTCAAACTTCTGTTTACATGATTATAGAGTTAAACAAAAATACAATTCTATTTGATAAACCTTCCATTCTAACCAGTTTTTTATTTTTTGTTTCTTTAGCACCATCTGTGCAGGGTATTCAGGCAGCACATGCTCAAGAGGAATAGGTGACCCTGCAGACAATCATGCAGCAAATCCTAGCCATGCAGAACACTCAGAACAACATTTTGGCCAGGATGGACACCATGAGTAGTGAGATTGACTCACTAAAGCAGTCAGTCGCACTATTCCAACAACAACATCAGCCTCCTCCAACTCCACAGGCTCAACATGGTGGAAACAATGAAGAAGATGAAGGAGGAGATGCTACTGGGCCAAGGAAATCACCCTCTCATGCTGATCCTGAGGGTGATACTGATGTTGCAACCGAGCCTATGCCCTCCCTTAAAAATGATGATCCAGAAGGGGACATAGGTGGTGATACTGACCCTCTTCCTTCCTCATCTGATGATAACAATAAGGGGAGAAGAGACAAAGAGAAGAAGAGGTTGATCAACCTGCCATTTGCTCAGGGGGAGAAAATAAGAAAAATAAATGAAGATCAACCTCCACAGCAACAACAACAACAACATCAGCAAACTTCTCATATTGAACCACTTCAGTTTCAGTATGAGAGAAGAAGACAAAGAGGAAGGTCAGTCTTGCAACAACTTGAAGAACCACCTGAGACAACTGCTCAGGGGAGACTACCACTGACCAACCTCAGCAAGTTGATACCGAGCATCTTGCTCAAGAGGTGTACAACTTGCAGATCATAGTCTATAGGCCTTTTGTCTGGTCTATTGCTGATGATGAAGATGAAGAACCCAATCCAGTGCCTTCCCAAAATTTCCTAAACTTTGCACTGGATGTGGCAAACAAAGAAAGCTCTTCATCATCATCCTCCGATGATGAAGAGCCTCCAAGACAACCAATCTCTCCTCACGCTGAAGTGGCTCCTAGAGCTCCTAGGAGACCAGTCACTAGAAGAATGAAGATCCAGCTCCTTTAATCATCAGACCAAGGAGATCTGTACATGATACTGAGCAGGAGACTGCAAATGAAACTGAGGATGAGATTGAGGCTCAAAGATTCCTCCCCATCAAGGAAGAAGATCCTGACACTGATACTGAGGCAGATGTTCAGTGGAAACCTCATATTGTAAGAAGAAAAGGAGATGGCATTCTTCAACAATACTGGAACATTGTTGCTCAAAGAACAAGGTATAGGGAGAACAGAATGGGTATGCTGAGAAATAGATCTTTTCTAAATGTGAGGGATATATGCTGGCTAAACATTTATGTCAACAAGATCAAAGTCAAAAGTGTTGACAAGTCCATTGTTGCAGCCTGCACTGGACCAGTCAGTCCTCCTATGAAGATCTTTCTTCATGATATCCAAAACATGGGACTCTAAGACTGGGTGAAGATTGCTAAACTAATAAAAGAGTTGCCATCAAGATCTTCTGAAGACCAAGTAATGATGGATGAGATCTGGGTTGTTGCTGTGGTATGCTTTAAAAAAGCATATTATATCAGGCGGATTACAGGGCACTCAGTGTGATGACTGAGGCTGTCAAGAACAACAAACCTGAATGTCTTAACACTTTCAGGATTTTCAGCTCATACCTTGTACCTCCTAACCTTGTTTTCAGGATCAAAAGAGCACCATATATCCAACCTCTGGATATATGTATACTGACCCAGAAGATAGGGAATGCTTTATCACTGAAGCAGATTTGCCAAAAGCTCCTATCAGTCATCTTGTAGTTCTGAAGTGGATGATAACCAAGAAAGAGGATTCTTGGTTCAGAAAGAAGATAGTTGTTGTGCTTAACAATAGGCAGGATAAACTGAAGAAGAGAGAAGAGTTCATCCACATCAAGCAAGAGGTCTTCTATGAGTTTGAATCTATCAACAGAAGATGAAGAAGAAGACTCTGCAGCCTATGTTTTTTATTAGTAATTAATTCTCTTTGTAATTGTCTTGTTATCATTAGATAGGGGGAGATTGTTAAGGCAAAAAGCCTTACCCCTTAGGATCTTAAGATAACAAGACAGCCTAGACTAGCTTAGAATAGTTTATAGAATAATTTAGCTAAGTTTAAGAGTGTTACTGAGTGGGCAGCATTGGCCACTAAGTATCAATACTCAGTATTGGAAATCCAATACTGAGTAGAAGGACTAAGTTACATTTTGATATGTAACTGACTAAGATCAAATCCATTGATCTTAGTCATTTTTCTTGTTCAGTCTTTTGGTTACTCCTCTGCTCATTATGTAAGATCTCTATATCATTATAAATAGAGATCACCTTGCAAAGAAGAACTCACCAATTTACTTCACACGAATATATCTTTTGTAATTGATCAGTGGTATTGCTATTCCGCAGCATACCACACTTAGTGGAATTACACATTTAACTTTAATATTGTGTTTATCACTTTAATTGTCTTAAGTCTAATTATTACATCAATTATATAAGTTATCCAGGGGTGTTGTGACCTAACATTCACATAATCAAATCAACTAGTCTCATCATTAGTAATCACATATTATAAAAGCATACTCTTTTTTACATCATATCAATAATTAGTTATTAATTACTTTTCATTATCATGATTTCTTTCAAAATCATCAATCATTTTAGAAATAATAGTCTACTATTTACCTTTTCTCATATTTTCAATCATATCTTTATTAAAAATCATTTATTAATAAAGACCCATAAAACATCATAGTTTTCAAAATCATTTGCTATTTACCCAGTTTAAAAGTCTCATGTACTCACCTTAGCCAAGCTAACTCCAAATCGTGTCTATTGACACGAATCCTTGCTTTCCAACTTGTGAAATGTCACCAAACTTTAGGTATTCTTGACCTGAAGGGTTTCACTCGCATCTTGCAACTGATCGACCCATAGGACCGACCTCCTAGTATGCTTGGATCGAACCATACTGACCAAGAACATGAACTTGTTCTTGAGCGGTTAAAACCAACTAGCTGATTTAATCCCTAAAAGCGGAAGTGGGATTAAACCTAGTCCTTAAACCCTAAAGGAATGGGATGTTGGAAACTAGATTAGATTAACAAGAAAGAAACCTTGTACGAAGAACTCGAACACACACATTACTTGTGTGGTTCGTTCGACCATCAACCAAAGAACCCTTTGGTCGAATTTGTCCAAGAGGGGAGAAGGGAGAAAAGTGTTTCCCAAAACATACCTTGTTGTTTGCTTAAGATTAGTCCACTGATGATGAACAAATCGAGGGATTTTCTAGTTGATCTAAGCAATGAACTTGTTCTTCAATACTTGAAGAACACGAAGAACACGAAGAACGAAAAACACCAAGTGATGGTGTTCTTGGTTCGGCCGAATAGGAGAGGGGGAAAGGGGTTGGAATTCGTGTAGGGTTGCAAGGCAATAAGGGTTACCCTAAGCCTCTTATTTATATACAAATAAGTTACGCTTAAAACCCTTCTAGTTTAATTAATATTGGATCTGTAATTAAATTTCCTTTTAACACTTCCATCCCTTATAGTTTAACTAGTTTATTATTGTTGCACTTAACTATTAAATGTCTAGTATTAATACACTAATAATTCGGTACGCATATACACGAATTATATATCCTTGTATTTATAATTTTAATGATTAATTATATAATATCCTTTATATAATTTACACAACAATATTATCCAATTACTTATATGATTTAATAGCTCTAAATCATATTATGGATAATCTTTAATTAATACATTGTATATTTACTCAACTAGTAAATGTACAAGAACTTGTACTAATTAGTTAGTTAAACTAATCTAGTAATAAGTGAAACTTAACTTAATACTTAACTGATTCATAATGACTATTATGAATCATTCCTCTTCGTAGTATCATTGCTTATCTTGCTCGTATTACATGTACTCATCGGTGTGACCCTTAAGTGTTTCGTAGGCATGGATGTATCATCATAGGTTGACTAACTGTGCACATAAATCCTTCAGACTCCCACTTGTGCAAGTTCGTAACCTTTGTCTTAATGATACGAGCTACAGTGGCCTTCTAGATGGGCAAGTAGGTAACCAACCCCATAAAAACAGCTTACATAACCCAGGTATAGTTTATGAAAAACTCTTTAATAGCGTCTCCTAGTAAATAACAATCTATCTCTACTTCTTGGGCAACTATGTTAGGCTTATCCCTTGCAGCACGATATTTGTGATAACGAATACGAGCATGGTAGAAATTATCAACTCCTGTATTCGAAATCATTTCATGACTTCTTGATTCAAACTGTTGTGATAAACGACAAAGAATAAATCAGTTCGTTAGGGCATGGCCATGCACTTTCCAGTTATCTCATCACGTCAAAGGACCTATAAATATCTCTCCAAAAAAGGAGGTGCAATTACCATCTTGTTATATTTCGATTTAAAATACAACTTCCTTTGTACCTAGTATCGCCTTGTATGACAAACATTTTTCAGAATTGTCTAAGACGAACCAAAGCACATTAGTCATTGTATCCTAAACCAAATACCTCAGGCTTAAGGACAATCCTAGTGAACAATACTTTTGAATTTTTCAACCACGAAGTATTGTCACGGTGGTCAATCCAATATTCGTTGAGCCTCCAACAAAATATCACCGATATTTGGTTTACACAAAACTTGTGTTGCTATCTTTGAAGAACTTCGAATCTACCACCAAATACCGCGATGATGTTAACGTCCCATCGAGGTTCCCACCAAGACGAGTAGTCACGGATTTATACCCTTTTGAATAAAAAGACTTTCATTCATGGATGTTGTAAAACATACAAAGTCTGAATAAAAATGATACTAACTCAAGTATTATTCCTCACTGGACATAGATATTGAATTATTGCTGGATCATTACTTATTCCTTTTGTTCGTGTTGATTACTTAATGATTCTTACAACCTTAATTGTAACTTTATCACTTAACCAATCATTTCTATTAAACTAAAGACATAAGACGAGTTTTTAGGAATACTATTACTTTTGTCTTTGCTATATATTGTTCATGCAACATTTGGAACATTTTCTAGTATTGCCTTTAATGCAATTCCGCAAACATAGGAGGATTGGAAATTAATTCCTTAGTTACTTGAATTCATAAAATTCTCCTTGTAACTAAAGCCTCTTTTAGTTACTTGATTTGTAGATATATCATTATTAGTTAAAGAAATTTCCTTGAATGATTATGTTATCCACTGGAGTGTGAACAACCTATTAGATATGCAATAATTAATCACAAGACTTGTGACCACGCTATTAGGCTTGCAACAATCTAATCAATGATCATTTATTTCTCTTAACTCTTTGGCTAACGACTTGGTAAAAACTTGTTGTTAATGTCTTACTAACTTAGTAAACTCATTAATGTCATTAATGAATTATGTTAGTCTTAGCTCCCACTATCTTTTATGGAACTTAAGCATCTCTTAAACTACTTTGACCTAGTCAATAACTTGTAGTTTAATCTTTCAAGAATTCTATCAATAATTAAGGTCATCTTTTTGGATTTGCGAATATTCAACATTCCTGTTTAGGGAATCATGACCTTTATTGATTAACACTTGAGACGATACTTCTAATTCTCAAATGTATTAGTATTCTTTAAGAACTTCATTTAATGCCAAAGTCATTTCTTGGATTTCTCAAATATCCATTATTCCTATAAGGGAATTATGACTTGATTAAATAATGTATTTATTACAAGTATAAAAGACTTGCAATAATACATTTTAATTCTTAAATACTTTAATATAGTTTGTCCCTTATAAGAGTTCATTTAATGTCTAAGTCATTTCACTTGGATTTTACGAATATCCAATTATTCATGTTAGGGAACTATGACTTCATCAAATTCTTTATTACAAGTATAAAAGACTTGTAATAATACTCTTAAAGTCTATCTTGATTATATCCAATATAATCATACTATATTAATACTAATACTTTAAAACGTACTATCATAAGTAATGGCTATTACTTAAGATGTTTTAACTAAGTTCAATAACCTTTGAACCTTATGCTTCCATAAAACTCTTAAATATTTGTATTAGAAAAACTTCTAATTACTAGTATCCAAGTACCTTGAGCTATCAAGACATTATTCATTCATACAACAATCAAACAAGTATATAACATGAAATAAAAAGTAAATAAAAAACTTGACTTACAATCTAGTCATAAACCTTGACTAGTGTAATTATCACACATGCACACAATATAATTCAACCATGGATTCGAAATTTATTAAAACTAAAAAACTTGTTTTAACATAAAATAAAATTATCCAAACAATAAAGTAAAATTGTTTTACTGAATCCATAAAAACACTGAATTATAAAACTTGGTGCTCGTGGTATCATCACCATCTCATGCCGCTCATCATCACTTTCCATCTCCTCCTGCAATAAACGATTGCAAAAGTTAGATTACTCGTAATGTACTTTACAAGTATCTTAAAGTGATTAAGAAGTGTGGTTGGGTTACCTGAGGAACTTGTGTTTCCTCCACCACCACTTGCACCCTTTGGACAATTCCTTTTCCAATGCCCAGCCTCACCACACTCGAAGCACCGATTCTCGGTCCTCGCTGTGTTAGGCTTTACCTTCTTGACCTTTTGTTTGACACCTTTACCATTTGGCACTCCTTGGTTAGGATAAGTTTTACCCTTTTCTTTACCACCATGCCCTTTTCTCTTCTTCCCACCGCCACTACCATTACCGATCATAAGAACATCCTTAGATTTGGTCCCTAAACTCAACTCCGTTGTCTTGAGCATTGAATGTAGCTCAGCAATGGATTTCTCCATATTATGCATGTTGTAGTTGACCACAGAAGACTTGTAGTCATCAGACAACGAATTGAGTATAGTGTTTGTTGCCATCTGCAACGGTATGGGGTGACCAAGTCTAGCGAGGTGATCCATGTGCCCTTTCATTTTCATGACGTGGGCACTCACCGGCGTTCCTTTGACCATCTTGCGAGAGTTGAAGGCACGATTGATATCGAACCTCTCAGTGCGAGCTTGCTCTTGAAATGAATCCCTAAGTTGCTGGATCATCTCAAATGCAGGCACATCCATAAGTCCCGCTTGTAACTCAGGACTCATAGTGGCGAGCATCAGACAGCTCACATCGAGTGCATCACTGACATACTTATCATAAGCTTGCCTCGTTTCAGCTCTAGCATTAACGGCAGGGGCATTTGGTACTGCTCTCTCCAAGACATACCACTTTCTCTCATGCCTGAGCACAATACGAAGATTGCGCTCCCAGTTTGAGAAAGTTTGACCCAATCAACTTGTCTTTTTCGAGGATCGAGCGAAGTGAGAGATTGTTGGTACTTGTCGCCGTGGTTGTTGTTGCCATCTACAAATCAAACCCAGTTTAATTAGTAATCATCAATAAACATTCTCTAAAATATATTATAAACCCATAATTAATATTTTAGGCCTAGGAACCATATATCACATTCTCGCCGCAAGGTTTAGGCACTTCCCGACGAGACATGCCGTTTATGGTAGGTAACATCCTTACCGATCGTATCAAGACTTGACACGATTCCTAGGGGTCGTAGAATCTTTAGACTTATAACTTATTACAACCTTGTACAATCTAAATGTACATTTCTAAGTTAGTAATAAAATCTAGTATGTTTATTCTACTCAAGTACTTTATGGGCCGGGACTCCCGATTATCACCAAAGTAGATCGGACCATCTAAGACAGTGCGATGCTCTGCGCCGGGACTCCCGATTATCACAGAACCTTACGCACCCTGACACTTCCAATGACTTGAATCCATATCTAAGGTTCTTTATCCTTACAATATGAATATCGTTGAACAAGTGAGGTGTTCCATTAGGTGGATAGTACTTCGATCTAAGATTTTCTTGGGTTTGTTTAAGTTTTAAACTAAACTTAAACCTTTATTCCAATCTTAATCCTTGTTTAAAATGTGTGACTTATAAATTTAGAAATTCTACAAGACACCTTTTTAAAACTTAAGAACTTTTCTTTAAAACTTATAGTTTCAAGAATTGTGCGACTTATATGTATACCTAAAACGAGGTGTACAAAACGTTTTACTAGGTTTTGTGAAAAACCTTATCTATAATAAAACTTACTTGTTTTATCTTTCTTGAAAAACTTTAAAACTTATGTTAAACTTTTAATTCTATTATGATTCATAAACTTGAATCATAAATCTAGTTTAACACACCTAGTTTTTCACATGTTAAATAATGAAATTAACCATTTGTTTTGACTTTATTAGATTCAACCAAAACTTATGTCTTAACGACATACTTACAAACTTTGTGATTTTCTTGTGTAGCTCCCACTAGCTTCATCAACCATGATGGAACTTGAGCAAACACAATCACCGGTTTATACTTGGTGAAACTAATAAACTTATTATATAAAGATTATATATAATAATACTTAGTTTGTTTAAACCTTTCTTACATTTAACTTGAACTAGTTAAATATAGGTTATAAAGTTTTCTTGTTATTTATCCCTTGATCATTAATTTAGTATATTACATGACTTGTAAAATACTTATGTTATACTTGTATAATTATCTAGTTATAATAACTCATAACTTTATACACCATATAATAATAATATATAACTTTGTATATTTCTAGTTAATCATATTATTTCAAGTTGTACAATTTCTAGTTATAATGAAATCATAACTTTGTACTTTCTAGTTTTAATTATATAATAACTTGATACAATAACTAGTTATAATATTATCCTTTAAGATCAAAATAACATTACCCTTTTAATTGTTCCATTTTATCTTGTATTTAATATATTCGTGTGTATATATATATATATATATATATATATTATTTATAATAAACTTGTAACATTCTAATAAGAATATTACATCTAATTTATACGTATGTATTTTAACTTAATCTAATTAAAATACGTATAAACTTATTATTTCTTTTAAAATTCATTTTCTTTAAATATTAAAAAATTCCGAAATAATATATATAAACAAATAAATACATCTTGTTAATTTTAGAACTTAAAAATTAACACTTCTTATTAATTAGTTAATTCCCTATTAACAATTAGTTAAACCCTAATCTTGTTCTTGATCAATCAAAACTAGGTTTTTAACTTTCTTGATTAAAAACATTATTTAAAGATTAATTCTAATCAATCCTATCTAAACAATAAACTTTGTTTAAATTCTAGGATAGATTACAACCTTAATAAATTTATTTAAACTTTTTAATTTAAACCTTATTGACAATAAAACTTTGTCTAAGTTTCTAGGTTTAAAGAACTAGTCTTAATAAATCTATCAAAATAATAATTAAACCTATTAAACATAAACTTGTTTAATTATCTAGGTTTTAGATTATTATCCTAATTAATTCTTTTAAACTAATTAAACTAAACTAGTTTAATTTTCTTGATCCTAGATTACTTCTAGGGTTCAAAAAATCTATAGCCTAGGAAACTTTTCCACCAATTAAACTAGGTTAGTTTAATCAAACTTGGTGTCCAAGTAGCCTCCTTGATTTCGAAATCTTTGAGAAAAAGGAAAGGATCCTAGGGTTCTTCCTCTTTTTTGAAATTCTAGGGTTAGGGAAAGAAGCCTTTTGACCAATTAAACTAAACTAGTTTAATGTTCTTGGTCCTAGGGTTCTTTATTGCTTTTTTTCGAAAATTCTAGGGTTCTTAGAAACCTCTTGACCAATTAAATTAGATTAGTTTAATATTCTTGGTCCTAGGGTTCTTACCCTTTTTCGAAAATTAAGAAGAAAAAGGAAAAAAATTGGAACAAAAAGAAAAACTTGAAATTAAAATAAACAAACAAACTTTGTTAATCTAGTTTAGATCTCTAAACCAACACTCTGATACCACTGAAGGGTTTCGCTCGCATCTTGCAACTGGTCGACCCATAGGACCGACCTCCTAGTATGCTTGGATCGAACCATACTGACCAAGAACATGAACTTGTTCTTGACCGGTTAAAAGCAACTAGCTGATTTAATCCCTAAAAGCGGAAGTGGGATTAAACCTAATCCTTAAACCCTAAAGGATTGGGATGTTGGAAATCTGTTAACAAGAAAGAAACCTTGTACGAAGAACTCGAACACACACATTGCTTGTGTGGTTCGTTCGACCATCAACCAAAGAACCATAGGGTTCTTTGGTCGAATTCGTCCAAGAGGGGAGAATGGAGAAAAGTGTTTCCCAAAACATACCTTGTTGTTTGCTTAAGATTAGTCCACTGATGATGAACAAATCGAGCGATCTTCTAGTTGATCTAAGCAACGAACTTGTTCTTCAATACTTGAAGAACACGAAGAACGAAGAACAACAAGTGATGGTATTCTTGGTTCGGCCGAATAGGAGAGGGGGAAAGGGGTTGGAATTCGTGTAGGGTTGCAAGGGAATAAGGGTTACCCTAAGCCTCTTATTTATTTACAAATAAGTTACGCTTAGAACCCTTCTAGTTTAATTAATACTAGATCTTTAATTAAACTTCCTTTTAACACTTCTATCCTTTATAGTTTAACTAGTTTATTATTGTTGGACTTAATTATTAGATATCTAGTATTAATACACTAATAATTCGGTACCCATATACACGAATTATATATCCTTGTATTTAAACTTTTAATGATTAATTATATAATATCCTTTATATGATTTACACAATAATATTATCCAATTACTTATATGATTTAATAGCTTTAAATTATATTATTGATAATCTATAATTAATACATTGTATATTTACTCAACTAGTACATGTACAAGAACTTGTATTAATTAGTTAGTTAAACTAATCTAGTAATAAGTTAAACTTTACTTAATACTTAACTAATTCACAATGACTATTATGAATCATTCCTCTTCGTAGTATCATTGCTTATCTTGCTCGTATTACATGTACTCACCGGTGTGACCCTTAAGTGTTTCGTAGGCATGGATGTATCATCATAGGTTGACTAACTGTGCACATAAATCCTTCATGACCTACCATCAATATCATCACAATAACTAGTTATTATCCATAACTAATCACTAAACAATCCATAACAACATTCCTAACCACCAAGTTCATCCAACTTGGTGAAATCTCAAAACCCTAGTTCAAGATTTCCATCAACAAAACCCAAATCTAACAAGAACACAAGGTTCTTAAGCTTGCAAAGAGTGTTCTACACTCATCTTAGTCATCTTCCCCAAAGATAACTTGGTAGGTTACCCAAACCACCATTTTTCCCCAAATAAAGTTCATAACTAGCTAGATGATCATCAAATCCACGTTATGAACATATTTTCCTTGACAATATGTTGTAGATCTAGATTATATAAACCCAATTTCATCACCCATTATAAACCCTCCAATTAGGGTTTGCATACATCACAATTTTTACCCAAAAACATCATCTAAAACTAATAGGAGTAGAGATTTACCTTTTATCTTCAACAAGGAGTGTAGGAACACCAGATTTGAGGTGAAAATAAGCTCCAAATCACCCTTTCCATTAAAAATGTATATGGTTCTAGAGAGAAAGAGTTGGGATGAAAAATGAGTTCAAAATACCAAAAACCCGTCTTTATTGTGAGTCTAGCTTCCCTCGACGCGACCCAATGCCTCTCGAGCCGTGACCAAGAAATCCCGGGTCCGGAGTTCAGCTTCTGTGCCTGCTCGCGCCGTGAGGGTACCCTGATCGCGCCGTGAGAGGCCCCTGCTCGCATTCTGTGACCAACCCTCGCATCCCGTGAGGGGCTTCTGTCTGATTCTGATCTTCCCATGAGATGTTGCTCGCGCCGTGAGAGACCCCTGCTCACGCCGTGAGTATCTGGAACTCGGCATTTTCCTCATTTTTCCATGTACAACCATACCTTTGACCCGATATCGATTTAAACAATGGATTTCACATAGCAAACGGTGTCCAAATGACACGAAACCAGTTCCAACGTATTTTAAACGATTTATCCTTATTTATCATATTTTTCCCATAATTTATTCGATACAAAATTTCGGGTCGTTACAGGAAGGCTGGCCACAATAGTGGCCGGTCATGACTTAGTGTTGGTTTAGACGTTTAGTTCGATTCGAGTCACGTTATATTAAATTAAATTCGTTTATTGCGTAACCGATAAAAGTTACTATTTAAGTATGTTTTAGCTCAAACGTGTCACCAAGAAAATAATAATGTTGTGTTGTCTAAAATAGTCAAACACTAATGTATGGTGTAAAAATAGATGTTTTGTTGTGTGTTTGGATGCCAAAAACAGAAATGTCTAATTATAGAAACTTTCTAAATAAGGAAAGTTCTAGAAATGAAATGAGATTGCATACCGGAAATATCGAGTTGTCACACTTGGTAAGTTTGGGAGAACCCCAATTACCATGTGATCTTGTCATGATAACCCACGTCGGGAGAGTTTGCTTCGGAATGATCTGTGGCGTATGTGATAAAAGGAGTAAGCTTATGGATAGCTTACATGTATGTGATTATGTGATGGGTAAACTTACGATTAACTTACTAGTAAATATGAATAAACGATAAGAATATAAGTTGATAATTAATAAGCGAATAAAGAAAGAAATGTGCATGATTTTTATTATATTTGAGAATGGGTCGAAAACTCATGTATCTCACGAGACTATTTTGTCTCGCGTACTACTTTTTTTTTGCTATGTACTCAGGTTCGAGATGGAAGGATTAGAAGGTCGCGATAGAAGTGGCTTTGTGTTGATTAGCTCAGGAGCTCGTAGGTAGATCCTGTTATCCTATGGTTATGATATTCTTTTTGTAACACCGGTTTTTATAACTCTGATAAATGTTTTAAGGTTGTGTTTAAACCGTATTCTGAGATATTGGACTTTATAATATTATTATTTAAAAATATGTTTTAAAAGATGTTTTAAGAATTGAAGTGTTACAATTAAAATGCAAAGGAATGATTTTTTTAATAGTTATTGTACAACATTTTTAAGCACTAATTGTTTTCTTAAACAATGCCCTAAGGATTATCATTACTATTTCTCTAATTATTTATACACAAAATTATAATCTTATGATTTAAAAAACAACATGGCCTCGAGCCATGACATATAAAACTTGAGTCTATGTCGTAAGACTATCATTTTATTTACTTTCTCTGATTTGAAATAAGTAATAAATTTTCTATTTTTTAGTGTATTAAAATAGAGTAATAATATTGAGTCCCAAAATTTATTCCTATTCATAGTCATACTTATTAGATAAAGACATGTGTCAAAAATACTACTACATCTGTAAGAAAATAAGCGATACACTTTCTATTTAGGGGTGGAACAAAATAAGTGCTACACTTCTAAAACTTACCTTATTTGGTAATAAAAAAACAGGATCCCTATAGCCAATAATTATCTAATTTAATAAAGTGAAATTACTCTATTACCTTTAGTTTTACTTTTCAACATCATTAATATCACTTTATTCAAAAGAAGTGTGACTTATTTTCCACTAACTATCCACTTTAATCTATTTTCAACATCTTTCTTAGCTGTCTTTTAATCTATTTTTCTCAAAAACCGTGTTTTTTGAAATTTATTACTTATTTTGATACTGAGGTAGTAGATAAAGTTGATTTAATGATGTTTAAAAGTAAAAGTAATGTGAATGTGTTATTTCACTTTATTAAATGAGGTAGTTAGTGGGTATGGACTCACCTACATTTTGTCAAATATAGTAAGTTTTCAAAGTGTATCACTTATTTTGAAACCTCAAAATAGGAAATGTATCACTTATTTTGAAACGGAGGAAGTATGTAATCATAAAATTTATAGTTAGAAAGTTTTGTAAAAAGGTAACTAACTAAACTTGTGATAGATAAGATTTATGGTTATAGTTTTATGTGTACGTAGATTGATGGGTTAGGAATGGGTTGAGAATCTCAGCTTTAGATCAACTCATTTACCAAACGAGTTAATATTTGTGTTGAGTGTTGACCCGCTTAGACCTAATATCTGACAAAAATACATTTGATTTTCTAAATCCAGATAAATATGTAATCATGCTTATATACTGAAAATAGAAAAAACTAACAATTAGGAAATAGAACATATAATTTGGCATTACTTTGCAAACACCCAAACACGATCTCACCAGAGGAACGTTAGGCAACTTCACAAAAGTATGGCCTTGATCCAAGCTTTGTGTTCGCTCATCCTCGCCCAAACCCGCCACAGGTCCTCCAACACCGCTCTCAGGGCATGGGTCCTCAAAAGCCCAAAATGAAGAATCGCTAAATGATTAAAATAGTTTCCTATTAAAGCCCTCACATATATATTGTTGGGGAGGAAAACCGTAGCAAACTTATCTTTTGATCATAAATATGTCCACTTTCTACATTTGTTTTGAATATGCCATGTTATACTCATCTCATATAATCATAGAGAACGACTTTATTTTTCCTTTTGTATATTTTTAACTGCAATATTCATATAATACTCTAGTGGTAAGACTTAATATCAAAAAATTGTAAACTTTCTAGAAGTACTCAAGTTTAATCCACATGAGCTAAAAATTACCCCATTTTGGCCACGTAGGTTCACTCGCGCCGATTCCGGGCTACATGGGTACTCGCCCTGAGTTAAGCCACCTCGCAAAACGGGTTCACTACAAAAAAAAACACTTTTTGCGGCGACAAAAAACGTCGCAAAAAGTCGAAAAATCGCCCCAAAAGAGTTTTTGCGGCGACAGATCGCAGCAAAAAGATCGTCGCAACAGTTTCGCAGTTATAGACCTTTTGCGGCGAGGTTTTTGAGCTTTTGCGGCGAGGTTTTTTGCGGCGAACATTTTGCGGCGAGCATTTTGCGACCAGGATTTGACCTTTTGCGGCGAACCTTTTGCGGCGAGATTTCACTGTATTTTTTTATTTTTTTTATTCTGCTTTATTTGGCAATAATTTCTAAAAACATGTTTTATCTAAAAAACCCAACAAACATTAACACAATCAAATATTTCAAATATAACAATTTCATACAAAAACCTCACAAAAAGTTAACAAAACAAACATGTTTGAAAGTTAACAACATAAACATTTGACGTAAAAAATATTACAAACTAGTTATCATCATTACTTGCAAATCTGCTCCATATACGATTCGGTGATCTGCAGTACCGTTTACCTGAAAATAGTTTGCATAATACAGTTACTGTTAATATAAAAAAATTTAATTTAAATGCTAAATCTTTTATTAAGATGATGATTAGAGGTGGCCAAACGGGCAAATCAAGCGGGTCATAAAAAAGTAACTTTTATACAGGTTGATATGGGCCGGGTCGGGTTGTCCGAAGCACTTTTTTGTCCATGAATTTTGAATTTTTATAAATAAATTATTAGTTTGTCCAATATGATTACAAAAAAAATTCATTTTCAATAATAATCTAATTTTATGAATAAAATTGATTTAGAGGGGTTTATCTTTATGCATTGAAAATAAACTTCTGGCGATTTTCGACCCGTTTGGGCCCATTTTCTACCTAAACTGTTCTTTTTTCCATCTCATCTAAGATTATAGTTCAAATCATTTTAGAGATCATTGCAATAAAGTTAATATAATTCAAGATGTGAAAAACTCACTGTCATTTGACTTTTCACACTGAAATATCCATCCTTTATCAGCAACAGCTTTAGGCTTTGAAGCTCCAACAGCCATAATAGCCCCCTATAACAAAACAAACAGACATTTTTGTAAGAAAAAAATCAACCTTGAACAAATTATATAATCATACAAAATTATAACACATACCTGTCCAGGAGGAAGAATAGCATCAAAGCGATCCACTCCAAACATGCCTAAGCTTGACAGAGTAAAAGTCCCTGCAACCAAAAGCCACATCACTGAATACCATTTTGTAAGAATAAAAATAAAAAATAATAATAATAATAATAATAATAATAATAATAATAATAATAATAATAATAATAATAATAATAATAATAAAAATCCAAATTGGTAGTTACCTGAGTTGTACTCATGATGCTAATCCTTGATTGATTAGATTATCTACTTCTGATGATTTTCTACTCTGATGATTTTAACCTTAAAGTACTAAGAAAATAATAACAACTTCACTCAAATATAAAAACTGATTATTGAGACTTCAAATTGCAATGATCAGTTTAAAGTTTAAACACATATCCACACGTGTGTGTGCATGCAAATAGACATTCACATTCAAATAATCTGAAGAAACAATCAAAGGTACATACATTATTTGCCACTGCATTTGAGCACAGAGACAAAGGCATGTTCTGGATCAATTTTTCATATAGATTACTAATCTAGGGTTTGTAACATCAATAAAAAAATGATAAAGGCATCGATCGATGATCAAATGAAGTTCTATGACTAATTTAAAGTCTAATTTGAAGTTAATTTTAATAAATCGAATATTAAACGAATAAACATTGAAGTAAAATTGTTAAATTTAATACCTGAATCGGAATACAGTTTCGTTGGAGGTGGTGACTGGTCGGAGGTGGTGAGGCGTGAAGAATGACGCTCGGTCGGCGATCCGTGTCTCTGCTCAATCTATTTCTCTGCTCAATGGTCGCCTGAAACGATTTGTTCGCAGGAGGTGGTGGTTCGTCGATCGGAGGTCTTATGCGTTAGCTAGGTCTGTGTTCGATTTGCCGGTTTCGGTGGTGGTGGCGGCGATTCGGTGGTGGTGGTCGGAATGCGACGGAGGAAACATTGAAATCACTTGATCGCTCGTTCTCTGCATTCGTATCGCTCGTTCTCTGCGTCTGCCTCCAAATGAAAGAAGGAAAAGGAAATATAAAACCCTACATAGCGTTTAAGCTTCTGCGGCGAAGGGCAATTAAATATTAGGGGGAATTTTTCTGTTGAAAGTCAAACACGAGACGCGTTGTTGTTTTTGTCTTTTTCTGGCTTTTTGAGGCGAGAAGGGGTCGCCGCAAAAACCCTCCATCGCAAAAAATGTTTTTTCTTGTAGTGGTTAGAACCCATATTTAAAATAAAAATAATTAAAAAAAAAACTTTGTTTTCATCATTCTATAATATTGTTTATAATGTTGTGTTATAAAAAATACACAGAATCACGTGCTTGGTGAAGTAACATCATTGTTGAATTCATGTAGTATTAGTTTCCAAGGAAAAGGAACGTGTTTATGTCGACTGGCATGTGTGATGAATTAATCTTCATTTAAAATAATTTCAAACTAAATTTCTCTGTTGGGCCAAATCATATGGGTACGCGTATCCGTGGTGGAACTTGGACAATTTTTTTGGAGGGGCCAAAATCAATTGAAGTGCGAAAATATAATATTTTTGTATGTAGAGAACATCCATTTGATTATGCTATAAAAATATAGAACCAATACTAATCTTATTCATAATATAAACTAATAAGCTTATAAATCTTTATACTACATCCGTATTAAAATAATTTATATATTTGAAGTTTCATAGGTTTTGAGGAAAAAATGTGGGTTAAGATTAAGATTGATTAAAGTAGATAATTAGTAGAGAATGAGTCTCAATTCTTTTTAATAAAGTGATATAAGTGATGTTTAAATGTAAAGGTAAGAATGTAATTTCATTTTATTAAAGTAGATAGTTAATAGAGAATAAGTCCCACTTTTTTATCAAAGTAAACTTTAGAAGTGTATCACTTGTTTATAATTCACCCCTAAATAAAAAGTGTATCACTTATTTTGAGGAGGTAGTATAAGATTTTCTAAACATGCCCTTATTACGCAATTTAATGAGATTAGAGCTATTGTCGCGATCTTTCATTCGATCATGCAAAGAGCAATAGTAATAATAGGAATGGCTTCAGGCTGAATAATGGTTTTTTCGTCCTCGTACCCCATAATCGAAACATCCCCGAGCTCGATCAACAAAAACCCACTCGAATTCATAATTCTTTGTCTTAAAAGTTTCTAAAAACTGTTCTTTAACCAAAATTTCCATTTTGGTACAGTGGTAGCATAAAAAAATCTTTAATGTTTGTAGCATAAAATAATTTGCGACTCATCGAGATGGAGGTTGATCCAAAATCAATTTTACACTCTATAAATCTTTCTATTTCTAAGCTTTAAAATCGAAACAAAAACTCATAAGTTGTAAAATAGAAAAATTAACCCGATAAGATCATAACATCAAAATTCCTTAGAAAATATGAAGTTGTAATATCATAGTTTTGTGAAACCAAGGCTTTACCAGATGTGAATTGAAGACTTAATTAGTCGACCTCTGAGTTGTGACTCGTGAGTTGTGAAATCGATGTTGTGAACCTCACACTTGAGATTTAGTTGGCGAAAATCGATCTTTTACACTGTTAAAATTGCTTGAAATAAAAATAATCTACAACAAAAAAAAAAATTTGGACCGGCAAATATTAACACGACTTTAATCCTTGACCACAAGGATGAAGGTCAATCAGCCATACTGCGAGTCGAAAGGCCTTTCGGTCTACAACAACAATATACTTAAAGTTACAATTTAATTTGAGTTCACAGACTGTTAGGTTTTCTATGCATCTAACCACAATTTACTTAAGGCATAAATCAAAACTAACTTGGTTAGAACACCGACCCGATAAAACTTTTGGACTGTTAGGTTTACAATTCTAATGCAACTAGAACTATTTAATATAATTAAATAGATGGATTCGAAACTTACTTGATTACGCTTTGGCGAATTGGACAAACCTTGTGATCTCGTTCTTGCCAGGTAATCACGGTAAGCCTAGGATTTATGAAAGAATCCCTCTATTGGTTCACACCCAAGGTTGATCACGAACATGACAATATACCACAATGTAGTATAAAGCACCTTGAGAAACAAGCACCGAATGCGAAATCGAAACTCCTTCGATTTTCCAGCGATGCACGGCGGCGGCTCACGGCGGAGCAGCGGCGGTCCAGCGGGGCAGGCGACGGCGGCTCACGGCGGAGCAGCGGCGGTCCGGCGGGGCAGGCGGCGGCGACGGTGGCTGCGGAAGGGGTGTTCGGTCGAAAGCTTTGGAGGCAAGAAACAAGTGATTGAATGTCTTATTAGGTTAAACCCCTTAACCTTAATATATATACTTGCCAAACACAATTATGGTAATATCCTAATTGGTCCAAAGCCCGCATTAATTAACTCTTTAATTAAGCCCGCAAGTATTAACTAAACTATTAATTAATACTAGGCCCGATACCATAATCTAGTTAATTTCCCATCAACTAGATTAGCCCGTCTAGCCCGTTAGTCCATTTAATTAAACTGTTAATTAAACACTACGTTATTTCTCGCGTTCGTTGATTCCTCGAGGGCAACCCGAATAGGACACTAAAATACCCGAACCGGAATACGGTTTATTTGATGTGTTGGACACTATTTCCAACAGTCTCCCACTTGGACATCTCATCAACTATAAACGGTACGCGTTCGTGTATCCTTTAGAGTGTGCATAGCATGTGCAGCTGCTGAACTCTGAACTATCAGAAACAGTCCTATGATAAGTGATCATATGTCCTTCGTTGCACGATATCATGTAACTAGTGACATGGACTTGTCATTCACTTTAGTTACAATTATGTTTCCTGATTCGAGATTTATGATGACGATTTGACTACATAATTGAACTTTCAATTTAGTGTCTCATCAAATCAACAGGGGGGCCATATATATCTCCTCTGTCACTTTGATCAGAGGGAACGAATAAACCTTAACTACACCATATCCTTCATAGTCATCACTTGATACATGGAACTAATATGTATAGCTACCAGTTATGAATAGCGTTGGAGTTAGACCAATGCATCACGAAACGTATTAGGGAAACGATGCATCTTGGTTTGAAGACTCATACGATATTATCGCCTCACTATTACCCATGATGAAGTCCATGGGATAATACTATGAGCGTGGGTTAGTCCAACATTTAAATAAACCTTTTAAATGCTCATGAGAGTAACAGCAATCTCCATGCAATGTTCATACTTTTGAACAATCTACTAACTCTCCCATGACATCTTAATTCAATTCTTATTCCCATAAGAATGATTGACTGTGGACGTTTAAGTAATCTCTTAGTTTACTTTGGAATAGGTTCTAAACATGCAAAAGGTTGAAATGGAATAATTAAATACTATATGAATGATAGAACACTTGCAAATTATTTAATCTCCATAAATAAATCATGAATTCATACAATTTAATATTCGCTACAAATTTCAAATGAATAACACTTTATGACAAGTCACTATGAAATCTAATTCCTATCGTCCTCGCATGAGCATCATGCTTGGCACGACTTAGTGCTTTTGTGTAAGGATCAGCCGGGTTGTCTTCCGACGATACTCTAGTCACTATGATGTCACCTTCCTCAACGCGCTTTCTCACATAGTGATACTTTCTGAGTATATGCTTGATTCGACATTGATCTTTGGATTCTTTAATCATAGCGACTGCACCTTCATTGTCACAGAAGATCTTCAATGGTTCCTTGATGCTTGTAACGACACCAAGGTCACCAATGAAGTTCTTCAACCAAGTAGCTTCTTTGGCTGCCTCACTAGCAGCAATATTCTCAGATTCACAAGTTGAGTCAGCAACTGTCTTCTGCTTGGAACTCTTCCAAGTGACAGCTCCTCCATTTAACAAGAACACCCACCCAGATTGTGAGCACGAGTCATCTCTATCCGTTTGGAAACTTGCGTCACAATAACCTTCCACAACAAGTTCATCTTTCCCACCATACACTAAGAATATATCCTTTGTTCTCCTTAGGTACTTGAGAATCATTTTCACCGCAGTCCAATGATCGTTGCCAGGGTTGTCCTGGAACCGGCTCACCATACTCAAAGCATATGAGACATCCGGACGAGTACATATCATGGCATACATAATCGATCCAATCACCAAGGCGTAGGGGACTCGACTCATTTTCTCCAGTTCTTGCTCAGTACTGGGACATTGACTCTTAGACAATGTTATGCCATGGTTCATGGGTAGATACCCTTTCTTGGAATAAACCATACTAAAATGTTTTAGTATTTTATCCAAGTATGTACTCTGGCTCAATCCAATTAGACGTATTTCTCTATCTCTATATATCTTTATACCGAGTATGTACGCTGCATCTCCTAGATCCTTCATTGTGAAACATTTACCCAACCAAGACTTTACATCTTGTAGTGTAGGAATATGATTTCCAATAAGGAGTATGTCATCCACATACAGTACTAGAAAGACTACAACGCTCCCACTAGCTTTGATGTAAATGCATGACTCATCTTCACTCCTAGAGAAACCAAACTCCTTGACTTTCTCATGGAAGCAAAGATTCCAGCTTCGAGCGGCTTGCTTCAATCCGTAGATGGATTTCTCAAGCTTGCACACTATATCAGGATATTTCTTATTGATAAAAGCTTCTGGTTGTGCCATATAGACATCCTCAGTAAGTCTTCCATTAAGGAAGGCGGTTTTAACATCCATCTGCCAAATTTCATAATCATGAAACGCAGCTATGGCAATCAATATTCTGATAGACTTTATCTTGGCTACTAGTGAAAAGGTTTCATCATAATCTATCCCATGAGTTTGAGTATAACCTTTTGCAACCAACCTAGCCTTATAGGTGTGCACATTCTCATCCATGTCGATCTTCTTCTTGAAGATCCACTTGCACCCAACGGTCTTAATGCCGGGAGAAGTCTCAATCAAGTTCCATACTTGATTGTCATACATGGACTGAATCTCACTCTCCATAGCCCTTTTCCACTTTTCGGCCTCAGGGCCTTCCATAGCTTCCTTATAACTCGATGGCTCATCGTCATCAACTGGTAAACTATTACTAGTTGACGCATCACCTTCAGCAATATGGAAATCATAAGAATCACCATAATGCTCAGGAGGGCGAATAGTTCTAGAGGATCTACGTGGAACGATAGAAGTTACATCATTTTCTTCAACAGGAGTCTCGTCCTCTGGTTGAGTGCTAGTCTCAACTATAGGCGCCACTACATCTTCATTGGTTGACTCTTGACACTCTTCAAGATCAATTTTGCTCCATTGTTAGCCCAACAACGGTAACCGAAAGACCCCTTTACTACATTGGCACGGTAAAGCCTCCTTCAAATGCAACGAATGCATCCAAGGTCCAAGAATCCGTTATCCAATAGTAACCGATGGCCCAGTAGAATTCACCCATTACTGACCTCTATCCACCCGAATGCGCATTCAATCGAGTAATTAATAATCGTCATTAATTACTAAACCAAATAAACAATCCATAAAAATAACGTAGCGAATATCTAGTTAATTAACAAACACCCAAACAAGAACCGAATCGAAAAACGAATTCTGCAGCCAAACAGCCAAGTTCGTGTTGCACGAAAAAGTTCGTGCAGCACGAAAATGACTTTCTGTTCGTCTTCGTGGCACGAACCCCCCCAGTTCGTGGCACGAGATGTTAAAAATCCTGCACTTTTCAACCGAATGAGAAATACCATCTACACCATTATAATCCATACAAGTTGTAGGCTAAACCCACTCACCTGAGCTCTCTAAGTTCCACTCAGTGGTCTAATATTACTGAGTCTTCTCCATTTCCTGGAATCAATAATAAATACCGAATTAGTAACCACATTCCACCGAAAATAACAATAGCATAAGTTATGACAAAAATACAAATTGCACATCTCTTGAAACCAACTACTTGCAATTCTACTTGTGACTAAACCAACTCAAAACTTTGATAGTCAAAGGTTTATAATAACATCTACACTAAATTGAACAAAACCATAATTTAACAATTTAGGCCCAAACGGGTCAAAATCGAGAACAAGGTTCTAATACTTCAAATACATAATATTATTAACATTTCTTAAACATACAATTACCATTTTATGACAAACCTCATGTTTACATATTATACATCGAAACACCCAAAGTTTTCAATACATGTTTGACCCGAAAAAGAGACATACGACCTCTTGTACTAACTCAGAAATCTGAACAGTTTTATGACCATATCAGATTGTGAAATTATGATATAAATAAAGTAGACTCATAGACCTTCGAAACGACTGGTCACACGCCCAAAACGGAGTTACGGTTGATTTTATATGATTTTTACAAAACCGCCAAAATTCAGCAAAAAGCTGTCATTTTCTTTAGCTACGGGTTTTATACAAATTTTCATCCAAACACCCAATTACTCAAAACAACAATCAACAATTCATTCTATGGTTAATTCCTACCAACAATAATCATTTTAGCATGTCATTTTCACTAAAAGTTAACTACTTTAAGCATAAAACTTCATCTTCTCAATTTTAGGGTTTTTAGGTCATCTTCCCCAAACACCATTGGAGAAGCTTGGTGCTAAGAGCTCTAAGTTTGGTTGCTACTCAACAACTAAACATTTAAAACATAGAAATCAGTCACCAACTTCATTTAGATTGAAAAGATTTAAACAATTTAACACTTTAAGCAAAGATTATGAAAAAACCCACCAACTCAAGAACCCTAGCTTTCTAACTTGCAAGAACATAAACCCTAGAAACAAAGAGGCATTTTCTTACCTTAATCTTGCATTAAATTTGAAATCACAGAGAAGATTAAGAAGGATTGAACTAAAATCTCAAGCATGCAAGTTGTCTTCCAAAATTTTGTGTGTTGTATGTGTGTGTCGAACAAGCAGAGAAAGAAAAGAGAAAGAGGGTGTTTTGACACCTCTTTAAAACGTGGCAAGCCAAAAGGGAGGCTGCCCAATTCATTAAACACGGTACAAAATACATGTTATCTAATTGTTCACTGATAAATTTTAAGGTCTAAACGAACTCTGATTTACACAACGAAAATATATTTGGAACTCTGGTTAAAAAGGCAATTTAGATATATAAATATCACTAATTAAATAAAACATTTTCGTTTTCACTAATTCTAACCCCTTGGTTAAAATACAATTAAATCAATTTAAACAAAATATTAAATATTAAATAATAGAATATTATTTACCAAAAGTAATAAAATAATAGGCCGAGTCTCGGGATGTTACAAATCTACCTTCCTTAAAAGATTTCGTCCTCGAAATCTCATCGATTGCACACAAAGAAATAAAAATAAGTTTATAAATATCCATATATCTCTTTCTAAAATTTACATGTCCGAATATAATTCTTATTGTTCCTCCATTTTACTAACATCATCAAAATAATATTTTATGAAATCCTCATCATCATAAATTTAGTCCATCCATTAACTTCGCAATTATCTAAACTTGCAACAAACTAGATATTTTCCATAATTCCTTTCCAATCCCAAAGCATAGGTATTGACAACTTCTTCAAATTAACAATTAATTTCACAATTAATAATCCACTAAGACACTCAAATCATCTCTTTTGTCGTAGTGTACATTCTTTTATGGTCCGTGTAAAGGATTCATCTCATATTATACAAATAAAGTCTCCATAGTTATTAGGTAAAACAACGGTTATAGATCCCAAGTTATGGTTTAAGCATTCATTCACATGTCCTTATATTTATCCAAAGGCATTGACAAACTCTAAATTTCCTTGCATAAGGTCATAATAATCGTTTCCATGTCTATAATGTTACATCTCATTCATCATTCCATCGAAAATTTTGTACACTTTACGGTCTCACTTCGCATTTGGACTCATAAATCTTGAATAATTTGGTAACAAATTTACAGTCATATCCACCAAAATTAAACAATATCCACTCTTGTAATCAAAATTTACATTTAAGTGCTCCCATCTCAACATGCCCAACCCTTATTTCGAATAATGTTCATAAATAAATCCTGTTTTTATAGCACGTTCGGAATATCTTCACATATAACGACGTCAAATCTTATTATCTCAAAATTTATCTCTATTAAAATTTCGCAATCCCGATCAAATTCTTATAGCAACTTATAATATCATCCATAGCAAAGGCAAGAATCAATTCACTTTCATCGGTCAGATATTTTCGGCTCTCACTCTATGAGCTACTATAGGCGACATGACAAATGACGCTAAGGGTTTCATATATTCTTATATCGGATACTAGTCCAACTCGGACTAATTAGTCTATGTCTATGATTACATCATTCTCAACTACGGCCATTAAACTTCAAAATTTATTTTTTTTTTTTTTGTTAAAATAATTACTGCATGATCAAATTGAACTTCAATCACATATATTGTGACTGAAATCAGATTACTATCAATTATCTTTACCTCTCCATGAAGTAAAGGAAAATCAAAACAATTAATTTCGACATAACACATATTTGCACATAACATACATAAGCAATTTGCTCTAATATTACGTGACATAAGTAAGGTATTGAGTTTATCGAAAACATACCCGTGATATCAACAATCGTGACGGTAGCAGCATCCACCATCATCATGTGAGCTTTACTTCCAGATAAAGTAGCATTCTTTCTTTTCTTTTCTTTTTCTTTTTTCCCGTAGACACGATCCCCCGACCGCCCCAGTCCTTGACTATACCACACTTTCTTTCTTTTATTTTATTCGGATCATCATAAAAATAATACGATATGATTTGTAAAGTTTGTCTTGAAACCGATCCCATGTATTGTAATCCTCTAATTATTTGTGAGTACCTTGTTGTTCGTATTACATATGTGACAGAAATCCCAAGTAATGATATGGGTATTATCACTGAGGTAGGAATGGACAATTTGTTTCTGATCGTTTTAACTGATGTACCAACATTTCCTGGGTCATGGGGGTCGGGTTCTCTATATCTTCATACATGTATTCTCAATCACAACATCTCACCAATTGGTTAGTTTAATCCGTTAGTACCCCTACTTACTAACCACTAACATGACCACAATTCACATTAACTCTAATCCCCACTAATTTGGAAAGTTTGACCAAACTCGAGCCAAGATTTGGGAATGTTACGCCTAAATGTGCACACATCGCCAAACCAAGGCTCTGATACCAATTTGTAACACCGTAAATTTCAAAGCTATTTTTTTTTTAAGTTTATGCGGAAGCGTCCCAAATAAATCAATCTCAAAAAAATATAAATTCATTACATTATATTCAAAGCATTATAGTTTATTAAACGGTATTACTTAACACTTTGGCTCGTTACAAAGTACTATCATTAAAACATTGGTCAACCATTCCAACCGAACACCTCTTGACCTGCCCATCAAACCAAACCTGCAAAAAAATCAACGAGGTGGGGGATTAGCACAAAGCTAAGTGAATGAATAAAGCATCCAAATTGTATAAACACAACAGATAAGATTCACACAACTAATTATAGGTAACCACAAACACAGAGGACGGCGGTTCGGCCGAACCCTAAACCATTGTTGGCCCAACAACGGTAACCGAAAGACCACTTTACTACATTGGCACGGTAAAGCCTCCTTCAAATGCAACGAATGCATCCAATGTCCAAGAATCCGTTATCCAATAGTAACCGATGGCCCAGTAGAATTCACCCATTACTGACCTCTATCCACCCGAATGCGCATTCAATCGAGTAATTAATAATCGTCATTAATTACTAAACCAAATAAACAATCCATAAAAATAACGTAGTGAATATCTAGTTAATTAACAAACACCCAAACAAGAACCGAATCGAAAAACGAATTCTGCAGCCAAACAGCCAAGTTTGTGCTGCACGAAAAAGTTCGTGCGGCACGAAAATGACTTTCTGTTCTTCTTCGTGGCACGAACCCCCCAGTTCGTGGCACGAGATGTTAAAAATCCTGCACTTTTCAACCGAATGAGAAATACCATCTACACCATTATAATCCATACAAGTTGTAGGCTAAACCCACTCACCTGAGCTCTCTAAGTTCCACTCAGTGGTCTAATATTACTGAGTCTTCTCCATTTCCTGGAATCAATAATAAATACCGAATTAGTAACCACATTCCACCGAAAATAACAATAGCATAAGTTATGACCAAAATACAAATTGCACATCTCTTGAAACCAACTACTTGCAATTCTACTTGTGACTAAACCAACTCAAAACTTTCATAGTCAAAGGTTTATAATAACATCTACACTAAATTGAACAAAACCATAATTTAACGATTTAGGCCCAAACGGGTCAAAACCGAGAACAAGGTTCTAATACTTCAAATACATAATTTTATTAACATTTCTTAAACATACAATTACCATTTTATGAGAAACCTCATGTTTACATATTATACATCGAAACACCCAAAGTTTTCAATACATATTTGACCCGAAAAAGAGACATACGACCTCTTGTACTAACTCAGAAATCTGAACCGTTTTATGACCATATCAGATTATGAAATTATGATATAAATAAAGTAGACTCATAGACCTTCGAAACGACTGGTCGCATGCCCAAAACGGAGTTACGGTTGATTTTATATGATTTTTACAAAACCGCCAAAATTCAGCAAAAAGCTGTCATTTTCTTTAGCTACGGGTTTTTATACAAATTTTCATCCAAACACCCAATTACTCAAAACAACAATCAACAATTCATTCTATGGTTAATTCCTACCAACAATAATCATTTTAGCATGTCATTTTCACTAAAAGTTAACTACTTTAAGCATAAAACTTCATCTTCTCAATTTTAGGGTTTTTAGGTCATCTTCCCCAAACACCATTGGAGAAGCTCGGTGCTAAGAGCTCTAAGTTTGGTTGCTACTCAACAACTAAACATTTAAAACATAGAAATCAGTCACCAACTTCATTTAGATTGCAAAGATTTAAACAATTTAACACTTTAAGCAAAGATTATGAAAAAACCCACCAACTCAAGAACCCTAGCTTTCTAACTTGCAAGAACATAAACCCTAGAAACAAAGAGGCATTTTCTTACCTTAATCTTGTTTTAAATTCGAAATCACAGAGAAGATTAAGAAGGATTGAACTAAAATCTCAAGCATGCAAGTTATCTTCCAAAATTTTGTGTGTTGTATGTGTGTGTCGAACAAGCAGAGAAAGAAAAGAGAAAGAGGGTGTTTTGACACCTCTTTAAAACGTGGCAAGCCAAGAGGGACGCTGCCCAATTCATTAAACACAGTACAAAATACATGTTATCTAATTATTCACTGATAAATTTTAAGGCCTAAACGAACTCTGATTTACACAACGAAAATATATTTGGAACTCTGGTTAAAAAGGCAATCTAGATATATAAATATCACTAATTAGATAAGACATTTTCGTTTTCACTAATTCTAACCCCTTGGTTAAAATACAATTAAATCAATTTAAACAAAATATTAAATATTAAATAATAGAATATTATTTACCAAAAGCAATAAAATAATAGGCCGGGTCTCGGGATGTTACATTTTTAATGGGTTTTTCAAATTTCCGAAATACCAAAAACAATTTTTGGTATCACCGAAAATCATAAAACAATTTATGGATTTCGAATTTTCGTCTAGCACTATTAGACTTGTAAACCAATGGCGCTCTGATACCACTGTTAGGTTTTCTATGCATCTAGCCACAATTTACTTAAGGCGCAAATCAAAAGTAACTTGGTTAGAACACCGACCCGATAAAACTTTTAGACCGTTAGGTTAACAATTCTAATGCAACTAGAACTATTTAATATAATTAAATAGATGGATTCGAAACTTACTTGATTACGGTTTGGCGAATTGGACAAACCTTGTGATCTCGTGCTTGCCAGGTTATCACACCAAGCCTAGGATTTATGAAAGAATCCCTCTATTAGTTCACACCCAAGGTTGATCATGAACAGGACAATATACCACAGTGTAGTATAAAGCACCTTGAGAAACAAGCACCGAATGCGAAATCGAAACTCCTTCGATTTTCCGGCGACGCATGGCGACGGCTCACGGCGGAGCAGCGGCGGTCCGGCGGGGCAGGCGGCGGCGACGGTGGATGCGGAAGGGGTGTTCGGCCGAAAGCTTTGGAGGCAAGGAACAAGTGATTGAATGTCTTATTAGGTTAAACCCTTTAACCTTAATATATATACTTGCCAAACACAATTATGCTAATACCCTAATTGGTCCAAAGCTCGCATTAATTAACTCTTTAATTAAGCCCGCAAGTATTAACTAAACTATTAATTAATACTTGGCCCAATACCATAATCTAGTTAATTTCCCATCAACTAGATTTGCTCGTCTAGCCCGTTAGTCCATTTAATTAAACTATTAATTAAAGACTACGTTATTTCTCGCGTTCTTTGATTCCTCGAGGGCTACCCGGATAGGACTCTAAAATACCCGAACCGGAATACGATTTATTTGATGTGTTGGACACTATTTCCAACACAGAAACCAGCTGTAGAAAATGAAAATGATTTATTTAAACGTTTATGTTTGAAGGGTTAGGATGCGGTGAGGACTCAAATTTTTGTGAGGACTGCGAGGATAATTTTCAACGAATTATTTTTTGAAAAATGAATCATTGTCAGAATTTTAGGATCTTTATGAGGATGACAATGATCCAAAATTCTGAAAATGATCCTAATTTTTAAAAATGATTAGTTGATAATTGTCTTTACAGTTCTCACCAAATTTTGAGTCATCATCCAATCTAACTTCTATTTTTGAATAACACTGGAGGTATGTGTATTCATGCTGGTGCATTCTTCTTGGTTATATACTTGTTGAGCATTTATACTACTAACATTCATCTACTATAAACATATACTCCCTTCATCCCACAAAATACTTCTCATTTCACACTAAATTTTTGTCCCACAAAAAACTTCTCATTTCATACATTTGATGGGCTCCACATAATAAAATACTATTATTATTAAGGACCCCACCACTTACTATCCACTATCTTTCTCTCTTCAAACCAATCTTATATTTTAATCAAAATTATTACCAATGACCCACCTCTAACTATCACCTTAAAACTTGTGCCAAACTCAAATGGGAAGTTTTTTGTGGGACGGAGAAAGTAGTTTATGAATATAATATGTATCACTGCAAACTCGTTGTAAATTACGGACACATACTCCTCGTTCTTCTTCACATATGGCAATAGAGTAAACTAGTCATAAACAAAATAGTGTATATATATGATACTTCCTCCATCCCTAAATAAAGTTCTTATTTCTCCTTCAAGTTTTGTCCCTAAATAAAGTTCTCATTTCTCAAACTTAAGGGGTCCACTTAATATAATAATATTATTGTCAATATTTTCATCACTAACTATCTCCTAAAACGCTTTCTCTCTCCAATCAAACTTTATATTTTAATCAAAAGTAATACTAAATACCTCACCACTAACTATCTCCTAAAAAGTTGTGACCAAGAGAAATGAGAACTTTATTTAGGGACGGAGGGAGTACATCGCAAAATTGATCATCCCCCAAAGCAAAAGCAATTTTCTAATTTCAACTTTGTAACTCTAGTTGATTTTAGCTAAAAAAGGGAAAATACATGAGGAATTCACAATGTACAGATATTAAGCAATGAATTAAGAAAAAAAGTAGGTAACTTGAAGTACCTGAACCCATGGATTCACGCTGAGACTTGTTTTGCCATGGAAGGAAGTAATTAGGGCTACTGGAGACTTTAAATATCTTAACAACAGAATCAAGAGCATGCTCTAATATTGCTGAATACGCGTCTATCGTATCTGCAATAGCGTTACTCCGGCCGTAATTCAGCTGCTCAACAGCGGCGGTGGAGGCTGAGGTGGTGGTGATGTGTCTAGATTGATTCAATTGGAAACTTGGTAAAAAGGATAGATGAGAAGAACATGTTCGTAAGTTTGGATGTGAGACCGAAAGAGGAGAGTTTGTATTGTATTGTCGGGGAGAACGGAAGGGATTGACGGAGGTAATTTGGAGTAATCCGAAGTGGGTTTTGGAGAATCGGGTGGCGAGATTGAGATGGAAACGGAAGGCATGAGAGGGATTGAAGATGCGAAAAGTTTGGAGATTAAAGAGCATCGGTAGTGGTTGCAGGTTGTGAGGAGGGAAAGAAGATGAAGAAGAGGGAAGAAGATGAAGAACATGAAGAATGAGGAAAAAAGACGAAAATACCCTTAATTTTTTGCGTTTTTAGTCACTTAACGGCCAAAATTGGACGGAAGGACAAAATTTCAGAATTTGAAAAACTTAAGGGACAAAAAAACCGACAAAAAAACATTAGGGACAAAAACTCCGAATCGGCCATAGGTCAGGGATAAAAACTGTAATTTACCCTTAGATTAAATTTGATAGTTAGTGAATGATGGGTCCCACATATATTTATTAAAGTGAATTTAATAATGTTTAAAAGTGAAAGTAAGGGTAAATGTGTCTTTCACTTTATTAAAGTAGATGGTTAGTGGGTGTGGTCACCACTACCTTTTATCAAATATGGTATGTTTTCAAAGTGTATCACTTATTTTGAAACACCTCAAAATGAAAAGTGTATCACTTATTTCGAAACGAAGGCATTCATTATCCATCAATGAGAATATAAATTTTTTAAGCATGTTAGTGACAAGTGACAACCCTTATAGCTATCATTATTAAAACTCATAAAAAATTTATAATACGTACAATGCATAAAATCTAATGAATTATTTTTGAAAACTGAGATAAATGGGTCCGAAAGGAATGAATATAAAGAAAACTCCAAAGGGACAACAGTCTTAAAAATAGAGACATACTACCAAGTACCAACTATATCACAAAGATAAAACACAATATCTCTCCAGGAATCTCACCACAAAATTACCGAAGAATATGATAGAACGGTATATATTTTTATCATATTTAACAAAAAAAATGATTAGTCAAATTGTTTAACAGAATCATATCAAATTTTAAATCTAAACCTACCATATAATAACAATATTCACTATCTTTAAATGAGGAGTTAAGATATATACACAGTATAACTGGAGGTATAAAGCTACCACATATGTAGTTTAATATTGATGACATTATAACAAGTTCGTAGAGTTGTCTTCTAGGTAGTCTAAGGGTTTTGCATAGTTCCAAGAAATAAGTCCTAGCCATTGGATCAAGATGGTCAAGATCAAATCCCTTAGCCATTACCACCTACAGCCACCGTCGGCCGCCGCCTCCGGCCACCGCCGGCCGCCGCCTACCACCGCTGATCGCCGCCGTCCGCCGCCGGCCGCCGCCGACCACCACTGATCGCCGCCGTCCTCCGCCGTCCTCCGCCGTCCGCCGGTGGTGGCGGTGCTGGTAGCTGACAGTGAAGGTGCTGGTGGTAATGGGGGTGGTGGTGGTATTGATGTATTGAAACACATGTGCTTCACTAAACACAACATATTACTTCGAAGCACATGTGCTTCAGATCATGAAACACATGTGTTTCAAGTCACTAAAAACATGAGTTTCTAAACACACGGGGAGCATACGAAACACATGTGCTTCATTACTTGAAACACATGTACTTGGCTGTACATATACACTTCTTTATTTTCAAAAGACATGTTATTAGTGAAGCACATGTGCTTCTAGTTTACAAACACATGTGCTTCATTACTTGAAACACATGTGCTTGGTTGTACATATACACTCCTTTATTTTCAAAAAACCTGTTATTAGTGAAGCACATGCGCTTCTAGCTTACAAACACATGTGCTTCATTACTTGAAACACATGTGCTTGACTGTACATATACACTCATTTATTTTCAAAACAACTGTTATTAGTGAAACACATGTGCTTCTAGTAACAAAACACATGTGTTTCAAGTCATAAAACACATGTGCTTGGTTGTACATATACACTCCTTTATTTTCAAAACACATGTGTTTCAAAAGGTGAAACACATGTGTTTCAAACACATGTGCTTCCAGTCACGACAACCACCACCGGTCACCACCGCCGGCGACCACCTCCGGCCGCCGACCGCCGCCGGCGGCGGCCCCTACACTTGTGTTTTAAACACATGTGCTTCCAATCACGACCACCACCACCGGTCACCACCGCCGGCGACCACCTCCGGCCGCCGGCGGCCGCCGTATCCGGTCGCCGGATATGGGTGGGGTATTGATGTATTGAAGCACATATGTTTGTAGTGGTGGTAGTGGTTAGAATCTTGATCTCGACCATTAACTTTTACTTGATCCAAGGACTAATAATTGTCCCTTAGGACTAGATAAAATTAATGGACTACCTTGAACAAACCACCACGTTCGTAATATATATGTTTATGTAAGATGTAATTAAAAAATAAAATCCTAAACAATTTATAATTTTAACATGGAAATATATTATCAATGTGTAAAACTACATCACTAAAGCTAAACCACATAACTGATAAGTATATCACAAGCTTTACAAATTAAAAACGTTTCCAAACTGTAAAAGCATACGATCATAACACCTTATACAAATAAATTATTTAATTAAAGAAGAAATACTTTGTTAGCATTTGTCGTGGTGGTTAGGGTGTGGGGCCTAATTTTTATATATTTCTTATATGTGGAATGATATTTAGTCCTACTCAATGTTTTAAAATCCGGGTTTTTATTTGGCTCGGTAAGATAGCTGGGTCAAGGGTCAACCGATTCAACCGGCGGATCAATCCAGGTCAACTAACAACACATAAAAAAGTATTTATATAAAAGTTGTGTACATCATATTATAAAATTTATATATTATTATACATTTGAAGTAAAATTATTAAAAATTGGGTTAACTAACAACATAAAAAAGGAAGTATGTGTGTATTATGCACTAAAGTTTGTACATTTGAAGTAAAAATATTAAAAAACGGGTCAACCCGAGTCACCGGGTCGCTGGTTTTCACAATACTCGGTCGGGTCGCAACGGGTCGATTCTAAGCAAAAACCCGGTCACGGTTGAACCGCCTCTTATACCGGATCGCGATTGAACCGGTTCAACCGGCCGGGTCAACCCGGGTTTTACAACACTGGTCCTACTATTTACTCATAGGTCTACCCACTTGATAGGTTGACATGTGTATTCAACTAATTTTATTATCCCTTGATTTTGACATGTGGTTTCATCAAATGAGTAGGTTTATGAATAGGTATAAGTGGTAGGCTTTTACTCTTCTTATATATAATCTTGAATTTTTAAGCCAACTTAATAAGAAGGCAAAATACACAAAAGACAAACCCCCTGAATTTTAGGAATATTACTTTTTTAATCAATGTGCAAGCTTTTTATGCATGTTTGTGACAGCCCTAAGGGCTGTCATTAGCAAAACTCATAATTTAATGGTAAACAAATTAAAAAATTAAAAATTTCCAATTTTTTATATAAATCTTAAATATAAAACGTCATTTTCATCCATTCGCATAGGGCTATTAATCCCTATTAAGCTATTTTAAAACTTACGGGTTTTCCGGTAAAACAGAGTTACCGTTATCTTTACCGCCTTTTGTACTCTGTTTTTTCTTCTCCGTTTCACACACATGAAACACTATAAAATGCCTTTAAGGTTCAAGCTTCAAAGATTCATCCCCACTTTCGTTTACCCAACAATCATTGTTTGATTGATTTTCATTCGATCCAAATCCATTTCTTAATTCTAAAAGGGGGTTTGATGGAGAATTCGGGGGGATCATTCCCGCCATCCTCAATACCCGAATCAGTATTTGAACTTGAAGTAAAGCACACATCCGGCCAAACGTCCGTTCAATTCCCACCAAACATGACGGATTCAGGTCATCTCCGGGGAAACTATGGAAGTCCGACTAACTACGGCCAGCTCACACCAAAGGAGACAAGGGTTTCGTTCAATGAGATGATTGAGTCACCACCGCTCCGGCGACGATCAAATGCTAGCGGTTTCAGTGGCGGCATTGGCCGCGGTGGAGAACACGTGTTTAAGCGAAAATCAACATTAATGAGAACAAAAACAAAATCAAGGTTAATGGATCAACCAGAGATCGATCGACCAAAATCGTGGAAAAGCCATGGTGAAAACGAAGAAGATGAGTTCTATATTGATGATGATTTGCCGGATGAATACAAGAAGTTAAGGTATAACAAATGGACCTTATTTCAATTAGCGAGTTTAATATCGATCATCGCTATTTTAGGTTGCACGCTCGCGATCCCAAATTTAAGAAATAAGGACTTGTTTGATCTCGAATGGTGGAAGTGGGAAGTTATGATATTCGTTATCATTTGTGGGAGGTTGGTTTCGGGTGGGGGGATTAGGATCATTGTGTTCTTCATAGAAAGAAGCTTCTTATGGCGAAAACGAGTTTTGTATTTTGTTTACGGGTTAAGAAAAGCGGTTCAAAATTGCATTTGGTTGAGTATGGTTTTGATTGCTTGGCAATGTATATTCAATAAGAAAGTGGAACGAATGACAATTGGGAAGAAGGTTTTACCTTATGTAACCAAGATTTGGGTTTGTCTTTTGGTTGGAACTTTTGTTTGGTTACTCAAAACATTGTTGATCAAAGTACTCGCTTCAAATTTCCACGTAAGCAAGTTTTTTGACCGTATACAAGACTCGTTATTCAATCAATACGTGATAGAAACGCTCTCGGGCGCACCCGTTGTCGAGATTCAGCACGAACAAGAGGAGGAAGATCGGGTTATGGAAGAGATAGAGAAGCTCCAAAGTGCGGGTGTGAGCGTACCATTGGAACTTAAGGAGAATATGTTTACGGGTTTGAGATATATCGGAACCCCGATGTCTGCGGGTACGAATTGTGGAAGGGAATGTGAGGAGGGGATCACGATTGATCAATTGCATAGGTTGAATCAAAAGAATATATCGGCTTGGAACATGAATAGGATGATGAACGTTATAAGCACGACGATGTTAACTACATTAGATGAACATTTGGAAGATGTAGCGAGTGACGAAGATGAAATTTCTATGCAAATAACAAGCGAAAACGAGGCTAAGGTTGCAGCCAAGAGGATCTTTTGTAATGTGGCGAAGCCAGGTTCCAAGTAAGTTTTCAGTCTCATAGTTCAATTCGGGCTAATTGGGTAATGGGTCATTTATTTATTACGGAAACGATCTGGGTTAGGTTGGACTGATCTTTAAACATTTTTTTTTTGTCCATTGTTAAATTTTTTATAGACAATTATTGATGCTTCATGTTTTGATAGACACATATACCTTGAAGATATGAAGCGATTTTTACGAGATGATGAAGCTTTAAAGACAATTCGACTATTTGATGAAGCAAGCGAAACTAAAGGAATTAGCAAACGTGATTTAAAAAATTGGGTGGTATGTATCTAATTTTCGGGAACGTACTTTTATAGTAAACATGTAAGGGTTTATGTGATAGGTTTATTATCAAATAAGGAACTCAAGTAAGTTATGCGTGTCCTTATTTGACAATAATTATTTTATAACACAGACCATTAAACCATGATTTTCGAACTGTTTTCTAAAATCATGTTTTCAGGTTAATGTGTTTAGAGAGCGTCGAGCTCTTGCACTATCACTCAACGACACAAAAACAGCAGTAAACACACTCCATCAAATGTTAAATATCGCTGTGGGAATCATAATAGTCGTAATTTGGCTTCTTATACTTAAAGTTGCAACGACTCATTTCTTCATATTCCTAAGCTCGCAACTCGTATTGGTAGCATTTGTGTTTGGAAACACGTGTAAGACAACTTTCGAGGGCATTATTTTCTTGTTTGTAGTGCATCCTTTTGATGTTGGTGATCGATGCGAGGTTAATGGTGTTCAGGTAATATTTCAAAAGATTGCCATTGCATACGCATTTGTTTTTCTATGAGTCAAAATGCGTTTAAGTACCTTAAAGATACAGTATGGTATTTTGAACTTGACAAATTTACGGTGCTGAAATGCATTTTGGCCTTTTCTACATATATTTGGTTGTAATTAATAGTTTTATTGGATGCGCACAGATGGTAGTTGAGGAGATGAATATATTAACAACAATCTTCTTGAGGTTCGATAATCAAAAAATAGCGTATCCCAACAGCGTCCTATCAACAATGCCCATTGCTAATTACCATCGGAGCCCCGATATGGGTGATGCCATTGATTTATGCATCCATGTATCTACTCCTACCGAAAAGATTGCTAAAATGAAGGAAAGGATTACAAGGTAAGCATAATTTTACATATTGTCAGTTTTAAGAAAGTTGATTATATATCATAATCTAATTATTTATTATGTTTCAAAATCTTGATTTGCAGCTATGTAGATAACAAGAGTGAGCATTGGCAACCCGGGCCAATGATCGTAGTGAGAGATGTCGAGGATTTGAATCGACTCAAAATATCAATATGGCTTTCGCACCGAATAAATTTCCAAGACATGAGCGAAAGATGGAAAAGAAGGGCTCTTCTTGTTGAGGAAATTATGAAGATTTTCAAGGATCTTGAGATTGAGTACCGTATGCTCCCGATGGACATCAATGTCCGCAATTTACCCGCTTTGGCTTCCGATCGATTTCCCTCAAATTGGACTGCTTGTGCAAACTGATCTACCATTATTGAAGCAGCAATACTTGTTGATGTTGTTACGAAAATGCGAGTTTTGAAGCAAGTGATATACTTTTCTAGGCTTACAAATGTTGTAAAATTATGAATAAATAAGGGATTTTTATGTTTTTACGGCCGAATCTTGAATCTATGTAAAAGGCGAGTTAGTTTACGATCATGATCAAGAGAATTCACTTGTACACTTAAAGAGTCATGCTACTGAAGCAATTATACAAGGTATTATGTATATGCATACGTAATAAAAAGAGTCATGCTTGTACATTCTGCATTCGCTACATATAATAGCAAAAATTGATTATTTTTTTTTTACATATACAAGACCATTTGAAGTATGTTATGTAAAATAATTAATACTCCGTAGTACGTAATAATTTGGATACATTTACATGTAGCAAGACATTCAGCAAACTATTTAATTATTTATTCGACTGTCTAATTAAGTACTTTTTCTTATAAGGACAAACTAGTCTCTTTAGTGCCATACACCTGAGCAAATCACTTGATTTGTCCGTCACTAATCGTGCAAAAAGAAACCAAATTCGTACTACAAATTAGTACAACGACATTTAATTACTAAATTATATGCCAATGATGGCCAGCCTAGCTGGTCTGAAGCACTGAGTTTATACTCATGTGGGCTGCAGGTCGTGAGTTCGATTCCCTTTGGGAGCGTTGCATTTGCGTAATTTAACTCATACCTCACACGGGCACATATGAGGAATTTTCCTTGGAAATCCCTTTGGGGGCTGGGTTTGCCCGCTTATGCGGAGCTCGAACTCGGGGTGCTCGCTGAAAAATTGCGAGTAGGCTTCCGTTATTTCATTTGCCGTTTCCAAAAAAAATTACTAAATTATATGAATACTTCATGTCCACATTTAAACCGGCCTTGTTTGTAAGATTACTGGAACGAGTAGCTGAAGCGTACGGGTTTGACCATATATAAGGGTGCGGTGGTGATACCGTGTGGATCGAGTGAGCTCAAAAGAGTGTTGGTTGAGCTAGAGACGAAAGAGAAAATGTGTTTATCGAAAACATTATTTTACTTGCGGGTTAACATTTGTAAAGCAAATGATTGTTCACTAACAAAATATGTGTGTATTTCAATAGAGTTTGAAGTTAGAAAGGACTAGTTTTTAGTAGTAACGAGAAGCATGTATCCGCATTTCGACATTTCGTGATGGTTTGCAAGATTACATATCATATTTATATAATAACATACTACCTCCGTATCAAAATAAGTGATATATTTGAGATTTCACGGTTTTTGAGACAAATTGTTAAAATGGGGTAAGATGGATTCAAGTGGATAGTGAAAAATAGGTGCCACTTCTTTTGAAAAAAATTATAATTAATGATGTTTAAAAGTAAAAGTAAGGGTATAAATGTAATTTTACTTTATTAAAGTAGATATTTAGTGGAGATATGTCCCATATTTTTACCAAAAAATGAATAATTTAAAAGTATATCACTTATTTAGATTCACCCATAAATGGAAAGTGTATCACTTATTTTGATACGGGGTAGTATTAATAACACTACATTTTATTTAAAAAAATTATTTATAAACAGTTGATAAAGATAAATGTTTCCCTGAAAAATGTTATGATTGGTAATTACTAATGAGCTACCATTATACTCCCTCCGTACCATTTTTATTGTCTAGTAACTCTTTTAATTTGTCCCACACATATTTTATTTCCTAAATTTCAACCAATCAAAAAACATTTAAGTTGAAAAGAGAAAACTTGATTGGTGACATATTATAATTAATGTATTTTTCCTAAACTGTGTTTTTTTTGTAGTGGACAATAAAAAATGAGACGGAGGGAGAACTTATTTTGGTTTTTAAGCACTACTTATTTGTATATGTAATTATGTTCGTGTTGAAATTTCGAAAGTATATGATTAAAACTTTTGATTTTTAAGTTATTGCCATATGATTTTAACTTTTGACCCTTTTGTTAAACATGGCTGGTGCGGGACATGGCAAGTGAAACTACAATGATGCCGACTTACCAACCACAAATTTCCTTAACTCGGTTTGCTAACATTTATTTGTTTGCTTTGGTGGTTTAATACATGCCTTTTCAAAAGAAACGTCAGCACACGAGATAATTGAATGATAAGTTATTCAAATACAATTAAGTTTTATGATTATGGTATAAGTTAGTCATGTTCAATATATTCAAATAATTTGCCCCTTAAACATAATAAAAAAACTACATTAAATTCTAAAAAAGTGCATAAAATTAAAAACTACGAATGTGTTGACTAAAAATCAATTCTTACTAATTTGAAAATTTCTCAAATGTGGTTTTGGTTGGCGTTCCCCGTCATCGACACATGACGTTGTGGGTGTTTGACTGTTGAGAATGCTGTTGTACTAAAGCAACCTAAAATAAAAATTAATTTATTATTTATTTTCAAGAAATGGTAAAAAGAAACCACCCCTGTCATGTGTTTTATAATTAGGAATGAACCCAAATTTTTGGGAATGGTTGAAACCCGCCAGTAGCTTAGAGAGTTGAGCTACAAAATCCATTCCCAGGTACGTTCCCCCGCCATTCCATCGCCGGAGTGCAAAACGCCGACAATAACTCAATCTCGTAAGTGAATATTAGTTATCCGATTTCAGTATTTATACCTTGTTCTCTTTTCGAATTATGTCTTTTTTTTTTCCTACAAATTGTTTGATTTAGGGAAAATAGATTTAACTGAAACTGTTACTAAATTAAGATTCCATCACATGTAATCGTAAACTTTGAGAGCGTAGCAACCTAATCTTAAAGCATAACAAAAGTAGAGGCCAATCCTACCCTATATATGATGCCTAAATTTGAAGAGGGTTTGACACCATGGCAATTCCAAGCATTCCTATTCGTCCATAATGCCACTTGGAATTCCCTGATTGGTCCACGTCATTTGCACTAATACAAACGAATCTGGTACGGCTTACGGTCTACATTCATATTCATATGCTCCATATACGGCAAACGAATCTAGTACGGCTTACGGTCTACATTCATATGCTCCATATACGGCTTCCTACATACAAGGAAACAAATAACTATTTAAAAGATCGTACATACAAATAACTATTTAAAAGATCCTCCATACAAGGAAACAAATAAATATTTAAAAGATCAATCAGCGAAGGAAACAAATAACTATATGTAACATTTATATGTAACATTTCTTCATTACCGTTTTTTTGTACAAAATCATCATCACATCTATCGATTATTATGTCATTTAGAAGTATATAAAGTTTTTGGACATTTTTCTACATACTAAAATTTACAACATACCCGCCCATCGGGCGGGTTTTGTAGCTAGTATGAGTATAAGACACATAAATTTTCAATGTTTCAGATACAATCATTGATAAGTTTGCTTATAATTTGTTATTTTTATAAGATCTAAGGTGTCAATTTATCACTTTGATATTAGACCAGAAAAATCAAAAGCAAATGCCATTTACGGCTAAGGGAAAAAATTGGATTTTTTTTATAATGCTTAATTTTTTGCACACAAGGTGTTTGATGAATTGCTTCCGGTTTATTGTGATCTATTGATAATTGAAAAGAGTATTTAACAACTTTTGTACCGAAAAAGCCTACACTCTCGGATGTTGACACACTAATCAGCTTGGAACTCGGAAGTGCTATGCGTGTTTCCATAATTAAATTGGATGGAACATCTTTTGGTATATAATTATTCTTAATTAGCTTCTTAATTTCAGTTTAGCACATCATTAACGATTTAACACCTGTTGGGACAGATGTTGCAGTGATGAACTCTGCAACGGTTAAGGATTTGAAACTTGCTGTGAAGAAAAAAGTCAACGAAATGGAGCAGTCAAAGATGGGTCATCGCCACATATCTTGGTTTTTCCCTTGACCTATATGTTCTTCAACTCGCTATTTGTTGACTGTTTTTGTTGAAAAAATTCTGTTTGTTGGTTGTGTTTTCAGGAAGCATGTGTGGCGAAATTTCTGCCTTTTGTACCAGAATGAAAAGCTTCTTAATGATGATGCAATCCTTCAAGATCATGGAGTGCGTAACCACTCTTTGGTGCATTTTATTCCATATGTTTTGACAAGGGCTTCAAAGCGGCATTCGCGAAGGAGAAAGCATCGGTTTTTTCACGGTCTTAATAGAAAGGAATGAATTGGTTACTGTTAATTATGTTTATGCTTGTTTGTTTTCTTGTTTCATCAAGGAAAATGAACTGATATGCAAATGTTTTATCAATGAAAAGACCATGTTTTCTCTCAAAATGCTTACCAAATGTTTCATTGAATCTATTATATGAACATGACATTTCCACTCAGATGCAAATTTTATGAATTGAGAAAAAAAATGAAATTTCATTATCAAAAACTAGCATAACAGTAGAGCTTTAAAATGGACGCAGGATTTGAATGACATAATTAGACAAACATAGCCCATAAACAATGTCTAACAAACTAGAAAAAAAAACATCAAGATGAAAATAACTCGTAAAATAAAACTTTTTGGGACTGCAAGTTCCATAGGTGGTAACGTTCTCATAAGCTTTGATTTGACTAGAATGGAGCTTTGTAGACCAACTTATGCTCATTTGAGCGAACTCTTTTGGGCCTCCAAAAACATGGTTCATTATCAATTATATATGCAGTGTAAGCATTTTAAAATTCTTGGGCTACAAGTTTTAGTATCTTTTCAAATAGATTTGCATTTGATCCATGTATTGTCAAACAATAATTTCAGTCACTCATATAACTTTATAAGTCATTAGTCACTTAATCAAGATATTGTTAACAATCGATAAGCACACTTCAACGGACGGATGCTGCAATAAATTTGCATTTTCTTCACTTATAAGCTGGTTGTGTATTTCATATTGTCTCAATTTGTAAATTGTAATACTTTCTGTCCAACTATAGATTTAACTAATGCAAAAGCTAAATAAATAAAGTAGCGTAAAATTTAGGTATATACACATTGATATAAATACATATTCCACACCTTACTAGATTACATCCGTACGAACATTTCTTGATACAAAACGAAAAAACAAGTAAAGAATATACAAACATAGATCAGGACTAAACAAGAGGAACAGGCAAGTGGTAATTACAATTTACAACGATCGAATAAGTTTTAACGCATTTCAAAAGAACCCACATAAAATTTACCGATAATCATCCTTAACACATATCATAAAGATATTTCACCATGTCATTTTGAGCAAATAAAGATGTCATATATAGTGACATCATTTATTGACAACTACAACTAGATGTTCTTTTCCACCATAATCTTAGTCATTTAGGCAAATCATGATAGAATTCTTCTCGAAGGAAAAAGTTGACGTGTAACATAAAGAAACGGCATCTGCTATAACGAGAACCAGATATATACCCTAATCGATGTATACACGAGTCTATTGTTTTGGTTGTATCCACCTGGAACATAAAAGCTGATGCAAACGCTATGGTGACAATAAGTGTTGCAAACCACCATACAATCTTTCATCCCTTTTTAAATGCAACTTTGACCAAAAGTGTTGCAACGACCAATTGACAAGGTGACTTTAAGTGTTGCAAAAGTGTTGCAACGACCAATTGCCACGTCTAATGTCATGCATCTCTCTGTTTATCAATTAATTACATTTTAATATCTTATTATATTAATTAGTAACAAACTTCTTTTAATATCTATTTTGCGAGCTGTAAGTTTTAGGATTGAGAGAAAAAAACAAACCTATTGTAAGGGATATTCTTCAGACTCAAGCATATGTACAACTTGGGTAATTTTTCAGGGTCAACACATCTCGGTTGCAGTTAAGAGTGCTCGCTTCAGGGCTTGTTGATGGTTTTGTTTCAATTGTTGGGTCAACTACTTCCTCTGATCTCCTATTTCCAACCATCATTTTCAGCCAATCCACAAGGTTTACATGCATCATTTTACATTAAAAGAGTCAATGGGGATAAGCTCAGCTGATTTTCTAGTATTATGTTTTGACGGTTGATGAAAAGAAGAAATACCATGATACAAACTAACATGAGAAACATCAATACTGAGGATGCATATGCAATACCTCTTGAGCAAGGCGAGCATAGCTTCACAAATTATCACTTCTGAAATTGATTACAAAAGTAAAACTCCAAAACTATAAACATCAGAAACACTAATACTGAATATTAGAGTTACCACATCATATTTACATAAAATGCACAAATAAATTGCGTAGCAAAATAGTACTCCCTCCGTCCCACAAAAAAGTTCCCATTTCCCTTTGGCACAAGATTTTAGGTGATAGTTAGTGGTGGGGTCATTGGTATTATTTTGATTATAATATAAGGTTGGTTTGGAGAGAGAAAAATAATTAGTGGATATCATTGATGGGGTTTTTAATAATAATAGTATTTTATTGTGTGGAGCCCACCACATATGAGAAATGAGAACTTTTTTGTGGGACAAAAGCTTTAGGAGAAATGGGAACTTTTTTGTGGGACGGAGGGAGTAATCAATAATCATCATGTGAATCAATCGGTTGAATTTAAAAAAAGAATATAACAAAAAAGGTTGAATTTAAAAAAGGATGGTTATTGATATAAAAAAAACATCTCACCTGGTGGATCTAATGGAATAAACGATGCAATATAGATAACAAAAGCAGCTGAAATTTCACAATTGGTAATCAAAACTGACAACTTCAATGTTGAACTTGAACTCATTTCTTCCCAAATTATAATCGATGAAACAAAAGGGGATTTCGTACCAGTTGTATGGCATGAAGATGAAGGTTGAACCCTAGATCCCGTTTCGTCTCCGGCGAGATAGATAGCAAAGAGGTTGTCGTTGAAAACCTAGAAATTTGGATAGAGAAGAAAACATTCGTCAATTTGTGGCAACTGCGAAATTGTTGAATTTTGGTTTCTATTATCACAGACCTGAATCAGATAAGAGGAGAAGAAAAAGAAGACCATAGAAAGGATCTGGCTGTATACGGTTTTGAATGTCTTCTGAATTAGATGGCCATGATTTCCGGCCGTTTCAAAATTGAGGTAACTAAACGCAGGAAAAAAGAAATTAAAATATTGGAATTAATCTAGAACTGCCACGTACAATACTTGCTTCTAAAGGAGGCCACGTGGCCACTTCAAAAATTTGTTTTATTATTATATAGATTAGTTTTTAAGACACATCATCTGAGAAGCAATCCCAAACACCCCTTAATTTGAGGGACGGAGTATTTGTTTGATCACTAATTCACGGGTATGTGGCTAATTTATGGGCTTGATCACCAAATAAATGGGCTTCGGACAAGGCCCAATCAATCAACACAAGAACCCTATGTAGACCAACCTCTGTCGTAGCATCATCGTTCCCATGGCTTCGAAGGCGGTGAGAAAAATAATCCAACACCATAAACTGCACAATCACCTCAAAAACAACAAGCAAATCCTCATCGTCACTGCCGATAATCTGCGTGCACACGACGTTCAGGCCATAAGGCAAGGGTTAAGAGGCGAATCAACGGTTGTGATGGGCAAAAATACCTTGATTAAGCGTTCGATCGCGATTCATGCTCCGGCGACCGGAAACACCGCTTTCCTCGGCCTGATTCCTCATCTTTCCGGGAAAGTCGGATTGGTTTTCACCGGAGGAGATCCTGAGGAAGTTAGTGAGGCTGTTGCTGTATATAAACTGCAGCCGCTTTTGTGTTCATCGATGGATATTGGAATGTGTTCTCTGTGGCAGTGGTTGCTTGGTACTCATTTTAATTTACTCAGTAAATCAAGTAATATTTGATGAGATTTTCCAGAATAAGTAGATCCAGGATTCATTTGAGATTTTGATCTAAATATGATAGCTGAATTTTGTTTGATCGAACGATCTAATTTGTGTTTCCTGCATTTTGCATTGAATCTGTAGGTATTGCACATAAAAAGAAAACTTTCATGGTAATTGTTCTATGTTGTGTTGTTTGATCCAACACAACTATTCTATATGAATCTTTGAAATCTTCTGTCAATTCCATTTCCATCTAGCAATTATATACAGATAATACTGTATATGTACATTGCAACTAGGAGTATAAATTATTTTACCGCATTAAATATTTGTGTTTAAATTGTTGTAAGAAAATTATATGAACTAGCAAATACTGAAAGCGTCAAGAGTGCTGAAAATAAAAAGTTTTTGGTGAGCAACATGTTGTCTTTGATAGTTGAAATAAATATATCGTCTTCGATGGTCAAAATCATCATTTGACCTAGAATTACATGCTATTCACAGACTGAAACAACAAAACGGATCACACATGAATCAATGAAGAACCCTAAAAAAACCTTTATAGCTTCAATCATTTTCAGACAGATAACTCACCATAAAAGTACAAATGAAACCAAAAAATTTACTTATACGATGATTTTACTATTTGTATAGCCTCTAAAAGTTACGTAATCTATTCCCAGATAAATAAAATGAAAAAGCTAAAAGGAAAATTTGCTTGAAAGTTACATTTATTACTGCTTGTTTTTGACACGGCTTCTTCCACATCTCTCTATCTAAAGCATGAGATTGGATGATGTTAAAGTTAGTTAGACGGCTTCTTCCACATCTGATGTTGGTATTTAGCTTCTGCATCTTTAGGTTGTTCACAATTGCACTTTCGACAAACAACGCTTCCTGAATAGTTAAAGAAATCGCACCTGAACCAAATTCAATAAAAAAAAACATTAAATGTAATTAAATATTCATTTTAAAAGAGTTTGACAACATTTTGTTTATTTAAGAAATTAATTAATAAAAAAATTTGACGATAAGACTTACGAGGGGCACTCCCACTCTCCGGAATTTAGCTGCCTTTTGGGACGTTGCTCTCGGCAACGTAAGCACTTTGTATTACTAGCGAAATTCATAAATCGACATCTAAAATACAATATACAAAATTTCATAAGTAAAAATTAATAAAAAAGTCTAGAATAAACATAAAAAATGTGAAATTAATAAATGAAATACTTACTGTGGGCAATTCCAGTCTCCTTTCTTCATTTCCATATCATCAGATCCAACCCTTTTGGGCCCCTCTGTTTTGCATTTCATGCATCGAATGTTTCTTGAAAAATTCATAAAATTGCATCTGCAATAAAATGGGAATACCATTACTGTTATTAAACAATACTATAACTAATTATGCCAACAAAAACGTAATTAACCAATTTGATAACTTACTGAGGACAATTCCAATCGCCTTTTTTCATTTCAACTTCATCACCACCAGATTTTAGAGGACCATCTACATTGCATTCCCGACACTTCCTATTCCTAGCAAAATTCAAAAAATTGCACCTACGAAAAAAAGTTGGTAAAAGTATTAGAACAATACGAACAAAAATATGGTCATCAAACAATTATGAACGGGTCAACCACCCATTCATGATTAAACGGGGCAAAACCACTACTAATAATAAATATATATAATAAAAAAAACATTTCAATATACTCACTTGGGACACATCCAATCTCCTCTTTTCATTTCAACATTTCTAGACGAATCACGTTCGATAAATTCAGAAGATTGCACTTTCCGAGCAACGGCTGTAACCGGTTTTTGCAATTCAGGATCAATCTTAGTTTCACTAAGTTCAGTTAACTCCAGAAGCAATTTCCTTGCAGATTCTTCAACAACTTCTGCCCCTTAAGGCTTCTTATAAGCAACAACAGCTGGATCAAGTGCATAATTTAACAAAATTCGCACAATATCTATTGTTCGAGCAGCCGATTCAATGTCTTTTAGTATCACATAAGCTCTATCACATGATCCTCGAAGGACACAAACACCGCATACCTAACAATGATATAACTTTATATTCTTAAAGTAACAATTGACTAGTGTAGAAACATGTTTTAATGGAAAATTAACTTACGTCTCCTTCATCGAGCTGTAAATGTGTTCTCAATCGTTTCCCTGAGTTTACAGTCTTTCGGTTTATATTAGGGCAACCCTTATCTACAAGAGCGTGTACATCTTGCATAGATAATGACCTATCGATTAGTTACAAATTCATCATTGATTGAGCTGATTGACTGTGATAATTTTAGGGCACGAATGCTCAATTTTACAAATTAGGATACACTGAAATTCATCAAAATGTAATTCATTTCGTGTTCATCAAAATGATCTAATCATCAATTATTTCTTACTTGAATAAATCGAATCGATCACGACCAAAACTGAGGCAAGCTTCCTTCAAAATGCTCACATCCTTATAAACAGAAACATCACTTGCACCTTCTTGATGAATGTAACCTTTGGCTTTCAATCGGTCAACGAAACTCACCCACTCAGGCCACGGATGTTGTTGAGACTCTCCGGTTGCATCACCAGCGGCCACCGTGGCAGTGGCTGTGGTGGTGCCATCTTCTATGACGGAAGCGGATGAAGATGAGTAGCGGCGGAAGCGTAGGGTTGGGGAGGAAAATAATTTAGCGGGGAATCGAATTGCACGGAAGGGGTGGAGGTTTGTGGTGACGGTGGTGTTGCTTTGGAACAGAGAGAATAGTCTAGCTGCCATTTTTGTTAGGGGAAAGAGGGCAAAAAAGCCCTGGGAGTAGGGTTTTTCTTGGGTTTTAGCTCCACTGGATAATGAAATTAAAATGAGTAAAATAGATAATTTTTGATAATCATAATAAAAATAGATTGTCTAACTTATGCATGTATGAGTTAAGCTTCATTTACATTCAAACTTTCCAGGATATCTAGAAAAAATATAATGAAAAATGAAGGTTTAATTAAGAGGTTTTTTATACTATAAAAACAACTTATACATTATGTTATGTATTTTAGTATGTTTGCTTTAGGATATTATTGATTGAATTAGTTTTTGTGATGTATATATATCATCCTCTTTTAATTTATGTTTATTATATATTTTTTGAAATATTAGGAAATTTTGGATGCAATAAAAATATTGCTAAATTACGTATTTATATCTTCTTAGTATCATGAAAGCATATTAAAGCATTTGGTCAATGTATCAAGTATGCAACTAAGTAACTTTAAAATTGTAGGGTTACTTGAAATGTTTTCTTCTTAAAAATTGTTGAACCCGTTTTGATATCTCTAAGTTCCGGTATTGTTGGGCACTACACTACTATATAATATAGTTGTCACAAAATAATATGACGTACGACTAGATGAGATAATGTTTTGACATTGTAAATTACAATAAAAGTACTTAAGAAAATTATATTTATATTGGTAACTATAGAGATTGCTATTCGTAAGTATAGAGATTGCTAGATAAATGCTAATGAGATGTTATAAATGAGTGTATATACGAGATGAGTGTGCATAATTAAGAATTAAGAAAACATACATAAATAAATACATGTAAGCATAAATAGGTGTAGTTTCTGATAGAAATAATATCTTCGATTAAGTGACATGTACTACACTTCTATTACAAGGTTTAAGAGATAATCAGATAATATTGTCGATTAAATGAGATGTACTACACTTGTATTACAAGGTTTAAGGAGTGTGCAAGTACAACAAGTGTAGTACAATATGTATGTGTATTATAGTGAGTTACGGCCCACAAAGTTTGAAAGATAAAAAGGCAGAAGCTTTGTGCAAAGTTTGGGAGAATGCCAGAATGGACATAATAGAGCCATAGATACAAGCGGCAGCATCGATTCTCAACCGTAGAGACCCAGATGAAATATTTTCATACGATTGAGGTAAATTTCGTATTTATCGTTACCATGTTATTTCTAGATTTTTATTGGGTATATGTGTATTTATAACTTTACATAATTTTCTGGTATATTTGCGTAAAAATATTGATAATGATAAGATTAAGAGAGTTATAATACGGTAATGACCTAATAGACTTTGAGTTGAGACACAAATGTATGTGTCCTTGATTATACAAGTCGCGACCATGTTGTAGGTAGGGGTGTGCAAATATATCCGGTATCCGAAAATCCGAAAAAAAATATCCGAAATCCGATCTGGAATTATCCGAAATTTCGGATATCCGAATTAATTTTCGGATTCGGATTCGAATACCAATATTACGAATTTTCGGATATCCGATATCCATTTTTTGTCGATTTTTTATTTGTAAAAATTTAATATTATCTAATATCAAGAATACACCGATATGTTTTGTCTATATTAATATGTTTATGATAGCTTCAGGTTCCATATAGTTAAAGATCATATTTTTAGTTTATAAATATTGAAATAATTGCGCTAACTGACTTAATTTACTGGTAATATCATTCAACGAATTGAGAAACTTCGGATTTTCGGATATTTCAAATTATCCAATATTTGTATCCGAAATTTCGGATTAGGATTCAAATAGCAAAAAATCACTATCCGAAATTTCGGATATCCGAAATATCTGATTTTCGGATATCCGAAATTTCGGATAATCCAAAATGCACACCCCTAGTTGTAGGTACACGTGTTTAAACACGAACAACTTTTTTTTGTTAACAGCAAGCGTACACTCACCAACACAAGAAAATTTAAGAGCTAACATATATCTTTAAATCTAAATTATTTTTTTTCACAATAAACCACAACCTTGTAAGCTACGTAAACACTAGATATCACTGGGGTATAACCCTTTGTACCTACACTACATCTCTAAATACACATTTTTTGTCCAATAAAATTATATCAAGTGTCTTAGACGATTTCATCATATAATTGAGCATACTAAGAATACTCAATATCATATGTTAAAGCTTTTTTTACTTTTAACATATGTGGTAACACAATACATGCTCTGGGATAACACAATACATGCTCTCTGGTGTTATAGGTAAAAGACTAGTTAAACTCATGCCAATTCAATGCCAATATGTTGCAGTTCACAATTTCACGCTCGCCATCAAAATGGCGATTCAACTTTGACGAAACATTGGCGATTTGGCGGGAGGGGTGGTATGACTTGGCGCCCGCCAATATGTAGCATTTGGCGAACCTTTGGCGTCATCACACCGACCGGTCTAACTACTAGGAATTAGCATTCTCTTTTCCACCCCCATGTACCTTTGAGATTTTTCTATTTGCAAACCCTGCCACGTCAATGGATAACATTAAACCCCAACCAATGGCATCAACCCAAATAAGGTAAACTCATTTCTCTACTCATATCACGTTATCTTCTCACTTCCACCTTTAAACCACACAACAACCATCCAAAACAATCACTATTATATCATAAGTTTATAACCAGAAATCCATTCACTCTTATCTTGTCAATCAAACTCAAAACCCAACAACACATATGGCAAGTCTAACCTCTTCCGCCGTCGCCATCCCCTCATTCACCGGCCTCAAGTCCAGCGTAATCACCGCCTCTAGACTCACCACCACCACCGTCAAAACCACCCCAAAACTATCAATCAAATCTTCACTCAAAGAAGCTGGAATCGCAACCGTCGCTTTTGCCGCCAGCACATTGTTAGCAAGCAACGCACTTGCTTTTGAAGTCTTGCTCGGTGACGAAAACGCCGGTTTAAACTTCGTTCCAAACAATCTGACGGTTCCCGCCGGCGAGACAATAGTGTTCAAAAACTTCTCGGCGTTCCCACATAATGTGGTGTTTGATGAAGATGAGATTCCGGCGGGTGTTGATGCATCTAAGATCTCGATGGACGAACAGGATTTGTTGAATGGACCAGGTGACACGTACAAGGTCACGTTGACCGAGAAAGGGACTTACCGGTTTTACTGTTCTCCCCACCAAGGAGCTGGTATGGTTGGCACTGTTACAGTCAACTAATTTTATTTTAAATTTGTTTTGTTACTAGTAGAGACTTTGCTATGTATGTATGTAATAATGAACCCAATTAAGTTATGATATGCCATTAATTAGTTGTGTAAGTCTATCTTTATCACCCAAATTGCTCTTAGTTTAATTAGATAATGTGGATCTATATATTTACTTATTAATTGCTCTGCTAATTTGTCCATTCCTTATCGACCCTCATTTGAGATTGTCGTTTGTTTTGTGTCGTTACTCCAAGGTTATTATTTTGCGGTACAAAACAAATCATTTCCACAAAATACATGTTTTCATATACGAATAACATAGTGTTACAAATATATCTTACATACAGGCTTAAAAGCCATAACCATAAACTACTCAAACATGTCTAATACAAGTTTTAACTCAATTCTATTACCCATGGGTTCTTCCTATTCAACACTATAACTATTATATATACATTAAAACTTCATATGCATGTAATGTAACACATACCCCTAAAAAACGGAACTTACCGTCCATTACCTTTTAGCTAACTTATGTTGCGAAAAATAATATGGTTATGTAGTATATACATAACCATAGCAAGGGTATAACGGTAATTGAACCACCATACCAACCCAAGAAAGAATGTTAAGGCTCCACTGGAACAGAATCGTCGAGTTTTGAATCTGGGACAGGTGGCGCTGGGGACCGGATCATGACACTTTGGATAAAGGCGATCATCTGCACATACATTAGCTTCAGTAACTATATTATTTCAATAATAATCTAATTTATTCAACGAATTGATATAAAAATGTTTTATGCATAAAAATTCATTTTTGGCAATAAAAATAAAAAATAAAGATTTGGAGTTAAAAGAAAAAAAATAAAAAATTGACACATTTATAAGACAGATATATTAAAACCCGAGACACAGTGATTAAGAAAATATTAAAGATTTGGAGGATGTAAAAGCTCTTACGATAACAAATGCAGCACACACGAGACTAAAACCAGGAAACACGAATGGGGCATTATCAGACAAGAATAAAGCTGCAATATAAACGCTCAATTTAATTAGCTTTAATTAAAATAAAAAAATTGAATTAACCATTAAATATTAGGTCAAAATTAGGTCACCTGTTAGAGGGCTGAAAATTAGTGGAGAAATAATACTGGCAAAGGAGCATAGGCCTGTAATACAACCTTGAGCCTTTCCCTGTTAAAAATCAAAATCACAAAAATCAATTTATTATTTTGTTTCCGTTGATTGCGAGTTCATAATTATGTGAATTATGAATCAAATATGTTTCAAGTTACCTGCTCAGTAGGACCAACTTGTTTGGATACAATGCTTCGTAACTGAAAGATATAAACTTTAATATTATAAGATACAAATATATTAAAAGTTAACAAAATTATATACAGCAAACACAGAGAACTCACACTTGGTCCAGAAAAAACAGCCAGAATCTGAAACATGGCTGCAAAATAAACCACCTGTTTGATACAAAATTCATTAGCAAAATTCATGTGAAAAATACGAAGAACTTGTTATTGATATGAGTACTGAACATACCCTAGATGACCAAGCTACGCTGTACAGAAAAATCTGCAATTGAAGCCGAAAATTTGAATTTTTCAAATGTTGAATTATATGGAAATTTTAAGATTGAATATGTAATTGGAAATCTACTTACATGTACACAGTTAAAAGCAAGCCCAATTGCAAGAAGCTTTTCTTCACTGATTACTTTAGCTAACACGGGCATAAGAACCATCTACGCGAGTCAAAGATGAGATAACTTTTAATATTTAAGTTAAAGTTAGTTGCTCCAACTATATGTTTATATCACTTACTTGAGATATGATCCCTGCGATACCGTTAATGATCAACAAGTCAGCAAATTGGTCTGTGCTGAAATGGAATTCAGCCTTCAAGTAGTACTGCAGTATACAAGAATGTATGCTTAGTAAAGTAATAAACCAGTAATTAATTCTTAAATGGAAACGATAAGAGTAGTATAATCGGTGTATGATGATGTACCAATAATGCAGAAAAAAGCCCTAATTCACCCAGACTGCTGAAAAATGCCACTATAGCTGCTTGTGAAAATGTCCAGCTGAAAGTTCAATTAAGAAGAAAATACTTTGAGTTTTTTTTTTTTCTCAATTTTTTTGGATTGAGAACGTAATAATTACAACTTTGAAATTGAAATTTGAATTCTTCGAGAAATGAATCTATATAATGACATGCCTGCTCCTTAACAATGCAATTGAATCGTGCAACGAAGGAGTTGATCGGAAAGGACGAGGTTTGTCCGTACATCCTTTTTCTAGAAGACATTCATTAACCGTTTCTTCTTTCAACGAAACGGCGATCACCGCCGCCTCCATACTCGATTCCGGCAGAAAAATTCTCATGTACACGACGGAAAACATTGCCACCGCCGCAGCTACCTGTAACAAACAATCGAATCAGGTTACAGCACACGTATGTGGAGTAATTCAATTGTGAACGTATTATGATGCAGCATTGTTTATGTAAAATTACTTGAAAAATAGAAGCGGTGGAGGGGAGGAAGCGAGTGGAGAGATTGCCGAAGACGAATGAACACGATGATATGCCGGAAAGGATTCCGAATGCCGACGCCCGTCGTCCAGGTGCCACGTTATCTGCCTGAAAATGTCCAGATTCCGACGATTGAAACAAGTCAAAGATTTTACTCAGAAGTCAAAATAGTCAAATTGGGTTTTGCGATCAAAATAGTCAAACAATACATTAAAAAGGTCAAGTCAGCATCTCGTATGTTTAAACTAAGGTGAATTTGTCCCTTGTAAAACGTTGTAAATAATATTTACTATGCTATTATTTTTACTACAATATAATGGAGTACAAGATTAGATGCAGAAGATACAACATACAGAAAGATGATTACCACATACGCATGTGCAAGGCAAAGCACACTTCCTTCACAAACCATGGAGGTGAGGGTTTTGAGTGCAAAGTATGCAAAGAAGAAATTCCTTTCCCTGCTGTATGCCAAAATTACTGTTTTACCCAACAAATAATCAGTTAGTTACCAAAATTACTGTATTGTTTGTTGAAAATTTTAAGATTGGGTGGTGATGACATAAACATAAGAAAGTAATGGTACCAGTATTCGACATGTGTAAAAGATTGAATTGGGATGTTAGTTTGATGTAAAAAGGAAAACAAAAGGTATCAATAAAAGAAAGAAGAGTCGGAAGTTGGACCTAAAAGCAAAAAAAAGTAAGATACGGGTGCTTTTTTATGATTTGCCAAAGATGATATAACAAAAGAAGCAAAATATATATCTCTTTCAGTTTCAAAATAATTAATATATTTTTTATTTTTAATAATTTGAAAATAAATAATTTATTCTAATAATTTATCTTATTTGATAAAAGATAGTGAGTTTTACATTTTACTCGACTAAATTGACTTATAGATACGACAAATTCTCTTTCATAATTTCATATTTAATTTACACATTTATTTTGATAAATACATTTAGTAGAAAATAATAACCTCTGTATAAAAACATATTCAAAAACACCCCTGTTTACTTAAAAAAGGTATCAATTACGATCGTTTTCTAGATAAAAGATTTAGTATGACTTTAATGTATAGTAAAATATTAAATCAATTTTAATTCCTCAGGTGATAAATGAATAGATTAAATTAATATTATAATTTTTGAAGACATAAAGGAAAGTAGTATGTTCTCTCTAGTGCTTATGTATATTACCCACTCATGACTCATGTGGCTTACATCTCCACTAACCTAATAACCATTTAAATGCTTTTGGTTCCTAAAATATATAAAGCATCTTAAATAAGTTTTAAAAAGTATTGTCCAAGAAGAAATTGACATTTAGTCATTCAGCTTTATTCTATAAATATAAGATTTTTTTTTTTTTTTTTTTTTTCAGTTTCATACGATTCCATTTAAAAAATGTATCACCACTATGTGTGTGATTAAGTGATTTATTGATTAAAAAATGTAAATTGCCCATCAACTAATAAGTTAATGGTTCAAGTTTCATTTAACAAGTTGTGTGCTATTTATTCTCCAAGAAAGAAGATAAATTCGAAAATGCATACTGACTGTCTGGATGTCAATGCATAACCCGAATCACTAACTTATCATTTAATTGTTTTTTTCTTCAGAAAGTGAGAGAGTGCGTACCCAAGGGTAGAGCAGTCAGGAGCATTGGAATAGTGAGCATGACTTTCCTCCCATAGTTGTCTGATAGATTTCCAATGAGAGGCATCATCACGAGGCTCCCCATTCCGGTTATCTGTAATTTTTTATACAAATATCATCACCTTTGACACACACAGTATGCTAAAAGTATTGAAATTTATTTATACAAATATGGATCTTGCTTTAAAAGTAAAACAGATTTTTTAACGGCAACAGAAAAATACATTTAACGGGGTGTTAAAGTGTTATATGTAATGTTTAATTGTTCTCTTTTCGCCCTTCCAAAATAGTTTTAGAGTATGCTAGAAATAGATGAAATGATAATTAAATTTATGTAATTGAAAATTAACAAATATACAAATAATGACAAAATGAAAAGATTAATGAAAATTAAAATTAAGTTAAAAAAATTAGTTTTAAATAAGAATGATAATTTTATTTTAATCGTTAAGACGTTAAACTTATAACATGTTAAATAACTTACCAAAATATTATTAAATTACGATGATTTAAAGCGAAAATTGGTATAATAGGGAACAAGAAACAAATAAAACTTTGTTAAAATGGTACATGTTTAGAGGATGAGTTCGATAAGGCACATGAGTGATAACTGATAAGTGGCAAAATGCTCTAAATTGTGTTACCGTTTTATTAGTAAGTATATCTAAATTTTGGTATTGATGGATTTGTATTCGTGATATTAAGGTATCTCATCAATCGATAAAGAGATTATAAGTTCTAAGTTTGCAAATGAGATTAAAGGCGTAAAGTGGGTGATTTATAAGTTTGATGTTCAAAGAACACCAAAATATCTTTGAAAAAATGCTTTATCCAAAGTAATCCTCGGCCCCGACAACATTTATAAAAGGAAAGAAGGAAGCTTTGGTAATAAGAATGGTAGCAATGGAATCTTCTTAATCAACCTCCACCAAAGGTAATACTTCTATAAGACATAGCTTCGTAACACAACTGATATGTTCAGTTTTTGCCAAATCAGCATTACGTTTGTTGACGCTACGACAGACATATGCATGCCAACAGTACTCATCCTCTTCAATCTTTTAAGACCCACTATTATAAAATATATAAACACATAAATTATTAAACACCTTGTTAAAATACCTTTGAGCACACCTCTCACTCGTCCCATCCTCTTCTGCTAGCCGAAACATTTAGCCGGCGCCTTCAAACCGACAGGCCGAAACAATGGAAGAAAGAGTCCAACAGTCGTCGGTTCCCTCACCAACGGATTGTTTTTAGTTGTCTAGCACTAACCACAGTCTCCTTAAAGAAATTAAAATTACTTTAAAAGTAAATTAATCATCGTCATTTCATAACATATTAAAGCAACGATGTTCGAGGGGTGCCAACGGCATTAGCCAAAGGTTTCACTTGCCAACCGACTGATTCCAGTCGTTGGCACACCCTCTTCAGCTGGAGAGAGGGGGCAGCACAAGTCGGTTTAGGGAATGTATTCGGTGAAGAATTGGTGGGGCCCAAATGAAAATTAATAGGGTATTTGGTTTTTTTTGTGTGTGTGCATGGTAGGGCCCAAAAACTAAACAAAAGGGGTATTGTTGGCATGTGTATGTCAGTTGAATGTCGGTTGGAATTTGAGCTGACGTGACGCTGATTTGATAAAAACTGAAGTGTCAATTTCAATCACGGTTGAGAGCGATCTTAGAAAATTCATCGGGTAATTCACAGGGTTTTCAATTTTATGTTTTACAATCTTATAAATTTTGATCTAAAAGACAACAAGAAACAAAGAAAGAATGGACATGGATCTTGTTAATATCGAGCTTCGTTTAATAACCGGATCAAACACGACAATTACGACCGACGTATGTGAGGATGGGAGTGAAAAAAATTAATTCATGAATTACTTTGTAACCTCTTCTTTTACCAAGTCATGAAGTGGTTAAGGAACTAGATGTTGTTTCAAAAGGCAAAATAAATTATTTCGTAAAATAGAATTGCATTTTTATACTTTTAATGATATAGTATGTAACCACGGATACTATCTATCCATTAATGTATCTATTCATTAATCATTGTCATGGATGTTTTCTTACCATATTATAACAATCTGGTAAATTTTTATTTAAAGAGGAAATTGAATTTATGACCTTTACAAGATCATTTCATATAGCCTTATCATATGGTTTATAGTATCGCTTATTGTATTTTATTAAAAAAACAGTTTGAAGTTTTTTAATATTGTTTGTGCATTTTAACATATATTGAAAAGAAAAAAAACGTACATTTTTAAATACATGGATTATTCAAATATTATTTTTTTAAACATAACAAAGAATATACAATTACAAAATCGGTTATTATGCCTAATAGTTATGTCAAGAATATAATGGTGATACACGGCAAAATGTGGAGAGTTTGGGCTTTGGAATTTGTTGAGAGAGAGGGAAATTAAAATGCATATAGTGCCATAATTTCGTTGTTAACACGAGTACACGATTGAGTTTTTTTTTTTTTTTTTTTTTTTTTTTTTTTTTTTTTTTTTTTAAACGACACCTAATTTACACATTTTGCTTATAGTGGGACTTGGACAGACTTGAACTCATTACATATAAGTGATGGGCAACACCTTATTATTTAAACTAATACGACTAGGCTATAAAGCCACTAAAACCGAGTTAGAAGCAAGAATAAGTTAGAAATATGATATATCATTATCGATTTATCAGGATAATTAAGAAGATCTTTAACATCAAAATCGGATCAAAAGCAAAACAAAAATGATCAAAGACACAAACAAGTAAAATGATTTTAAAATATTAGAATAAAAAAAACATCAACCAAAAGTAAAAATACAAAATAAATATTTTAGTTCGATGTTACCATGTATATTGACGAAAAAAGCAAGAAACCCCCAATAAAAACATCAAAACATTGAATTTTTAATATAAAAATATTATATAGCGGCGGACCCAGAAAAAAAGTTGAGGGGTGTCACTGGTTGCACATTTTTTTCTCAGGGGTGTCACCTATACTAACAAAAAAAAAGTTAAAAATTTTAACACTATTTTAACACTATTCGGAAAAGTTTCAGAGTTGTCCGTGCAACCCGTACTGGGTCCACCCCTGAATATATACACAGATACACATAACACAAAGTGCATGTAAATTATTAAGTAATAATAATAACGGTGAAAAAAACAAGCATGCAATTAATAAAGTAAATTAAAATAATTAAAGCTGTTACTAATTAATTACCGCTTGTGTAACTCCGGTGAGATAAATCGCAAAGGAGCACTCATCTTTTCCGGGACAAAGTGCGGCCATGGTGACATCAGTCATGGCCGGAACCACCATGAAGTTTGCAAAATTGAATACAAACACCGTCATGAAAAGGTGGCCAAGCCCTGAGGATGTGATTGTCTTCTCATCCGCCATGGTGGCCGGTGGTGGTGCTGATGGTGGTGGTGGAGTAAATTAAACAAAAAAGAATTGAAGAATGCTTAATGTGGAAGCCTACTCATCTCTCTTTATATACAAGCTGAAAAGATACATGTCGCTGTTGATAGTGTAATGAAGCAAAGGAGTCTCACAAGCCAAGTTACAATTACGAACTGTGTGTAGATACCCTCACTCTTTTCCTATGCCTATGTGACTAAAGGAATTAAATGAATCTTTTTGATAAAATTACTAATATACCCCTTTAGTTAAGGAAGTATTTCAATGGATGGAGACCCAAAATATATGGTAAAAACAATATATTTTGTACTAGTTTAAAGTCTCAGGTGAGACATGGAAAATGGATAAACCGACGAATTTTCCTTTGTTCAAGTTACTCGATAAGTGTTTAACTCAAATGTACTCGATAAGTCACATTTCTTTTGAATAAAGTAATATTAATGATGTTTAAAAGTAAAAGTAAGAGTAATGGTAGTTGCACTTTATTAAAGTAGATAGTTAGTGGAGAAATGGTCTCACTTTTTTACCAAATAAGATAAATTTTATAAGTGTATCACTTAATGTGTTTCACCTCTAAATAGAAACTGTATCACTTATTATGATACAGATATAGTATAAACGTTTACACATGCTTGTATTATGTTTATGGGAGGACTTAGTATAGTGCATAGTGTTACTTATATAACCTCTTATTTGTTTTCAAATAGTGTTAAACTAGTATTTAATTTTTTAATCTTTTTTGTTAGTTTAAGTGACATCTCTAAGAAAAAAATATGTAATTGATGACATCATTCAGTTTTTTTTATTGGTTATGTTGTTTATTACTATAAATAGCCAATTCAAATTGTTAGGTTTATATCAATCAAATGAAAAAAACATAGTCTATATGATTATAAGTAAATATTGTATATCTTCTCAAAACATATATAAATAGAAGATCATTAAAAATTTATTTTAGGACTTGTTTTTAGACCAACACTAACATGTAACAAGAGCAAGTATTATCCAATAAAGGAAAAGATAGAAGAATGAATAAAGGGTGCGATGTTAATTTATGCTTTACTTGAGAGCAAGGACAGGTTTTCATGTCTAAGTGTTTTTGCAAGAACGTAACAAATCTTTTTATTTTTATTATTATAAATAAATATGTAAATTAATTTTTGTAAAATAATGAATATTACAAAATACATAATAATATTTATCTAATCTTATAAAATTTATCGTGATACTTTATTTGTATTTGTTAGACATTATGTGTGGATTTACTAATCGAACATATTATCGAACATTAGAGCCAATTGTAAAAACTGTGTAAGAATTTACCCCATTAGTACGAAGAAAAAAAAAACTGTGTTAAGAATTTACCCCATTAGTACGAAGAAAAGAGTATGATTCTAATATATATTAAGTAGTGTTTCTTCGATATATGGAAAATGCTTTGTATATCCTAGCTAGACTTTTTTCTTCAATATATGGATAATGCTTTGTATATCTCTTTATACTAGCTAGACTAATTGTATAAGACTGGTGCCCACTTGCTACCAACTAACATTTTTAGTTTCTTATATATATCAGCATTACATCAACTAGTACTCCAACTGATACAAAACTGACATACCCATGTCAACCGAACCCATTCACTTAATCTTTTATACATAAAATACATATACACACAAAAATTACCAGTAACTCACATTTATCTTCTCTCAACCCTTCAGAATTTCAAAGGAAAAAACTGACAACGTGGAAGTGAAGGAAGCGTGTCACGCTTCCCCGATCGAAGTGAAGGAAAAAAGTGACAACATGGGCGTTGGCTCTAAAAAGTGAAGTTATCAAGAATACAACAAAATTTTATTTAATCAAGTAACTTGATGAGAATTGCATGTTTGTATTTTTACTAGTTTGTATAAATACATGACATTATTACTAATGTTTGAGTATAACTAAGTTAATAATGTACGAATAATTGAGGTGGTACATACTACATAATCACCATCCTTTCTTATAGAATGTGTAGAGAAGCATTATTTCTAGTTTAAGATTAGAAAATACTCCGTACTGATCTAAAGAAATTAAAGAGACATAAAAGTCAAAGATTAAGAAAGACGTTGAAGACGTGAAAAAGGGATATATGGGTGTAGGGGGGCGTAGCTTGCAAGTTAATGCAAGAATTTGGGGGGTTAACTTTTAACCGAATGAAATGGTATTGTCGACAAATATTTTCGGTCAATAAATTAAATCATTAAAGTGATATTTATTTATTTTATTTACTTGATTGAAAAATTACTATTTGAATGTTAATGCATGTATTTATTAGAAAAGCCATACATGATCGCGGGATTCAAAATTTGGATATGTGAAAAATATGAATACTAACTTAATCATGTAAAATTATTATTCTTCGATTATTGGAAATAGTTGTTACATACACTTTATAAAATAATTAAGACTCACCGACACATCAACTTTTTCTCTTGAAACCAAACACATGAAAACTCCGACCAAAACATAGCAGTGGATCAAACACATTCCTTTTGAAAACAAACTCATTCCCTTTGAAAAATGGCGACCAACAATGGTCGCTTGAATGACCAAAGACACCCCGCGACGTGTCATGCGGATTTTGATGCAAGGGGTGATGGGACGCGTCTCAGGCAGCGAATCACGACGATCGAAAGATTGCGACGGAACCTTTACGCATAATCTAAGAATAAAAAATAAAGATAGTACTTTGATACAATGTAGAAAGGCCGAGTAATTAATGAAAAATTAAAATTAAAATTAAAAAATAAATTCATTTTTCAACGCAAAATAAATGCCAAAGTTTGCTTCTTTTATTTTTTTGAAATGAATGGGGTCTTTTATACGTGGTTTACTTTAAGAAAAATGGTAGTATTGCTTCCTACGGATTTTTTTTATATTTTATCTTATACTTATTTTATAAATATAAGGATCCAAATCAAAATATGAGGTTTGAAAATTAGAATTACTGAATTTCACATCTTACTTAATTTTATGAGTAGAATAATATAGTATGAAGATTTAATAAAAATCAATATAAAAAAAACTAAATATGATAGGATAATTATTTCACTTCTAATCGTGACATAAACATACATTTCAGTATTATTACCTTAACGTCACGACATTAACTAACACACACTTCCTAACATTACACATTCACTTAATATTTTTATATCTCACACATTTTATTTTATACATAATACACACAATAAATAAATAAAGCCCACCACATTCTTCTCTTCCTTCTTTAATTAACTGAAATTTACAACAAAAAATTGCAACTAAAGTTTATGTGCCATTAATGTCTTAAATGACACTGGTCACTTTGCAACTGAGGATACCATTGACACTAATCTTATAGTTGAAATATTTACTCTTAAATACTAAATAGACGGTGGTACACATGTGTTTCGTGACTTGACACACCTGTGTTTGAAACATATGTGTTTCACTCTTTGAAACACATGTGTTTCGTAGTTTGTATACTCTCATGTGTTTTAGAAACTCATTTTTTAGTGAAAAACATGTGTTTCATGACTTGAAGCACATGTGCTTCGAAGTAATATGTTCGTTTGTATTTTTGGAACACCTGTGTTTTAGTGAATCACATGTGTTTCAATACATCAATACCACCACCACCCCCCATTACCACCAGCACATTCACTGTCAGCCACCACCGCCGCCGCCGGCCACCGGCGGTGGCCGGCCGGAGGTGGCGGCGGACGGAGGCCGGAGGTGGCGGCGGCGGACGGCGGTCGGAGGTGGCGGCCGAAGGTGGTCAGTGGTGGTGATCGGTTGTGGTGGTCGTGACTTGAAACACATGTGTTTGAAACCTTGTGATTTAATCTTGACCATTTTGATCCAATGACTAGGATTTGTCCTTTGGAACTATACAAAATCTTTAGAGTACCTAGAACACAACTACATTTTTAAGTGAATATTAATTTATTCCATTTTTTAGCATTTTTTGGCCATTTTAATAAGAAAATAATAAGTGCCTACTTGCATATGTTGGATTGAAATAAACACAAAGCCAATAAGTTGGTCATTATTTTAAACAATTTTCAAATATGCAATCTTAAACCGCCTTAACTGTTGTCTAATTATATTCTTATATTTGTTTGAAACGAACAGGAAATATTTCGACATACTCACACACTCGCATAACCTGAATTATATATTTACTAGCATGGCATTAGAGTAATGCAGCAGCGGATACCACATAACTATATTATGCATTAAACAAATGTTGTTCGGATACATATTTTTTTCTAATAATAATTGTACAAATGAATGATAAAATTAGTATAAATAAAAATTTTTTCATAATGGACATACGTGCCATCTGAATTTTTAAGCCTGCCTATTTAGGGAAAAGTTCAAAACTCATTATAATATAATAATATATATAAATTTGATTGACTTCCAACCCGTTTGATCTATTAGTTTACTTTTTGGTTAATTCTTATGGCCTGAAATTCAAGAGTATTTTATAAAAAGTACGAGTTCTATTCTAATTTATTCTTGTATATGGTAGCAAGTAAATGTTCATTCATTGTCAAGATTAAACAAGCTACTAAGATCAAAAGATCAAAACTCGATCATACAACATTAAACAAGCTACTAAGATCAAAAGACATCAAGGAAAAGGGATATAATTGTAAAACTAAATGAAAAAATGACTTTATTATATACCAATGCTCTTATGATGCATTTCCAACATATGAACCATCTTTCATTTGATGTGAAATACAAAAACATCACAACATTATTAACTTATCTTTTTTTTTTGAGCTTCTATTTTGTTTATCACCCCAAATAAAAGCAGAAGTATCAAAAGTTATATTAAAATAACAGATAAAGTGATGGATTTTCATAACTAAGTATCAAAGAATATTATTAAATGGAAAAATTAACCATTTGTTAAATATCACATCATTTAAAGAAGAAGAAAAAAAAGTGATAAATTAGAAATTTACATTTAGAATATGGGCAAAAAGAGTATGTGATTTTAAAGGGCTGCACCGAGTAGTCGAGTAAAATTGTACACATATGTTAGTTAGTTACCCCAATTGTGGTTGCGGTTATTGCTGTCGCGGTTAGAACCATAGTTGGAGCATCCCTTCATTGGTCATGATTGTAGAGTTCTTTTAAATTAAAAAAAAACAAATGCATTAGTACTATTAGGTGATTGCATCATTTATTAAAGAGATGTTTTGATAGGTAATGGAATGAAATCTGTTCAATTCAGCAGGAATTTTGCTGGCTACTTTACTTGCTTTATGGTTGATTCCCAAATTCAAAAGCAGTGAGTAATTAATTAAGCACCAATTGTGACACAACGAAGAAGCTTAATTTTAGATAATTATATAAAAATTTAAGCTTTTTCATGTATGAAAACAGGATATATGATTTTATAGGGCTGCACCGAGTAGTCGGGTAAAATTGTACAGATATGTTAGTTAGTTAGTTGCCTCTATCGTGGTTGCTATTTAAATTGACTTTTGTTATACGAATAGTTTGTGTGCTATTTAAATATTGGGTTATTAAGGCTAATTTGCTTAGGTCCTTACAGCTGCACCTAGGAACGCATCAAACAAATTACCATTTAAATAGGAGCGCGTCAAATGTGTCAAATTCTATTTTGAACAAACGGGCCAAACGGGTCAAATTCTATTTTTGGCAGACCCATGTTAGACAAAAGTTATATAGAACTGTTTTTCTCAAATTTCGTTTGACCCGTTTGATCCGATGCCAAAAGAATATTTTGACCAGTTTCACAAAATAATGTTGTTTGACCTGTTTGTTGTATGGTTTTCTATCAATGACATTGTGTTCGACGTGTTTCTAAAAACTGGAATGTAGTAAAATAGTTCTTTTGACTTGGTTGACAAATTTGATAAAAATAAGAAAGTGTAATAGCTTGATTGTGCCGATGGTAGCAGGGTTTGTTGGAGCATCAGCTACATTCTTCAGATTTTTGGATTCCATTCGGTGAGCTGAGAACCTATGAATAACATAATAAACTTAATAAACGTATCAAAATGAAATACACACAAAACAGAATTGCGTTGTCTGTTCATCGTTTTCGTTACAAAAAAACGAATTTCATGTAAATAATTTAAAACAAAACTGAATTAAAAACAAAACGTGAATTGCAAACTTGTTCAATACGATTTCGATTACGATTACGTAAAACTGGAATCAAAACTGGTATTTTGCGGGTAAGAAACCTGTAAGTTAACTCATCCCTTTTGTATTTATAGGGTTTAGAAACCCGTAAGTTGAAGAGACTGATTGCAGAATCGATCTTAAGCATGTAAATAATGGATAAACTGAAACCTGTTTATAATAAATAGTTATGTAGCGGATTAATTACAAGGTTGATGTAAATTGGGGATAATTGATACCTGTTTTCCGAATGAAAATGGGACATATTTGCATTTGATTGTACGCAATACCTGTTTTTTAATGGGAAGAGTGAATAAAATGACCCAAACTGCATAATCATATCACAATATGTTAAGTTCCCAAGTAAAATGTATGCAAAACAAATGAGTAAAAGCTCCCAACATGTTAAGTTTCAAGATTATGACTCGATCTTTTGCAACTATCTATAACTGGAAACTTTTTAAGTGAGGGAACTACACAACCAACAAAATTTCCATCAAATTAAACAATTTTTAAGTACAAATTGGTTAATTTAAGATACAACAGAAACGTCATTTATTGAATCAATGGATAAATAGGAAACACGAAACCTGATTTAGGTATCAATTTCTAATAGGAACTTAATTTGTTAGCAATTCCATGTAATTGAAGAGTACCTAAATTTGAAACTGCATCAAATTATTAGATCTGTAATTGTTTTCCAATATGTTAAATGAGCTCATTGATTATGTAACCTTACAGATGAAGCAGTTTTAGAATGATGAAACACTTCAAGTGCTACACAAAATAATGGCTGGCAGATAAAATTAAAAATAAAAACATGAATATTTAGATTTGTAATTGTTTACTGTCCAACTGGGATTCTGCACAGATCATAACCATTGACAAAACCATGCACATTTTACACAATTTTTGAACTAATTAAGAAGTTAAACATGTTGAACTTACAACCAGTTCATCCAATGTACCCTTTTTTATAATTGATATAACTATAATACCTACATCACAATATAAAATTCGACCCCTATTAGTAGTAACATTACGATTATTATGAATACAAACTTAAACAAAATATCAAAAGATATCTGGGTTTATAATCATATATTCAATAATCTAATGAACAAATTACATACAGAGTATGTCATTTTATTGATTGTGTATGATTTCAAGAAATAAAAAAATCAAGAATTGAAGTACCTGTGTAACCTAGTCAGTGCCGTTCACCAAATTGAATTTAAGACTACAAAAATGACATATTGATAAATTAGGGTATAATGTTTCGTATGGAAAAGTTTGGAAAGGAAAACAAAAGGCAATTGAATAAATATTTGGAAAAGAAAAATCAATGTTAGGAAATGGAGTGGAAATTAAACAGGGAAAATTAACTATTCTTTGTGGAATTTGTAGACAAAGTGGTCAGAATATGTCCTTCTAATCCCATGAAAAAAGCATTATGAAATCGTTAAATATCTTGTTACACGAGGTAATTAATTGATTTTTTATTTTATATTAATTTTATTTTTATGTTATATATTCGTTCTCTCACTTTTTTTTTTCTTTTCAGAAAATGTCTACTTCCGCATTTTATATAAACGTACGATTGTCTACATATCACCCTCTTTATATCTTGCTTCTGACGGAATTAAATATCATCGTTATCATTAAAATTAATGTGAATATTTCTTGTTTTTTCGGTTGCTTTCGATGAAACTCAATATTTATTGTGTAATTGTATTCTAGTAATTGGTTTTCTTATACAGTCAATGTAGTTTTAGCTTCTTTTTGTATGTTTTGTATTGTTTTAATTTGGTTTATAGTTACGAAAAGTATTTGTTGGTGTAAAAAAAATTAATTTTTAAAGTTGAACATTGATTTACAATGTGTTAAACTATTTTGAAATTTGCCCTAGATTACTTTACACATGAAGTCATGAACCATACTTCATATTTGTTAATATAAGTGATACACTTTTAAGTGCACGGTTTTTGAGGCAAAATAAAGTAACGAAGGTTAACGAAATTATTTGGATTTATAGTAGATGATGGGTCGCACATCTTGTGATTAAAGTGGATTTAATGATGTTTAAAAGTAAAAATAAGGATACATGTGTCCTTTCATTTTATTAAATAAATGACATGTTTGGATAAGCTTTTTAATATCTAAAAGGACTTTTAGTTAGAAGTGCTTATTAACTTTTTGAATCTGAAAATTAATTTTAAAAGATAGTGTTTGTCTTAACTTATTGACTTATTTGACTTTTTATAGTGAAAAGTTAATAAGTCATTTATAAAGTCAGAGCAAGGGGTACAGTGGCGTACCCCCTCCCTCACCATCTCCACTTTGCCTACAGGGCACCCACTCCGGCTTGAGCTACCCTCGCCACCACACCGCTCGTTGGGTGAGTGAGGGTCTAAGTCAGATGCTTGGCGAGGCTCACGAAGAGAGAGAGGGATTTTGGGATGTTTTTATTGGGTATGAGGTATTTTAGTGGTTCTCAAAAAAATATTTTATGTTAAGTTATGATAGAGGGGGTATTTAGGGTTTAAAATGTGAAATGGTGATTTGACACTGAGGTGGCGCTGATTTGACGTTCCGACTTGAGCCACCATACCGGGTGCTCTAAGGGCTTCCTTACTTTTGAAAAACTCCTTTTCAAATGCTTTTTCAAAAATCATTTAAAAAAGACTTATTACATTAGCCAAACAACTTATTGACTTTTTGAAAAATCTAATAAGTCAATAAGGATTTTTTAAAAGCTTTCACAAACACCCTCAAAGTAGTTAGTAGGTATGATCTCACTAATTTTTGCCAGATAATATGAATTTTCAAAGTGTAACACTTATTTTGAGACACTCCAAAATCGAAAATATATCACTTATTTTGTAACGGAGGAAGTATAAGATTTGTATTTTGCCAAAGCCATTTAAAAGAAAAACGCTTATATGCAATTCAGTCCAAGACTTAGGGCAGGTTTTTGTGGTGTTGCTATTAATAAGCCCAACAATTTATAACTGTTTGGGCCTTAGAACAAAATATATCCAGTAACTTTTCATTTTATACTTCATTTTTATGTATCTCGATAAAATTATTCTAACATTCATTATAAATCTAGTATTTTGCAACTGTTATATGCAGTGACATTTGATACTGAAACTAGAGCAAACTATACAAATGGTCCTTATGTTTTATTCATAGTTTCAAGTTGTTAAAAAATTACACTAATAGTATCTAAGTTTAGAATTTGTCACGCATTTTGTCGTTAAAATTAATAGTTAGTGAATCTATGAGTCAGCCACAAGGTAGCTTACTGGCAAAAGCATTGGAAGTTGATTAGAATGTCACAATTTCGAAACACCTCCCACTCTTTCCTAAAGTTTTTCTATTACTTTGATCGAGTCAGGAAGCAGTTTTAAAATCGGCCGTATATTACCGAAAGGATCAAACATGGCCGATAACCGATAAAAACTGCTCAAACCAGTGAACTAGTGGAACATGTCTCTGTAATTTAACTTATTAAATTAAATTAAATATTTGTGTAAGATTAGATGTAATTAGTTTTTATTAAAAAACAAATGTAAATAATTAGTTTTTGTATCTTGCCTTTTCAGCTAGTGTAGCATATATTTATATTATCTTATAATATGCTTAAAAGCAAATTAAACCAATGGAATTGATTTGAATAAAATTTCATTTAGTTTCAAAGATATATATTTTAAGGGTTTTTCTAACTCATGCCTTAGAGAATCCGGTGTGGTGGCGAAGGAGAGGGGGCGCCGGATGCCACCTCAGCTCGCCGGCCTCGCCACCACACCGTCCGCTACGTGAGTGAGGCGAGGCGCCGGTCCATCGACGGATGCAGCGGACCAATGAGCGAGTGCCACGTGGACTAGCCGTTGGCAACGGCTAGTTTTCCAGAATTTTAATTTTTTTTTAATTTTTAATTTTAATAAAACCTATTATAAATAACTCATTTAACCATAACCTTCTTTCACACCATTTCTTACACTTTCACTCTCAAAAACTCTCTACAATTTCTTACCCTTTCACTCTCAAAAACTCTCAAAAATGTCTCAACCACCACACCCCGATTGGATGAACGGTATTCTCGGATGGGGAGGTTCCGGCACCGGCGTCCAATCCGTTAACACCTTCGTCCCAACAATCGGCATCGTCCACCCAAAACACCGTGATGCCGACATTTTCCCAAGAGCAATACAACCACTATATCCTTCAACAACAATTTCAAAACCTTCAACAACACCAACCCCCTCCTCAAATGTGGTCACAACACCAATGGTCACAACCACAATCTTCACAACCACAACAATTTCAACAACACCAACCCCCTCAAGACACCGACGCCGTTGAAAAGGCGAGAAGAAAGGGGAAAAAAGTTGCCGTCAACTTAAGTCGGAAGGTCATGCGGTGGGACGCCGCTGAAGAAGTTTTATTGGCCGAGTGTTGGGTTAGCGTTTCCGAGGACCGCGAAAAGGGCGCCGACCAATCCGATGAATGTTTTTGGAACAAAATCCTTGTTGAGTTCAACAAGGATGTTGGTACGCCGCGTACCAAAGACATGTTGACGGGGAAGTGGACGACCTTAAATGGTAATTGTCAACGGTATCTACAAACGTCTACAACGTACAAGCCGAAGCGGTGAAAATGAGGTCGACTTTATGGCCCGTGTCCGGCAAGCGTACCGTGACGAGTCGTCGTCAAAAAAATAATTTAACAACGAAGGTGCGTGAGAAGTTTTGCGACATTGCCCGAAATGGGACGCCCCCGCACCCATTTGGCTCTCCGATAACGAAGAACTCTTCGGGGAAGATACGAGACCACGTCCGGCGGGAAAGTCTCGTAAGGCAAAAAAAAGTAGGTCGGAAAGTTCATCCGGCACTAACACCGCCGGAAGTGCCGCACCGCCGGACCTTGGCGAGGCTATGATGGCCGAGTTTAGGCCGAAAAGTGAAGCCGCTCAATCGGCTTACGAAAGGTCAAAGGCCCGGGATGACGTTTTCGTGCGGTTGGAGGAATTGCGATTCCTAAGCACTAACACGTACCCAAGGTTTGGGGCGCCAAGATAAGGCGAGAATCGTCAAAGAAAAAAAGGCGATCCGCGAAAAATACCCCGTCGAGGCAGGTGAACTTGACGTGGACGATGACGACGAGTAGTTTTTTTTTTTTAATTTTCGGTATTTTTTTTCTAATTTTCGGTATTTTTTTTTATTTTTTCGGTAATTTTTTTTTTATTTTCGGTAATTTTTTTTTTCTTTTTTAGGTATTTTTATTTTGTATTGTGTAATATTTATTTTAATGAAGTATTATGTTTTAAAAAAAAAAGAAAAAGAAAAAAAGGGGGGTGGGGCCCAAATGGCTTAAGTGATGGTAGAGTGGGTATTTGGGAGTTTTGAATATGAAATGTGAAATTGTGATGTGGCGCATAGGTGGTGCAGAGGTGGCGAAGTGGCTTAAGCCACCACACCCATTGTTCTTAAGGGCAATAGATAAAAAGCATTCAATGAACTAAATTTTACTATTTATATTTGCAAATGCATTTAATATATGTAAAAAATAAAATTGGCTAACATGGAATATGAAAATTTTGAGTTCATTTAACACTTATTATCTCATGCCCTAAGGGCATGCGTTAGCCAAACCTATATTTTAAAACCTGCCGTCATGTACGAGTATCATTCCAGTGTACCACATCGACCAATTAAGTAAATCAATAACTAGGTCACTCGATAACTAAAACATCTAAAAATTTACGCCATGGCTCTTTAGCACATCTTTAACATGGCCATATCAACCGGAAATCATGCCAAATACCTTCATGTATCATATGACCATGTTAAATATGTACAAAAGAGCTATTATCATGTAAATTTTTAGATGTTTTGATTTTCGAGTGATCTAATTATTGATTTACTTAATTTAGTGACTCGATCAAGTGACATAAATAATATTCAGTAACGGAAAATCATTTAAAAATTCTACATTATAAACTTCTACTCCGCTTTTGTTTACTTTTGAAGCTTTTAGTTATGGATGCACATGGACATTAATTATTACCAAAATATTTTTTGTCCGTTTCTTTCGAATATGTTTAAAAACTTGTTCGGTGAAGCACCAATTAAGTATTTAACAATGAATTAAACACCACAATTAGATATTTAATAATTTTCAGTACGTCAAGAATTGACGCGTTGTCAAATGTCAATCACTTAATTTATAAATTGACATCGTAAATATTATTAGTTTTTATATATGCACATTATTTTCGTTCTAATTGTTTATACATAACCAAAACATAATAATGCAACCACTTATTTAGTATAATAAAAATATGTATAAATAAGAGAATGTACCCATTAATCACGTTATTATAGTGATATAACTTATGAAAAGGTCAAAACACGTCTTTCTATCATAACGTTTCGGTTGTGTTTGGTTTTTCTAATTAAAACATGCTATGTATTTTTACGACGGTTAATACGAGATAAGTCTAATTTGAGCTCACAAACTTGTATTTTTAGGACAGTCAATACGAGATAAACAAACTCGTGATTGAAGAACTACCAACATACTGGAAATCATAGATTCTTTGGTTTGGCAAAAACTTGTAAATGATTATTATGTTCCCAACACCAGGGTTAGGATCCGACGAAGACTCAAAAATTGATGAGGATTGCGAGTTGTTAAGTCTAGTTTTAAGCTTTATAAGGCACTTAGAATGTAATTAAACTAGATTAGAGGTGATGGTATAAATACCATTTGTGATGACTTTTTGTGTGAACTTTCCTCATTTGAATAGAATTATACTTAGAAAGCTACTTCCCTCCATCTTCATCTCTCTCAACTTCACACACTAAAACACACACTTGAATTCACAAATCATCGTCAAAACACCATGAATTGATATCATTTCAATTGCATTAGCTGTATCAATTGGTATCAGAGCAATTATTGTCAACCAATCATTTTTAAAAAAATAGACAATTGTCAGAATTTTAGGATCTTTATAAGAATGACAATGATCCAAAATTCTGAAAATGAGCCTAAACTTTAAAAATGATTAGTTGAAAGTTATCCTTACGGTCCTCACCTGAAATTTGAATCCTCACCTAATCTCACTTTTCCAACACCATTATTTTTATCGACTTATACTTAGAAAAACATTGGATCTACTTGATTTTAAACCGGAATTAATATCTTGATTTAAAGCAGAGTTTTACTATTCTATTATCCGTGATTTATTTATATCTTAAGGAAAAAAAATTAACGACTTCGATTATGATTTGTTCAGATAATTAGAGGCGGTCCTGACTAATGATATATTTTTAGTCGTCGTCATTCGTCAATATGGTTTAGTTAGAAAGGAAATTACCTTTACATGTACCTATTCAAATTTATTAATTTTTTAGTTTGGTCCCTTGTGCTTTGTTTGATTACACTTTTGTTGGTTGCGTTATATTTCATTAGAAAGCTATGATAAACTATACATATACAACAAATTTCATTTTTTTTTATGAAATATTTGATTCATATTAAATCTTAAAATTTTATCTTCCTAGCCATAAAATTATTAAATTGATCATGTTTTTTAGATAATTTGTTTTCCTTATAATTTTTGACAAACTAAAAAAGTATATATTAATCTCAGTATATTAAAATTAAAAGCAAATGACGTGATAATTCAAGATCAAGTTAATAATTCAAAGTACTAAATTGACTTTTTTTTTTCAAGTTCAGATTATTATGATGCTTATTTAATAGTTCAGGTTATTAGAACATCCGGCGAACCTATGTTCAAATACTAAAATGTATTTTTACCCTATTTAATTTGTAGCCTACGGATATATTTGGAAGTTGGAACCATAGGTCATTTTGCGGATTCTTGGAGGTTGCCTTTGTATTTAATCAATATGCGGGGGCGTAGAACGTAGTTGGCAAGTCAACCTCATAAACTCAGTAGTCGTTTAAGTTTAATGTTTTTGGTATGATGGTTACATCTTTTATTAATGAAAGTTTTGTTTAGCAAAACCCTAATATTACATGTTTCATACTTCACATTTGGTTAAAATCGACTTTACTTTTTGCAAAAACTGGTGAACAAGTTTATTCGTATTACTAAAAAAACTGTGTACAAAACTCAAATCTTATTTTAATGATTAAACATGACTGGTAATTTTATTTCAAATAGAAAATAGCGACCCCTTCTTTTAGAGTGTATAAACACCTCTTTTGTAGGTTGGCTTATTTTTATATGTAAAACCACATAATCACCTATATTAATCTCAACATTTTATATGAATTGGTTAAAGTTTATATCATAATTACGAATAAAATTTGGTAAATGGCCCACCTATGAGTATAATAATATAAGGGATGTACATATATGAAGAAACAAAGGACATGATGAGCCTTAGGTGATCAATCAATCCATTACTTGATTTAAAGACGGTGATTTTAGACCCGTGCCAACGCTGCGTCAACACCACCCGTCGTAGGGGTTTTTTGTGCGTCGGCCAACGATGCCGTTGGCACGGACCCGTCGGAGCTTGGCGTCTGTAAAAGTCGTCGTGGGGAGGACGGAATGCTGCAGCCGTCGAGGGAGGTGGTGGAGCAGAGAGAGAAGAAAGGAGGGGGAAGAAGAAAAGGGAAGGGGTTTGTACCTTATACATTGTGCTTTTGGACTTGTACCTTGTGCTTCAAGACTTGTACCAGTTATGTTTTTTTTATAAATTTTTTTTCTTTTCTCAGTTTTTATTTTATTTTATTTTTTTTATATATTTGTTTTAATAATAAAAATATATTTTTATTTAAATAATGTATTTTAAATTAATATAATTTATTTATTTTATAATTATTTAATTTAATTAAAAATGATGATGTGGAAAGGGTGTGTTAGTGATGGGTTAGTGATGGGTTATGGTTGGCACGACCGTGTCAGTAGCGGGTCAGTAAGGATGTGCTGACGTGGCGCTACTGATGGGTTTAGTGATGGGTAAGGGTTGGGAGAGGCCTTAGTGAAAGTTTGAGTATGAAATGAGGGTTTTAGAAAGAAAAAGTAGAGAGAGAGAGAAAAGAGAACAATTGTTTGAATAGGAAGTTTGATTAATGGCAAAAGTTAGGGAATTAAGGCCTCTCCCAACCCTTACCCATCACTAAACCCATCAGTAGCGCCACGTCAGCACATCCTTACTGACCCGCTACTGACACGATTGTGCCAACCCTACCCATCACTAACCCATCACTAAACCCATATTTTCCACATCATCATTTTTAATTAAAAAAAAAACCACTACATTATAATAAAAAAACATTACAATTATAATAAAAATAAAAACATTATAATAGTAAAAAAAAAATAAAGAGAAAATCCTATTTTATATTAAAAAATGGACAATGGTACAAGTTTTTAAAGCATGATGTACAACTCCCAACACCCTCTTCCTCTCTCTTCCCCCTCTCTCTTCCCCCCTCTCTCTCATACGGCTCCACCGCTCCACCATGACGCCTTCTTCTCTCCGTCTCCACCACGACGTCATCCCACCGACCTGAGCCAAGACGCCTCCGTGCCAACGGCGTCGAGGCTCGACGTGTCTAGGACGGGTGGAGGACGCCACCGTTGGCACAGGTCTAAGGATTACAATTTGGCTTATATATCTTCTCCATAATTCCTTTAATTAATCCTAAGTGACTAACTAATACAATATGCAATGTTACTAAATACCCCCTAGACTATTATTTACAACAAATAAGTCCTAACAATCTCCCTCTTTGTAACAATAGTCTAGGTTGCATATCTTTGAAGTCTTCTTCGATGGTAAAGCTGGAGCTGAGTGATTAACCGTTGTGCAGTTGTGTTGATAAATCAGCTTTAGCTTTTGATGATCGGTGATAACTATACTTTTAATTGGCTTTTCAATCAATATAAAGTACTCTAGAAGAATTCAAGCAAATCGATGAATTATAGACCCATAGATAGAGTTATTAGCAGCGGAAGACCTTTCTTGAAGTTGTGGCTTTGTCGATTTGCTTATGATCATCGGTTCCTGATATTTGTTGAAGTCGTAGAAGTGCGGTATATTGATTTGATTTGGATTTTTTGACCGTTGTTGATAATGTTGGAGTACGGTCATAGAATCCCTTATCTGATGTATTGACTGTTGTTGATAAGAGTGGAGTACAGTCATCAGATCCTCTATCAGACATAGTGACTATTGTTGATAAGAATGGAGTACAGTCGTCTGATCTTCGCACAAGAAAGTATCAGGGTAACCCAGGATCACATAGATTGCCTGTTAGCACAACAGTTACATAAACTGTGTGACCTACGTTCAGTGTTGGCTTTGATGTTAGCACTGGTAGGATTTCCATTCAATCATCGTGGAATACCAAAATTTTGGTATCATTATGAATGTTCCGGCAATATCACAAGGATATGCTTGGTAGAATACCTGTGTCCTATAGAAATTTAATTCGGTTCTAGACTCTAAACGTGGAAAAACGAAGGCGGGGACTGGAGGTGGTCCTCTTTTTCAATATCAACAATCTCCAAATGAGATGTCGATAGTAGATGTGGTAATCTCCGTGATTTTGAAACAAGTACTTTTTGTACTTGAGTGGTCAGTGGGGGTTGTGCATTGCATCACTGGGTCCATGATGTCTTAGTCATAAAGCAACTTATGCAGTCTGATATAGATGTGGTTACCCGGTCTTTTGTTTGGTTTACGAAGGGTTTTTCGTTTTCTTTAACCCTTTCTCACACACTCCTCACTCAACTCACTTTTTCATTTTCAACCACACCCTCGTTTTTGTGTTACCATGTGATAAGTTGATTTGCACCCCATACTTCATACCCCCCCTCAATTTTTTACCTCAGCGCACCCCAATCAAGATCCCATGATACTTGATTTTGCTCACCTAGACCTAGGTGAAGGGTTTCATTGACACTGATCGACCACTTGGGTCAACCACCTAGCATGCTTGGCTCGACCATACTCACCAAGAACATGAACTTGTTCTTAACCGGTTAAAACTAACTAGTTGATTTAATCCCTAAAAGCGGAAGTGAGATTAAACCTAATCCTTAAACCCTAAAGGATTGGGATGTTGGAAATCTAGATTAGATTAACAAGAAAGAAACCTTGTACGAAAAACTCGAACACACACAATGCTTGTGTGTGTTCGTCGAACACTCACCAAGAACCATAGTGTTCTCGTTCGATCGAACAAGAGGAGAGGAAGAAGAGTGTTCCATGAAACATACCTTAGTTAATGCTTAAGATAGATCCACTGATGATGAACACGACGAGCGATCCTCTAGATGATCACTTGCAACGATCCTTGATCTTCGAAACTCGAAGAACACGGAGAATGAACGAAGAACACGAAGAACACAAATTGTGTTCTTGTGTTTGTGTGGCTTCGGCTAATCGAAGGGGAGAGGGGAAGGGAGGAAATTCATGTAAGCGTATCAAGGGGTTTAGGGTTACCCTAAGCCTCTTATTTATATACAAATAAATTGCGCTTAGAACCCCTTAGTTTAATTAATATTAGATCTTTATTTAAACTTCCTTTTAACACTTCCATCCCTTATAGTTTAACTAGTTTATTATTGTTGCACTTAACTATTAAATGTCTAGTATTAATACACTAATAATTCGGTACCCATATACACGAATTATATACTTGTATTTATACTTTTAATAATTATATAATAACCTTTATATAATTTATACAACAATATTATCCAATTACTATATGATTTAATAGCTTTAAATCATATCATGGATAATCTATAATTAACACATTGTATATTTACTCAACTAGTAAATGTACAAGTACTTGTATTAATTAGTTAGTTAAACTAATATAGTAATAAGTTAAACTTAACTTAATACTTAACTGATTCATAATGACTATTATGAATCATTCCTCTTCGTAGTATCATTGCATATCTTGCTCGTATTACATGCACTCACCGGTGTGACCCTAAAGTGTTTCGTAGGCATGGATGTATCATCATAGGTTGACTAACTGTGCACATAAATCCTTCAGAATCCCACTTGTGCAAGTTCGTAACCTTTGTCTTAATGGTACGAGCTACAGTGGCCTTCTAGATGGGCATGTAGGTAACCAACCCCATAAAACAGCTTATGTAACCCATGTATAGTTTATGAAAAACTCTTTAATAGTGTCTCCTAGTAAAGAACACTCTGTCTTTACTTCTTGGGCAACTATGTTAGGCTTATCCCTTGCAGCACGATATTTGTGATGACGAATACGAGCATGGTAGAAATTATCAACTCCTGTATTCGAAATCATTTCATGACTTATTGATTCCAGCTATTGTGATAAACGACAAAGAACAAATCAGTTCGTTTGGGCATGGCCATGCACTTTCCAGTTATCTCATCATGTCAAAGGACCCATAAATATCTCTCCTAAATAGGAGGTGCAATTGCCATCTTGTTATATTTCGATTCAAAATACAACTTCCTCTGTTCCCGGTAAAGCCTCGTATGACAACCATATTTCAGAATTGTCTAAGACGAACCAAAGTACATTAGTCATTGTATCGTAAACCAAATACCTCAGGCTTAAGGACAATCCTAGTGAACAATACTTTTGAATTTTTCAACCACGAAGTATTGTCACGGTGGTCAATCCAATATTCGTTGAGCTCCAACAGAATATCACCGATATTTGGTTTACACAAAACTTGTGTAGCTATCTTCAAAGAACTTCGAACCTACCACCAAATATCGCGATGACGCTAACGTCCCATCAAGGTTCCCACCAAGACGAGTAGTCACGGATTTGTATCTTTTTGAACAATGATACTACCTCATGTATTATTCCTCACTGGACATAGATACCGAATTATTACTGGATCATTACTTATTCCTTTTGTTCGTGTTGATTACTTAATAACTTTTACAACCTTAATTGTAACTTTATCACTAAACCAGTCATTTCTATTAAACTAAAGACATAAGACAAGTATTTGAAAAATACTATTTCTTTTGCCTTTGCTAAATTTTGTTCTTGCAACAATCTAGAACATATTCCAGTCTTGTTTTTTATGCAATTCGGTAACACATAGGAGGATTGGAAATTAACTCCTTAGTTTCTTGAATTCATAAAATTCTCCTTGTAACTAAAGCCTCTTTTAGTTACTTGATTTGTAGATATATCATTACTAGTTAAAGAAATTTCCTTAAATAATTATGTTATCCACTGGAATGTGAACAACCTATTATATATGAAATGATTAATCACAAGACTTGTGATCACCCTATTAGGTTTGCAATAGTCTAATTAACGATCATTTATTATTTCTCTTAACTCTTTGGCTAACGACTTGGTAAAACCTTGTTGTTAATGTCTTACTAACTCACTAAATTCATTAATATCGTTAATGAATTATGTTAGTCATAGCTCCCACTATCTTTTATGGAATTTAAGCATCACTTAAAATACTACTTTGACCTAGTCAATAACTTGTAGTTTAATCTTTTAAGAATTCTATCAATAATTAAGATCATCCTTTGGATTTGCGAATATCCACTATTCCTGTTTAGGGAATTATGACCTTTATTGATTACTGTATCTAACAAGCATAAAACACTTGAGACGATACTTCCAATTCTTAAACATATTAGTATTCTTTAAGAACTTTATTTAATGCCAAAGTCATTTCTTGAATTTCTCAAATATCCATTATTCCTATAAGGGAATTATGACTTGATTAAATAATGTATTTATTACAACTATAAAAGACTTGCAATAATACCTTTTAATTCTTAAATACTTTAATATAGTTTGTCCCTTTTAAGAGTTCATTTAATGTCTAAGTCATTTCACTTGGATTTTACGAATATCCAATTATTCCTATTAGGGAATTATGACTTCATCAAATCCTTTATTATAAGTATGAAAGACTTGTAATAATACCCTTTAAAGTATATCTTGATTATATCCAATATAATCATACTATATTAATACTAATACTTTAAAACGTACTATCATAAGTGTAACACCTCAAATTTTAATACAAATATTTGCCCAAAATAAATCATTTTTCATTAATAGAAGAACTATTCCAAAATATGGATTTACAAAAACCTTTGGTATGAAAATCAGAGTATAAAGTTTGGTGTTACAAAATAGATCAAAACCAAAGCTAAGCATAAATCCAATCTAAAGTTCTTCTACTCTAGGCCCCGCATCTCTATCCATGCGTACCTAAACCTTCGATCCCGAACCTGAGTACAAAGCAAAACAACCAAGGAGTACGTGAGACAAAACGTCTCGTGAGCTACGTGGGTTTAGACCCGTCAATAATAATAATCATAAGACATATAAATACATATACAAGTAGTTCATCCATCTATCTAGTCACCCTATTGTGACTCTATGATCCTTGCTTTCCTAGCAATCATATCTAGTTATCGGGACATCCCCAACTAACTAGAACCACATTAACTCATTAACCGGGGATCCCCCGCATTAACAAGCTTCAAGGTAAAGGCAAGAGGGAATCGCCCAATCTACCTATACCTGCCTTACTCGCCGGACTACTTCCAGTTTGCAAGACTACTATCATGGAATGGGCCGATGGGGATCCGCCCAAATGCTCCCCATTCCACACCTCATGACCGGGGATCCCCCGCGTCATCACATCGTCTCAACCTTACTATAACTCAACGGTTATATCAATCAAAGCCTTTGGCTATCACATCAATCATCAACAAGTTAGTTAACTATATTTAACAATATACAACTAACTCTATTTACTAAATTCTACACAATCATCAAATAGACTCGACATATATAATAACAAGTATTTCATGGCTATGTACTCAATACAGTCCACACGTACTCACCTTAGCAATATGATGCTCCAACCGAATTCTTGACACCAAATCTCTTGCTTCACAAATTCACCGACTTTCCAAGATGTCACCGAAAGCCTAATACAATGATCACAAGATGTTCAACATCTCATACTACTAATAATGTATCCATTAAACTCTAATTACCATTAACTAACGTTTTCCCCAATTATGGTGATTTACCAAACCCTAGGTTTAACCAACCCTTAAGATTCTTACCAATCGAAATCGTACACTTGTTTCCTTTGTTAATATACCATCTATTAAGTGCATACATCATTTATTCACCATAAACCATAATCCCCCAATAACTAGGGTTTCAACCCAACCATCAAAATACATAGATCTAAAGCTACAAAGATCAAAGAGTGAAGATATACCTTTAATCTTCACCTAGGAGTGAAATCTACCAAGCTTTGATGAACAAATCGACCCAAATCAGCTCTTGCACTCAAAAATCGCCAAGAAGAAAACTAGGGTTTTGAAATTGCATTAAATGAGCTAAAACCCGTCTTTAATGCTGTCGACCAGAGTTCACGGCGCGAACTAATTTCGCGTCGCTAACTCTGCGCTTGCACGCCAACTTCGCGATCGTTATCGGATCGTGAACTACAATCGCCAGATACAACAATCCCTGGAGCAGCAGGGCTGCACTTTTCGGTCTAGGTCTCGACCCGGTTTCGCCCATAACTTTCTCATACGGTCTCCAAACGACACGAAACCAATTCCTACGGTCTTTAAACGATTTATCCATATTTATCATATTTTTGTACAATTTATTTATTTACAAATTTCGGGTCATTACAATAAGTAATGAGTATTACTTAAGATGTTTTAACTAAGTTCAATAACTTTTGAACCGTATGCTTCCATAAAATCTCTTACATACTTGTATTAGAAAAACTTTCTAATTACTAGTATCTAAGTACCTTGAGCTATCAAGACATTATTCATTCATACAACAATCAAACAAGTATAAAAACATGAAATATGAAGTAAATCAAAAACTTGACTTACAATCTAGTCATAATCCTTGACTAGTTTAATTATCACACATGCACAACATATATTTCAACCATGGATTCGAATTGATTAAAACCAAAAACCTTGTTTTAACATAAAATAAAAATTATCCAAACAATAAAATAAAATTGTTTTTTCCGAATCCATAAAAGTACTGAATTATAAAATCTTGGTGCTCGTGGGGTCATCACCATCTCATGCCGGTCACCATCACTTTCCATCTCCTCCTGCAATAAACGATTGCAAAAGTTAGATTACTCGTAATGTACTTTACAAGTATCTTAAAGTGATTAAGAAGTGTGGTTGTGTTACCCGAGGAACTTGCGTTTCCTCCACCACCACTTGCACCCTTTGGACAATTTCTTTTCCAACGCCCAGCCTCACCACACTTGAAGCACCGATTCTCGGTCCTTGCAGTGTTAGGCTTTACCTTATTGACCTTTTGTTTGACACCTTTACCATTTGGCACTCCTTGGCTAGGATAGGTTTTACCCTTTTCTTTACCACCATGCTCTTTTCTCTTCTTCCCACCACCACTGCCATTACCGATCATCAGAACATCTTTAGATTTGGTCCCCAAACTCAACTCAGTTGTCTTGAGCATAGAATGTAGCTCAGCAATGGATTTCTCCATATTATGCATGTTGTAGTTGTCCACAAAAGACTTGTAGTCATCAGACAACGAATTGAGTATAGTATTTGTTGCCATCTGCAACGGAATGGGGTGACCAAGTCTAGCGATGTGATCCATGTGCCCTTTCATTTTCATGACGTGGGCACTCACCGGCGTTCCTTTGACCAACTTGCAAGAGTTGAAGGCTCGATTGATGTCGAACATCTCAGTGCGAGCTTGCTCTTGAAATGAATACCTAAGTTGTTGGATCATCTCAAATGCAGGCACATCCATAAGTCCCGCTTGTAACTCAGGACTCATAGTGGCGAGCATTAGACTGCTCACATCGAGTGCATCACTGACATGCTTATTATAAGCTTGCCTCGTTTCAGCTCTAGCATTAACGGCAGGGACATTTGGTACTGCTCTTTCCAAGACATACCACTTTCTCTCATGCCTGAGCACAATGCGAAGATTACGCTCTCAATTGAGAGACCCATTCAACTTGTCTTTTTCGAGGATTGAGCGAAGTGAGAGATTGTTGGTACTTGTCGTCGTGGTTGTTGCTGCCATCTACAAATCAAACCCAGTTTAATTAGTAATCATCAATAAACATTCTCTAAAATATATTATAAACCCATAATTAATATTTTAGGCCTAGGATCCATATATCACATTCTCGCCGCAAGGTTTGGGCACTTCCCGACGAGACATGCAGTTCTGGTAGGTAACATCCTTACCGATCGTACCAAGACTTGACACGATTCCTAGGGGTCGTAGAATCTTTAGACTTATAACTTATTACAACCTTGTACAATCTAATTGTACATTTCTAAGTTAGTAATGAAGTCTAGTATGTTTATTCTACTCAAGTACTTTTTGGGCCGGGAGTCCCGATTATCACCAAAGTAGATCAGACCATCAAAGACAGTGCGATGCTCTGCGCCGGGACTCCCGATTATCACAGAACCTTACGCACCCTAACACTCGTAATGATTTGAATCCATATCTAAGGTTCTTTATCCTTACAATATGAATATCGTTGAACAAGTGAGGTGTTCCATTAGATGGATAGTACTTAGATCTAATATTTTCTTGGGTTTATTTAAGTCTTAAACTAAACTTAAACCTTTATTTCAATTTTAATCCTTGTTTAAAATGTGTGACTTGTGAATTTAGGAATTCTACAAGACGCCTTTTTAAAACTTAAGAACTTTTCTTTAAAACTTATTGTTTCAAGAATTGCGCGAATTATATGTATACCTAAAACGAGGTGTACAAAACATTTTACTAGGTTTTGTGAAAAACCTTACATATAATAAAACTTACTTGTTTTATCTCTCTTGAAAAACTTTAAAACTTATGTTAAACTTTTAATTCTTTTATGATTCATAAACTTGAAACATAAATCTAGTTTAACACACCTAGCTTTTCATATGTCTAGTAATGAAATTAAACATTTGTTTTGACTTACTAGATTCGACTAAAACTTATGTCATAGTGACACACTTATAAACTTTGTGATTTTCTTGTGTAGCTCCCACTAGCTCCAACAACCATGATGAAACTTAAGCAAACACAATCACCGGTTTATATTTGGTGAAACTAATAAACTTATTATATAAAGACTATATATAATAATTCTTAGTTTGTTTTAAACCTTTCTTACACTTGATCATTAATCTAGTATATTACATGACTTGTAAAATTCTTATATTATACTTGTATAATTATCTAGTTATAATAACTTATAACTTTATACACCTTATAATAATAATAATATATAACTTTGTATATTTCTAGTTAATCATATAATTTCAACTTGTATAATTTCTAGTTATAATGAAATCATGACTTTGTACTTTCTAGTCTTAATTATATAATAACTTTATACAACTAGTTACACTTTTATTCTTTAAGATCAAAATAACATTATCTTTTTAAGATCTTGTATTTAATATATATTCGTATATATATATTATTTATAATAAACTTGTAAGTATTTAATATATATTCGTATATATATATTATTTATAATAAACTTGCAACATTCTAATAAGAATATTACATCTAATTTATACGTATGTATTTTAACTTAATCTAATTAAAATACGTATAAACTTATTTTAACCTTTTAAAATTCATTTTCTTTTAAATATTTAAAAATTCCGAATATATATATATATATATATATATATATATATATATATATATATATATATATATATATATATATATATATATATATATATATATATATATATATAGGGTCCGGATCCGGTGAGGACTCTTTTCCTCGCGAGAACTCCAAAAAAAACTCTAAAAATGATCCAAAACAAACTTTTTTCAAAAAATTCCTTTTTTAAACATTAAAATCGCTATGTATAAGATCAAAATTTTTTTCTAAAAATGATCCAAAATAAATAAATATGGATCATAATAATGATCCACAAAAAAAATCTGGATCATTGTTATGATTTGCTAAAAAAAGTGGATCATAATTTTTTTTTGATTTTTTTTTTGTCAAATGTAGTAATAATCATGGGGGGTTAAATATATTCTTTTTGGAATTTTTTGAAATTTTTATAAGGTCTCCTCGCGAGTCCTCACCGAAAAAAGAGTCCTCACAGGATCCCCCCCCCACACACACAGATATATATATATATATATATATATATATATATATATATATATATATATATATATATATATATATATATATATATATATATATATATATATAGGGGAGGGTTCATGCGAGAAGTGATTTTTTGCGAGAAGTGCAAGAAGTAATCCTAGCCACTAATCTAATCTCATGAATATTTAAATCAAAAAGGGTATGATTGTCTTTAGATTAATTTCTGAAATTTATAAATAAATTAAAAAATACAATCCTTAATTAAACAATTCGAAACATTAACTTACAGTCCTATTTTTGTGGATCTTTATTAATTAAAAAATGGGTTCTTCTTCACATTTCCTCCTAAATTCACGATCTTTGACAGAGAAAGTTAATGATCAAATCCTTTTATCAATTGTTGTTTCTATAAAAATTAATATCAGGGAACATTTTGCAGAAAAAGACGAAATTCCAACTTTATAATAGAATTAAATATTATCCGTTCATTGGTGTACATTAAATCGTAAAATTTGCATGTATTATTAATGAATATTTTTGACAAACATAACACAACTTTCCAACATCTTGATATGTTCGGTAGTGATTTCCCAAAAAAAAGTTACATGTTAACTTGTGAACAACCCACAATGATGACAAAATGATGAGTTCATCGGTGAACAACCTAGACTGATGAAGAAAATGTACTTTCACCTGTGAATAACTCAAACTGATAAACACAACGTTATGTTCACTAATGAATAGTCATAATTATGAACAACCAAAATCATCAAGTTTGACCCTAACTAGCAACAAAAACGTATGCACCAATGAACAAAACTCAATGGATATAGTAACAAAAGCTTTTACATTAACAACAAAAATCATCAATGAACAAATCTTGCCAGATTTCACTGATGAATAATCTCATAAAAGAATTCTAAAAAACATTAGAAGACTAAAAAAAGTAGTCTCTTCAGAAAAGAAAATTATTTTCATAAATTATCACTTTGTTTACAACAAGAACAAGAATTCTTAAAAAAAACATTAGAAGACTTTAAAAAAGTGGTCGTTTCGGAAAAGAAAATTATGTTCAGCGATGACCACTATGGTATTGAGGGAGGCGGTGATGAACAACGGAACCCTAATCATGAATCTGGAAATCACGAACAATGACAGTACTCACATATCTAGAAATGCGAGATCTGCAAAACATGAGAACAATACTTGTTCACAAATCTTCAAATCAAAGATCGAAGGTCCGATGTCGGCTCTTTCTACAAATCACAAATCACAATACTTGCTCTTTCTAGCACCTCCATTGTTATCTCCCTTTCTGGAGTCACTAGCTTTAATTAAAGATGGGGGCAGAATTCATACGCATGAAACCCACCAAAAACACACAATTGTGTGTTGTTTTGTGTGTTCCGGTAACACATCGGCGGCGGCAACTTTATGTGTACATAAATGAATCCAACGAAAAAAGGTAGGTCTTGAAGATAATGATGATGGAGATTGTAGGGATGAAGGAGGTTAAGTGCAATTGAGATTTGTAATGAGAGAAATATTAGACGTGCTTGAGATATTTGGGGGAAGAAGTTAGTGATTTTTGGGAAGAGATATTACGTTACGAAATATAATAAAATGTTCTTTACCTTTTTACCCTTGAGCCCCATATTAATTAACCACTAATGTTATCTTATTTGCAAATATGCCATCGTCAATCCTAGCCTTAGATCTCCTAATCTAATGATCAGAAATAATTCTCGCACTTCTCGCATGAACCTTCACCTATATATATATATATATATATATATATATATATATATATATATATATATATATATATATATATATATATATATATATATATATATATATATATATATATATATATATATATAGAATATGGATCAAGAAAGAAGTTATGTTATTTAGAGAACTTAAAGAAGCAATTAGGAGCATTGATTTAATTGAATCATTCAAGGATACTTAAGGGCATGATTGTCATTTTCCCCTGCCCACCATCGATATATACAGTCTTTTTCAATTTTCATTCATGTGTGTTATTAGATTTTCCCTTCCTCAGCTTCTCCACATCTCCTTCACAGCTCAGTCAATGGCTTCCTCCACAAATTTTCAATAGGAACCAGATACAAACCAGGTATAATGTCTAATTCAGCTCCAAGTACCAAGCCTAATTAATTCCTTCCAATTTCAACCATTACGAACAAGATTTGAACCACATCTTGACCAGATCTGAACGATTCATATGATCCAGACGCAGATACTTGCTTCAATTTGATACCTCTGTGAAACATGTTATTATTTTTCTCCTTTCAATTGCTTGGATTCCTTCATAATTGAAACAATATTAAAGTGTGGTTGGATTCCTTCATATTTGAACTTTTCCTCCTCCAATTCCTTCCTGCTCCAATTGAATTCAAATTAATCCCCACTAATTTCAACACTTTTGCAGCAATACTTGTTCCTTCACCAACAAGCCCTAATAAAATATGTTCCCACAAAATTATGCCCTAACCGTCTTGCTTCCTCTTGTGCAAGCATAACAAATTTAATCTCCTTTTCTGTAAAGCGTTCAAACATGGCCTCAGGCACGATTCTACAGGGTTTTTATCTGCGAAATGAGGTTGTAGATGCAACTTTTAATTGAAAAGTTTGACCTTTTTTGACCAAGTTGTCTAATTAGTTTGTTGCTCTTAAACCAGAGTAATTTTTTACGGTTATCGGGGCTGTTTGTAAGGCGTACATCATTTTGACTTCTCGTTTTGGTTTATTGAAATGGATTTTGCTTTCGGTATAGATCATTGATGGGAAACTGGTTGACTGAACTGGAGCTCCAGCCATGATTGTAATCAGATGATCTGTAAGTAAAAAGGAGTGGAGAATTAATCTGGTTGACCAAGATGAAAAAGTCAAACTTCCTTAATATCTGTCACTACCGTTTGAAGTTTTGTTTCACTACATTATAACAAGCTTCAAATTTTTATTTCATAGTGGGGCCTACTACTACAAAATCAGGATTCAAAGATGTCAATATTGGTGAGCTTGATTGCATTTGCAGGCCAAAAAGTGCATCAACGAACCAAATTCAAGCTAACAATAAATTAAAATTCTGAATCGTCGTATAAAAACACTAAAAAAATATTGGATTTCAAACCATGAAAACCTATTTCAAAACTGGCTTACCAAAAAGTACTCATCAGTCGCAATTAATCAGATAAAAAAAGAAAGGAAAAAAGTAGAGGTGCATAGAAGAAAAAACGGAAGGATTAGATGATGATGCATGATGTTCTCGAGTGACACATTAGTTTTGTTTTTGTTTTATATTCTTATCAAAAGTAATTACACGTACTTCTGCATTTGCATTTAGATTTTATCTAGTTATTACGTGAGATTTTTAATGCTGGTTATGTTTCAAATATTGGCATTCGCATTTGCACTTTTATACTTACACTTGCATTTTCATACCTGCAATTGCATTTTTATTTTATGTAGTTATTCTCCGAAAGTTTACATACTCGTTATGTTCTAAATAGTGCCACTTGCATTGGTATTTTCATACATGCAACTGCATTTTCATTTTATGACGTAATTCCCCGAACTTTAAAATACTGGTTTTGTTTTTCATATTGGTATTTGCATTTGAATTTTCACTTGCATTTGCATTTTCATACTTGCATTTGCATTTTCATACTTTCAGTTGCATTTTCATCTTATACAGTTATTCCATTAAATTTAACATACTGGTTCTGTTTCAAATAATATCAGTTGCATTTTCATTAATGCATTTCCTTTTTTGAAATTGAATTTGCATACTTACATTTGCATTTAATGACGTTATTCCCTGAACTTTAAAATATTGGTTCTGTTTCAAGTACTGGTATTTCTGTTTGCATTTTCATATTATGTAGTTATTCCCTTAAATTTACACATATTGGTTCTGTTTCAAATACTATCAGTTGCATTTGCATTTTCATAACTGCATTTGCATTTTCGTAATTGCATTTGCATTTTGAAATCGCATTTGCCTTTTCATTTTATGTAATTATTCCCTAAACTTTTAAAAATTGGTTTTGTTTTAATACCTGTATTTCATATTGGCATTTTCATTTGCATTTCATTACATATAATTTTCACAGTTTTTATATATGTGTATCTTTTCATGTATCATCTATAGTTAATGAAATTTTATATACCTATACTTGTTCTATTGAATATTATAATCGATGCAAACAAAACCAAAATAACAAATAGATCTATGAAACCATTGCTGATTCATTAACACGATAGATCTACAATCAATAGATCTATGAAACCTTCAATCAATGCTGGAAAACATATATTCTACACAATTACTTCCATATAACTATTAACAAAACATCCACAAGTATTCTAACATGATCATGACATGAAATTTAACAATTTAACACACATACAAAAATGGGTAGTTTAATTTCACCCAATGTCTCACATGTAACATGACCAACCCGACCCACTTCCCAACACATGTTGCCCCGAATCTGTTTTGACCCACTTCCTAACTTGTGTTGACCTGACCTGTTTTAACCGCGTCTGAATCACTTTGCTTCTGATCATCCTATAGTCAATGTGTATCTTTACATATTAACATAACTATTGCCAAGTATAGCAGCTACAAAACCCATGTTTAATTGCAGAAGTTTGGGGCATCCACTAAGGCTAAATAATATATTTTTTTCAAAAGATAGAAGCTTGAGATGGTTTAAAGTTTAAACTATGCCTCTCTCAAATGTTCCATCAATTAATCATCATGAAGATCTTAGGCTGTCAACTACTTAACCACCAACAACTTACAATAAAACCAATTGATTTTTCTTATAGATCTTAACTTTGTACCAAATATATGGAGTATAAAGTTTGAACCATGCCTCTCTTTAACTGTATGGGTTGCAATATACGATCAAATCATATTTCAATAAATCTCAAAACTCACAAAGCTACCACAAGGCCTTAGCCTAAAACAAATAATGAGAATCATGCAACTCCTTTCATGTTTATCCATGGCTGTGGGAGCAGTTGTGGAGAGAAAGGCGTGATGTAGCCATAAGCGAAGGAATTTAATGAACTCCTATGGGATTGTGACCAATTTGCACTATAAATTTAGCCCAAATTTTCTGAATATAGTACATAATCACTAACATCTGCACAAACTATATAAAACACGAGCATAAATTGATAATAAAACCTAGCAAACCAGCGGTGTTGGACTCGTCCGATTGAAACCCTATATTGAATCAATCTCGACGGTGACACAGAGGCAGAGAATCATGCGTTGAAATTATCCGATTGAAACCCTATACTGAATCTCCTTCGCCTGTTGGAGAGACACAGAGAAACACTGGTTCGATTGAAACCCTATATTGAATCAAGAGAGACAGGGAGAAAGCGTCGTTTGGAATTGAGAAAGAGACAGAGAAACGTGTAAATGTTTCTTAGGTGAGAGAGGGGCATTTTTACAATACTACCCTTTTAGCTTCTTTTTTTTTATCCAGATCTCTACCCTAATTTATGTACCCGCTTCTTTCTAAATCAAACCATCTCATCTCTTCAATCTTTAATCTGACGGATATACATTGTTCTTTATATTCTTTACTTACTAATGCTTTTCTATAGATCCTCACCCTATATATATATATATATATATATATATATATATATATATATAGGGTCCAGATCCGGTGAGTACTCTTTTCCTCGCGAGGACTGTGAGGACTCCAAAAAAAACTCTAAAAATGATCCAAAACAAACTTTTTTCAAAAAATTCCTTTTTTAAACATTAAAATCGCTATGTATAAGATCAAAAAAAAAACTTTTCCAAAAATGATCCAAAAAAATAATATGGATCATAATAATGATCCACAAAAAAAAATCTGGATCATTGTTATGATTCGCTAAAAAAAGTGGATCATAATTTTTTTTTTGAATTTTTTTTGTCAAATGTAGTAATAATCATGGTGGGTTATATATATTTTTTTCAGAATTTTTTGAAATTTTTATGAGGTGTCCTCGCGAGTCCTCACCGAAAAAAGAGTCCTCACAGGATCCCACTTCTATATATATATATATATATATATATATATATATATATATATATATATATATATATATATATATATATATATATATATATATATATATATATATATATATATATATATATATATATATATATATATATATATATATATATATATATATATCTAAATAAATAAATACACCTTGTTAATTTTAGAACTTAAAAATTAACATTTCTCTTAATCTTTATTGATTCCCTAAATGAATTAGTTAAACCCTAATCTTGTTCTTGATAAATTGGAAAAAATGAACTAAGAAGTAGGGCATAGAACAATGGATCAATTCATTCAACAACAAAACTAGGGTTTTGACTTTCTTGATCAAAAACATTATTTATTAAAAGGTTAATTTTAATCAATCCTATCTAAACAATAAACTTTTTTTTAAATTCTAAGATAGATTATAACTTTAATAAATTTATTTAAACTTTTTAATTTAAACCTTATACACAATAAAACTTTGTCTAAATTTCTAGGTTTAAAGAACTAGTCTTAATAAACCTATCAAAATAAAAATTAAGCCTATTAAACATGAACTTGTTTAATTATCTAGGTTTTAGATTATCATCCTAATTAATTCTTTTAGACAATTAAACTCAAACTAGTTTAATGTTCTAGGGTTCTTTAGGGTTTCGAAAATCCTTAAGTCTAGGAAACTTTTCCACCAATTAAACTAGGCTAGTTTAACAAACTTGGTGTCCAAGTAACCTCTAGATTTCGAAATCTCTAAGGGATTAGGAAAGAATCATTTTGACCAATTAAATAAATCTTGTTTAACATACTTGGTCCTAGGGTTCTTCCTAGTACACGAAATTTCTAGGGAAAAAAGGAAAGAATCCTTTTGATCAATTAAACAAATCTTGTTTAACATACTTGATCCTAGGGTTCTTTACAATTTTCAAAAATTCTAGGGTATTAGAAACCTTTTGTCCAATTAAACTAGGCTAGTTTAATATTCTTGGTCCTATGGTTCTTACCCTATTCGAAATTCAAGAAGGAGAAAAACAAATTGGAACAAAAAGAAAGACTTTAATTAAAATAAACAAACAAAATTTGTTAATCTAGTTTAGACTTCTAAACCAACGCTCTGATACCACTGAAGGGTTTCATTGACACTGATCGACCACTTGGGTCAACCACCTAGCATGCTTGGCTCGACCATACTCACCAAGAACATGAACTTGTTCTTGACCGGTTAAAACCAACTAGTTGATTTAATCCCTAAAAGCGGAAGTGGGATTAAACCTAATCCTTAAACCCTAAAGGATTGGGATGTTGGAAATCTAGATTAGATTAACAAGAAAGAAACCTTGTACGGAAAACTCGAACACACACAATGCTTGTGTGTGTTCGTCGAACACTCACCAAGAACCCTAGTGTTCTCGTTCGATCGAACAAGAGGAGAGGAAGAAGAGTGTTCCATGAAACATACCTTAGTTAATGCTTAAGATAGATCCACTGACGATGAACACGACGAGCGATCTCTAGATGATCACTTGCAACGATCCTTGATCTTCGAAACTTGAAGAACACGGAGAATGAACGAAGAACACGAAGAACACAAACTTGTGTTCTTGTGTTTGTGTGGCTTCGGCCGATCGAAGGGGAGAGGGGAAGGGAGGAAATTCGTGTGAGTGTATCAAGGGGTTTAGGGTTACCCTAAGCCTCTTATTTATATATAAATAAGTTGCGCTTAGAACCCCTTAGTTTAATTAATATTAGATCTTTAATTAAACTTCCTTTTAACACTTCCATCCCTTATAGTTTAACTAGTTTATTATTGTTGCACTTAACTATTAAATGTCTAGTATTAATACACTAATAATTCGGTACCCATATACACGAATTATATACTTGTATTTATACTTTTAATAATTATATAATAACCTTTATATAATTTATACATCAATATTATCCAATTACTATATGATTTAATAGCTTTAAATCATATCATGGATAATCTATAATTAACACATTGTATATTTACTCAACTAGTAAATGTACAAGTACTTGTATTAATTAGTTAGTTAAACTAATCTAGTAATAAGTTAAACTTAACTTAATACTTAACTGATTCATAATGACTATTATGAATCATTCCTCTTCGTAGTATCATTGCATATCTTGCTCGTATTACATGCACTCACCGGTGTGACCCTTAAGTGTTTCGTAGGCATGGATGTATAATCATAGGTTGACTAACTGTGCACATAAATCCTTCACTAGGGACCCTCACTTTTTAGTTCCTATATTGTCGGTGGCTCCTGGGTAGATCATGCTGGGTATAGCAGATCATAGGAATAATTTGAGAGTTGTCTATTACGCTCATGTGCATTTTAATCAGCTTTTAAAAGATGTTGCATTTCAGTAGGTTCACATGGATTTTTCATCGGAATTTGAAGTGTTTCTGGTATAAGTTGTTGCCTGAATGATTGTGGATTTTAAGGCACAACAACTTGTTCTTTTAAAGTAACACCGGACTCACATAGAGTATCTGTTAGCACACAATATGAATCGGTAGTCGTTTGCACAAACGTTGATTCAAACGTGTGACCTGCGCTTAGAGTTGGCGTGATTTTAACTCTAGCAGGATTTCCACTCGATCCTCGTGAAACATCAGATTGTGATGCCACTACAAGTGTTCCGATGGATTCACGGAGATCCATTTTTGTAGTGCAAGTGTCCTATATTGGAAGATTCTTGAGGGTGAGAACTAGACACACTGTGCATACAAAGAGACTTAACCCGGGGCATGAGGTTATCATGTTTCAATACCGACATAGTCCGAATGAGTAGTCAGTAGAGTCTAGTGAAACAAATTTATATTGAGAGGAATTTGAGTAGTTGGTGGTGGCGTGCATTTGCTTTACTGGACCAGTAAAGTATAGTGAAACATCCAACGCATGAATGATCACCTATTTGTATGGTTGCCCGGTTTGTTAACGGTTTGGATGCACTCAAAGGTGTGTTTTCTTAAATTTATCATGTTTTCACATCACCTTGCACTCACCTAATTCTATACCCTAGACGTATACCCTCACATTAACCAGTTGGCTGAAATATTTCCCTGGGAAGGTAAGGCCGGACCTGGCAAACCATGGGAAGGTATTGTCTTGTTAAAGATTTTTCGTTTGATTATTGAGTTGGGTATTTTTTGTTTTGAATTTCTAAATTTTCTCCTCCTACAAATAATAATTCTTCCCCTAGAATGAATATTTCTCCCCCTCGACAAAACAAAAGTATGAACAAGTTTTGGAGTTTTGAGGACGTACCTTATACATCGTCGGAGGGTTGAAGGAGAGTATTCGCATTGAAGATTGATTGAGCTTCGTGCTTTCTGGTTATGAGCGGGTTCTGAATCTGAGTTGATCAGAAGCCATTGTTCAGAATTTTGACACTGTTGACAGATGGAGTGCCTCCCAGCAATTGGCCACCCCTCTGGTTTTGTATTCTAAGAGCAACTGGTTCGTCCGGCCATCGGAGGCCATGATATTGACCAAATTTTTGCGGTGGGTTACTAACTTCAGTTGTGTAGGTGGGCGTTTTGCTTCGGTCTCGTACCCCCAGATGAACCTCAAAGTGTCTAATCACTGTGCGCCAGTTTAATCTGTAATCAATGGCAGTGATTAGTTTGTCGATGTTGCTTCATAGGGAGGTGTTCTCTGGGTTTCTGGGAAGCTTGTTCAAGGGTCTCCCCTTTTTCTCCAACTTTTTCTTCAGGAGTTTTAATGTACCATCACAGAACTTGGCAATTTCTGAAACACGGAAGAAAAGTCTTTCATTGAAGTTGTTCATGTAAGTCAGTCGCAAGTTAGGTTCACCCAGAACAACTGTTCGCCGAGTTTGAATTTCGGAGGGAAGGGATCTGTATGGTGCAGCCAGGTGAACCTTTTCTGTGCCACTTTCAAAGGCCATTTGTACATCTTCCATCCGAGCAGCAAGAGATTTGACAAGCATGAAGCGCTTCAGAGCAGCTTGAGCGAAATTTCTCTAATGATTTTTCACTGGATATGGGTTGTCTGAAAGAACTCGTACTTTGTTGCATATACATTCTATATCTCGAGGTTCGAGGATATAGAAGTCTCCTTCATCAATCGTGTACACTTGATCATCTTCTCTTCGAATCTTGAAGTTGGTGTACCACTAATAGCCTGAGAAGTGGTTGGTCGATATGTCTAGAAGCTGAGTGATCAGTGATTTGTTGTATCGATTTGTTTTGCCCTTAAGGTACCACATTGTAAGATAGTACATTCTCTTTTCTCGTGGTGGCAGAATCACCTCTTGGTACAGATCTCGATAAATAATAGGTAGCTCTTGTTCCTGGAAGATAGTAGAGAAGCGGTCTTCATGAAATGGTAGTTTAATTTGTTGGAATAAAAACTTTTTGGAGATTTTAAATGACGTTTATTAGCTCTATCCGCCGCCCTCTTTTCACTATCTAATACGATCGGCACATCATGTTGTGGAGAAGTAGTTGGTGGTTTCGATTCTTTATTTCTAGAGGCAACCAGTGGTTCGTAGTTGTAGAAGAATTTATGATAATTTCTGGTGAATGGGAATCTTTCTATCTCCACTCGTGCCTCCTCCATTCGTTCATCGCTGTCAGAGTTGTCATCTAGAGGAGAGTTGTCAGCTGGAGGTGGTTCTGTGAAAGGCTCATTCACAATATTATCTTCATCTGAATCACTTGGTAGATCAATCACGGTGTCCGCATCCTTCCTTAGAACCCGGTGAACGTTGCCATTGCGTTTATGCTCAACCTCAGCATTAATAGATTGGAGATGACGCATAGATTCTAGGGTTTGTTCTTCAGTCATCTCTCCTAGAGTAAGTCTGTTTTGTGGCAAGATATCTTCATGTTCGTCCACGCGCCACTGGTTGAGTGGTTCAATGTGTAGCACCTGGGAGTAATCGAAGTCAACAACGGCCCAATCATCAATATAGTCATCGTCTTGTGGGCCTCCTCCATGTCCTTGATCAGAGGAACTAGGTTGTTGTTGTGATTGACTCCTCCCCACTGTATATTGAGAACTAGAGCCTCCTTGTTCCAGTCTCCTACGCTTGCCTCCTCCCTGGGGATCATTTTCAGGGTCCTCCGGCCTCCAGTGAATTGGAGTGTCTTGTGAGCAGGGCTTGAGAAGTTCTTGTAGACGAAGGTTGAACATCTCTTTAATTTCTTCCATAGAGAATTGACGAGATGTTGTCAGAAGCTGCTCTTTGGTTCTTTGATCATGCGTCGGAGGAGGAGGAGCAATAGACGCCATTCTACTCTCAAGGTTTTCCAGCCGTGTATTTATCGTTTGTAAAGCTGAGGCAATATGAGGTATGATATGTAGATCTGGGGCTGGGATTGGGATGGTGGTGGTTGTGGTAGCCTCTGATAATGTAGTTTGTTGAGGGAGGGTCATGACAATTGTAGACTGTGGAGTTACAATGACCCTCGAGGCAGTACCGGTGGTGATGGAGATGGTGTGAGGAATGAAGGAGGTAGTGGGTGTGATGATGGTTGAGAGTGGTGGAAGTGAGGTGAATGTTGTTGGTATGGTGGTTGTTGCAAGTGGAATGGTGGTTGTGGTGGTTGGGAGGATGGATGTGATTGGTGGTACGGTAGTTGTGGTTGTTGGGATGGTCGACGTGACTGGTGGATAGTGGTTGTGGTAGCCGGGATGGTGGATGTTGGTTGTGGTATGGTGGTGGTAGTTGTTGGAATGGTGGATGTGATTGGTGGTAGGGTAGTTATGTTTGTTGGGATGGTCGATGTCATTGGGGGTGTGGTGGTTGTGGTTGTTGTGATGGTTGATGTGATTGGTGGTGTGGTGGATGTGATTGGTGAGTGAACGACGGATGCAGTAGTTGTGGAAGTCAAAGGAGAGTGAAGTGATGATGAGGATGGTGGTTGTGTGTGTCTTGATGATGGTGGATCCAAGAAAAAGGGATCATTGAAGGGATCTAAGGATCCTTGTGGTGGTGGTGAAGGTGGACCTGATGATGATGGTGGTGAGTTTGGGCGGTCAGAGTCTGTGGCAGAATCTGATGATGATGAGGAGGAAGATTCAGTTGGTTGAATGGGTGATGTGACAATTGGTCGTGGGGGTGGAGTTGCTAGCTGTTGAGAAGATGGAGTTGCAACCGACCGACTTCCTGAGGCACCGCTGGATGTAATGCGAAGTCGTTTTGCACGTCGGGAAGTCGGTGGTTGACGAGGTGCAGCTGCTTGACGTGGAGGTTATTGTTGATGAGGTGGTGGTTGTTGCTGAGATGCTTGGTCGGGTTGTGGTTGTTGATCCTCTGGTCTCCAGTCAGGATAGTGAACATCCCGGTATTGTCTGATAACATCAAGATTGATGTAACCAATTTTGAGCAGTTCGAGAGGGACCGGTGCTGTATGAATAGCGGACGTAGCACTATCTTTCTGAAAGTACGCAACACGAGCTGGCCTGAATCGATTTGCAGCATCCCGGATGTGAATGTTTGGATATCGGTTCATGAAGTGTTCGATTAGGATTGACCAGAACCTCGGGTAGATCATATATTTCGGGTCCTTTTCTCAGGCTGTCGTGAATTCTTCCCACAGATATGCAGCATAGTCATAATGTCTGTTGTAGCAGAGGGCATGATAGGCGTGATGGACGTTTATAGAGGCCCTGTCATGACCAGATGACTTTCCTGTCAGGCATCTGTTGAAAATAGTGAAGACGTGGGACCAACACCTTGCCATAGCCTTCTTTTTGAGATTTCTGAGATCGATATTATCCCGAGGAAGGTTAAGACCAAGACCGTGAATTCCTGCGTACACGTCCGTAAATGGTAGCTGAGGTTCATGGGTAGTGAATGGTGGTCGTGAATCACCACGAGGAAGCCTGAAGATGTCATATAAATCATCTTTTATGAAGTGCACCGGTTGATCGTCAATCACTGTTTCAAATTGATGTGGGTCGGTTGATGTCACGAGGGTGAGGTTGCTGAAGAATTGTTGAACATATATCAGTGGAACTTCTGGCCTAGCATTGATCATGTAGAATATCGGGTGACGTTGAAGAACGTGGGATAAGACCGGATATTCTATGCTGAAGGTGACCTCGTCCTCCGGGGCTCAGAAGTAGTTGTTTTCCTTCAGTGGCTTGATCCTGTAAAGTGGAACCAGGGTGTTCTCGTCTATGATTTGTTCTTCGGCCATCTGAGAAATATACAATAAAAACAAGATGGCACAAACAACAAGCAAAGTAAGTACACAATGTTTTAGAAAAAATAATACGATGATAAGATTCACTGATCGAGACGATACAATGCTAAGTAATTGTAATTATATATAGATATATATATATATAAGAATAATATAAAAATTTTAATTTTATTAAAATGTTAATAAATAAAATTTATAAATTATAACTATACAATATATATATATAAGAAAAAGACTTAGAGAAAAAAAGACGTGAAAAGAGTTCGGCCCAAGAACTGGGACTTGAAAAGAGTTCGGGACGAGAACTTTAAAAAGAGTTCGGGTCGGGAACCTTGAAAGGAGTTCGGGTCGGGACTTGAAAAGAGTTCGGGCCGGGAACAGTGTGTAGTGGGCGAGCCGGGAACAGTCAAAGACTTCGGGCCGAACTCTTTTGAAAGAGTTCGGGCCGAGAACCTGGACGGGTTTGAAGATTTTGCAAGTTATAGGCTCGAATCTTTCCTAGGTCGATTTATAGTGTCAAAAGCAACTAATTAGGGATTGATTTAGCTAGACGTATACCATAGGTAACTTATTACAAACGATGAAACCCTAGATAGACCCGATTCAGAAATCGGAAACCCTAGGTCACGGTCGAACTAAAACATGTGAGAATCATGAGATCGGTCATCAAATGGATGAAATTAAGGACAGAATGTTACCGAAATCAGATGTGTAGTGGATTGCGAGTGATGTGCAACCGATTCGAGTGGATTTGGTGATGAAACGAAGATCGTAGGTGAAACTGTGTGAAAGCGTCGGTGTTTGAGTGTGTGTAGGCGAGAAGATTTGAGAAGGAGAGAACAGTTGTACGGAGGTGGGTTTATAAAGGTGGAGGGTTTTCGAGCCGAGGACTTGAGAACCGACGCCGGACCCGAGCCGGGAACAGTAAGTGTTCGGCTCGAGATGTTTGTGATAGAAAAAAAAAATTAAATTGTTTGATTTTAAATTTGAAGAAAAATAAAAGAAAATGTAAAATGTAAAATTAAAAATGAAAAATAAGGAAAAATCCTAATCATTTTCGAGAGACGGAATGTTGAACATGTGAAACGCAGTATCAGCTCCCCCGTTACAGATGACTACTTTTGATGATCGGTTTAAAACGAAATTCTTGAAAGCCATTACGAGTTTACGGACAATTCAACTAGGGTGGACACGTACATATATGTCATTGACAAATGGCTTTGCACAAGCTAGGTTTGGTGTTTTGCGGTTGTGATTGGTATCAAAGTGTCTATACCGGTATACCCTTCGGCTAAATGTTATCAAAGGACTTATGATATTTTGACTATGTCTTGGATTTTGTAAAATAAAAATTTTACTCGTAGCCTAAGAGCATCCCCAATGGTTAAAGCTTATTACTTTGCCACATCAACCTTCCACTAACCAAAAAGCTATTACTAAATAACATTTCCAATGGTTAATCTTTCTAAAAGTTTTTCCTTTAATAATATTTCTAATTCACCTTTATATATCTTAAATGTTTCATAAATACCCCCTACATATAAATTGACAATTTTTTTGACATCTTATAAAACTTAATATTTTTTAGAAATATTTCATACAAAGATAGTATAATAATTGACAATAATATTTTAATAGATAAAAACATTATATTGTAAATATTAAAAAAAGTAAGGAATTTATATATAATAATATATCTAAGGTTTAATATGAAAAGATATTAAATATTGAGGGACTAAAAAATACAAACATAAATAGCTCATTAAAAGGTTAGTAAAAAAAAATCATTGCAAAAAACTTTCGAAAAAACTATCTATTCCAATAGTAAAAGGTCTTTCAAAAGCTTATTTAAATAGTGAAAAGTTTTTAAAAAAACTACCATTTAAGATGCTCTAATATGCGATAATGATCAAGAGACAAAAGCTCATAGCTTCTTACCTGCAGTTGGGTTATGGAAAACGATTTCCATGTGGTTAAAAATTAGATTTTTTCAAAAATAATATTCTTTCCATAAAAACTTTTAAAATTAATGTAATGTTTTTTACCCTTTTTTGAACAAAAAGGTTTCCGGAGTTCCCGAACCCGGATCCCCACTCTCAGCCTACCATCTATCGACAAGGAGCGTGGTTGATCCAAACCACATTCTGGGTACACCGAGCCCGGTCCTACCTAAGAGGAAGCGGTGCAGTGGCGTAGCCACCACCGCCGGATCACTTTTTTGCCTATGTGGCACCTTTTGGCGAGCTCAAACCCACCGCCACCACACCCCTCGTGGGTTGAGTGAGGCCTTTCGCCGGAACACTGGCGAGGTCGGCGAGGAGAGAGAGAGAGGGAATTCTTTTTTTTTTAAGGGTATTTTGGTGGGTCCCAAATGAGTATTATTGGTTAGTGATGGTAGAGGGGGTATTTAGTGGTTTTGAATGTGAAATGTGAAATGGTGAGGTGGCGCATAGATGGCGCAGAGGTGGCGAAGTGGCTTAAGCCACCACACCTAATGCTCTAAAAAGAAGAAGAAGGTATGGGTTTTGAGTTTTGGTTTCTCTGAGAAGACATTGCAACTAAGGTAGGATCCGGGTTTTGTAGACCCGGAAGAAGGTACACGTGGCAACTAAGGTAGATTTACAAATTTAAGTCATCCAAAAAACACGAGAAACAGTAAAACAAATATCCGAAAAAATATTGCAACTGAACAAAAATGAAAATAAAAAACCCTAAGCAGCATGCAATTGAAGAGGTTGGGGTTGAGCCATGGTTCTTCTTTTCCACAAATTAATTTCTTTTTGTGGCTCTAACTTTACACCTCCAACCCTAACGAAATTGTCACAAACCCCTTTGTTTCTCACCATTACTGGTACAGAAGAAGGAACCATGACATATTCATCTCCTTCGCCGTCGCTTCCACAATCTCTGTCATCATCGGTGAAGTAATTCCGTTGATCGGAGTCCAGCGGTGTAACCTGCGTCGACGTCCAATCAAAATTCGTAAACGCATCTCTCCCACTTGAGAATCTCTTCATCGTGCTTAAACCCGGAGCCTTCTGAAGATTCAACGTCGTCGTTGACTTATCGGTTGTTGCATCGGACTTTCTCCCGCTCCGGCTGGATCCGCCGCGAAGTAAGCTCCGGATAACTGATTTTTTCTTGCAATCAACAACCGCTTGATCGACTTTTTCCACCTTTTCTTGATCTTCTTCGGTTTTGTAAATTCTTACCGGATTGAACGACGCCGTTCGTGAAAATCTATTGGTCGGCTGTGAAAGTACTCTGGGCGGTGGTTTATTGGTGGCGCCGGCGAGTTTTTTCCGGTAGTACTGTTTGCATTTGACTGTACCCATGCAGGAGACTGTCGGAGAAGTGGGTTCATAGGAAATTAGTGCGTTATTTGAATCGTTCTTGATTCTCCGGCGATTGTCCGACTGGATCATGGTGACCATGGGACCGGAGAGCCCAATTCCGAGATTGGATTTGTGGGGTTTTTCCGATGCTCTCTTATCTTTTACGGGGCTGTAAAGTGTAGGGCTTTGAAATGAAACAGATGATGTTGCTCCTGGTAACAACTTCAAGATTTTGCTTATTGGTTTTGCTGCTGATTTGTGTTGTTCCATTTTTAGCCAAAAAATTCTAACTCGATGTTTCTCAAGAAGTTAGCTAGGGTACGTTGTGATTCTTTCTCACTCTATTTGTATGTTTTATCTAAAGTGAAGAATGATTTAGTAGCACCTGATTGTATATGTATATATATGTATCATATGGGGGTTTTGCAAGAAAGAGAGAGGAAGAGAGGCCAGAAGTCATGGGTCAAATTCAAATATATGAGGATAGATAAGACTTACTCAAGGCGTGGCATATTAATTTATGTAATGAGAACATTTGAAAAACTATCATTCGCAAGAAGCTAATTATTATTACTGTATTAGATTATATATATAGAGAAACGTTTCCATCATCTTTAGGAAGTCCCAAGGAACAAATCTCAACCATTGATCAGTAGGATCTAATGGTCCAGATTAATCACATATTTTATATTAATTATAACAATCGACTGGTGTTCCAGTTTGTAACAATGTAATATAGAATCTTCGCAACATATTTTTATTTTATTACTCAATAGCTCACGATCCTTGGTTAACGGTGAAGCTTTTTTCGGGTTTTGTTGATCATCGTTATTGATCGTAAGTTACTCTGACGGGTTCACTAGATCTTCCTAGTTTATAAGGTTATGTATAAGCAACTAGTGAGAGGCTAGCTAGCGCGGAAAGACAATTAGATTTATGAGAATACATAATTTGGGCTGTGCAGACCATAAGATGGTAACATTTTACACCTTGTAATTAAAACAAAAGAGTTGGGGGTATCGGTGTTTGGTTAATTTCTTTGAATCAAATACGAGGGTGTTGCAAATTGCAATGACGCCATATATATGATCCAAAATTTGGTGTGGACGGCCACATCAAGGCACTTTTTGAAGACCACTTCAATTGACGTTGTGGGCTCTGTAGATGATATCGCCAAAGGGAGGAATTGAGAGATGCACCATGAGCCAAAACACTGCCATAAGGATTTGGCAATGGTGCAATTACCAAATAGATGAAAAATGGTCTCGTCGAACATCTGATGGTGTCAAGATTAACGCTATGATCTTTTCTTTGAAAGCCAATTGAAGATCGTCTAAATATTTGGTCTTTGACTTTTCTAGCAGTGAGTATAAATTACAAGGAATGTATCGAGGGTTAATACTCTAGTCAAACCGATTTAAATTTACAATTTTGTCCTTGTTAGTAATCCACTGCACGAGAACAATTTCATGTCATCTCCAAGTAAATATTTCCGTGTTTTTTATTTTTAATCGAAGACCATGGTGTTCCTGTATCGATCTCCAAATAACGCCCCTATGATATAGGTTTACATGGGTTGCATGTCGATTGAGATTCACCAAGATTTGATGTTGAACTTTCGCAGAATGAAGTTGGTCCATTTAATAGGGTTATCGTCAATCTTTTGCAACAGATTGTGATTAATCTGTTTTTTTCTTCTTCCGTTTTTATTCAATATAAAACCAAAAATCATGTCCTTGATCATCATATAATTTTGTCCACATATATGCAATTATATATGTCAATATTACGTATAAACCGAACATCACAAACTATGCATGATCTCTCTTTATGTTTTAGTCATCCTAAGTTCATGTGATTTACAAAATCAATGCATAAAACGATTCTTGTGTTTAACTATAGCAAAACAAGAAGAAAGGGACCTGTTTCGCCTAGTGCTTAAAATAATAGACATCACATTTGGAAATGATTCGATTCGGGGCAAACTAAAGACAAAATAAACTAAAGATCCCCTGTCTTAAACTCTGAAATCTTAATTTGAATATCACATAATCTGATTTTCAATATAACATAAAACTTCAATTTAGAACACAATAATATTAATACGATCTTCATCATTTCAAGCCAATAAAAATGACTAAAATATATCTTCATATTTACATATTTTAGTCATCAAAAATACCCAAAATATATCAAAAAACTAAGCAACCGTCAATTGAAGAGGTTTAGGTTGAGCCATGGTTCTTCTCTTCCACAAATTAATTTCTTTTTTAGGCTCTAACTTTACAGCTCCAACTCTAATGAAATTGTCACAAACACCTTTGTTTCTCACCATCACTGGTGCAGAAGAAGGCTCTAAGTTTTCTTCTCTCTCATCATCGGTGAAGTGATTCCGGTGATCGGAATCCAGCGGTGTAACCTGCGTAATTGTCCAATCAAAATTCGAAAACGCATCTCTCCCACTTGAGAATCTCTTCATCGTGCTCAAACATGGAGCATTTGCAAGATTCAACGCCGCCGTGGAATTGTTGCTGCTTGCATCGGACTTTCTCCCGCTCCGACCAGCTCCGCCGCGAATTAAGCTTCGGATTCCTGATTTTTTCTTGCACTCAACAGCCAATGGATCGACTTTTGCGACCTTTTCTTGATCGTCTTCGTTGTTGTAGATTCTTACTGGAGTGAACGACGACGTTCGTGAAAATTTATTGGTCGGTTTTGAAACCGTGGGTGGTGGTTTAATGGTGGCTCTGGCAGCGCCGGCGAGTTTTTTCCGATATTGTTTGCATTTGACTGTACCCATGCAGGAGACTCTTGGAGAACTGGGTTCATATACAAGTGGGCAATATAAGTCGCTCTTGCTTTTCCGGCGACTGTCCGACGGAATTATGGTGATCATTCCGAGATTGGATTTGTGGGATTTTTCCGACGATCTTTTATCTTTTGCCGGACTATAAATTGTAGGGTTGTGAAAGGAAACAGATGATGCTCTTGGTAGCAACTTCAAGATTTTGTTCATTGGATTTGCTGATGCTTTTTGTTGTTCCATTTTCTATAACAAAATTTTACCTTTTTGTAAAAAATTAGGATTTGTTCTTTGTCACTCTTTTAGTATGTTGAATCTACAAAGAACGATGATTTATTACACCTGATTATGTGTGTATATATATATCAGGCGTATAGGGCGTATGAGTTTTTTTTGCAGGAAAGAGAGAGGAAGAGAGGCCAAAGAAGAGATCTATGTTTTGGGTCAAAAAAGCAAACTCAAGGCATCACATATTTAATGTGCATAAAAAATATAAAATATTCATAACGTTTGAAACTTTTAGGCAATGTGTATAAAACTATAATAATATACTGTATATTATTATTATAAAGCTTAATTAGGGTAATTAAGTATTTCCTTCGTCTCAAAATACAAGTTTTTTAGGAAAAGTTAATATACGGATTGTTGGTAATAATTTTGATTATAATATAGTGTTATTTTGAAAGACAAAAAAAACATATCTTTTTAAAAGATAATTAGTGGTAAGATACACAATACTAATAATATTATTTTGTTAAATTGTCCCCTCAAAATGAAAGTTTTACAACTAACTATTAACCTTATAAAATGAAAGTTGTAATGAATAAAGTAAAATTTATAGTATAAAAATCATCTTTCAATTCTCAAACTTAATCGATGTTGATCTAGCTCTTCTGTAGATTCGTTCGTTGGTCTTCACTTAGAAGTAGACGTTATTCGAATACCTTAAGTGTCATGGTTAGAAAAAAAAATCTATATTAGATCTTAAGATTATAACACCATATAGAATACCTTAAGAGTCATGGTTAGAAAAAAAAATCTACATTAGATCTTAGATTATAACACCATATATAATAGTGATTGAACGTTAATTATATGCTTGCAATTCTCCAAATGACTTCTCATGTTATGTTTTTGACATATCAAACTTATCGTGTAGCCCTTCTTTGAAAGGAAATATAAACTATCTATAATATTCGTTTCGTTGCTTTATCTAATTAACTATAGTCAAATTACATATCATAAAGAATTAACAACGGTTGATTATGATGATTGATACTCCGTATTTACATTTCAAATAATGTAACGAATAAGCTTATTTAATCAGATTGAACTAAAGACACCGAAGTGATTAATCAAGTTACATAGCAACAAAATATTAAACCAACATGAATCTGAATCTGTAGTTTTCTTTACTTCATTGTACGATATTTAGATAACAAATGTCATCATTTGTCACAAAACAAAATGACATAAGATAATAGGTGTTAAATGAACTCGATTTTTTAAATTTTATATTAATAAAATCTATCTTTGATATGTATTAAACACATTTTTAAATAAATATAGTAAATTTAGTTTATTTGATGCTTTTTATCTTACAGTATTATTTAAGGAAGGTGTGACTTAGAAAAGCGAAAAATCTAAACAAAATTTAGCGTTAAAGTCCGATTCTTCGGCTGAAGGAAGTGAGGCAGGCAAACTTTGAAGGCTAAAAACTAAAAAGTATAATAGAAGGTTGAGCTGACCTCTATTTCATCGCCAAGTAATTAATTAACTTTTTAAACCGCTTAAGAAATTACCTTGGAAGATGCTAACAGAACAAGAAAATTACAATCAAATGAGCTGAATGGAACAAGGGTTGCAAACCCTTTAACTAGCCAATATTATTTAATAATATATTAAATAACAGAGTTTTTTTTTATTATATGCTCTAGGGACACATGATTGTGAATATTAAATATCTTTTATGTTCATGTATATAATTCATCAAAGCAACTCATTTTCAATAATGGTAATGGTAAAACCGGTTTAACACAAATATTAATAACTTATCAATATCAATATTTTACACTGATTACAGAAAACTTTGATTTATTAAATGTTCATTATCGTATGCTTGTGAACACATATTATCAAAATCCTAAATAATTAATTGGGTTTTCTAACATGTGCCCAGAGACACATGTAGGGTGCACTAATTGACTTAAAAGTTTCCTAATAATATGTAATTAAACATTAATGAAGTGCATAAGTTACATTTTAAAGAGATTTATTAAATGCATTTTAAAGTTTTAACTGAAAGTTGATGGTATTTAATGCACCATAACATGTGCCTTGGGCGCACATGTTAGAAAAACCCATAATATTATATTATTAAAAGGGTTTTTCTAACTCATGCCCTAAGGACATGAGATTAGAAGCATTGATTGAAGTTATATTTACCAATTATATTAAAAATTGTATTTAATGATTGTAAAAATTAGACTTCATTTAATGCATTTTTTGATTTGTTAGGAAATACTTTGTTCAATTAGTGCTTCTAATCTCATGCCCTTAGGGCATGAGTTAGCCAAACCCTTATTAAAATATTTGTTAGTTCAAGTATCTTTTCAAACCGATTACACTCCCTTAGGTGCTGTTTGTGTTTTACAAAAAGGTCTGCGCAGAGTCTTTTGTCTGCGCGACACAGATCACGGGTAGAAAAGCACTCCCGCAGACGTTTGTTTTTTAGAAGCCCGCAGACAAAAAAAATATATGCACAAGGTCTTTCCCGTGCAGACTTGGACTAAAGCTTTTTGTGTCTTCTCAACTTAAAAAAAAAACAAAAAAACAAAAAGTTCTTTTCTCTTCCAAACCTCACCCCGTCATACACCTCTTCAATTCCAAACCCTTACCCCCGTACACACAAAGCAGCTCCCAATCTCCCATCGTTCCTCCGCGTCTCCGTCACCTCCACCGTCGCCGGATCTCAGCAGTCGCTGAGATCAACTGTCATTCACCTCTGTCGTCTCCTTCTCCTCTGTCGTCTCCTTCTCCTCCTCTGTCGCCCTCCTCCTCCGTACTCATCTTCTCCGGCGAGAAGGAGATCTGTGGTGACGAAGCCCGTGTCGCCGCCCTCCTCCTCTGTACTTCATCTTCTCCGGGGAGAAGGAGATCTGTGATGCCGAAGCCCGTGTCGCCGCCCTCCTCCGTACTTCATCTTCTCCGGCGAAAGGAGAGATATCTTTGATGACGAAACCCATACCGCCGCCAACCTCCTCCGTACTTCATCTTCTCCGGCGAAATAAAGCACATCTCACGTAGGTGTATTGTTAGGACCAATATTGCAATTCTTAGGACCAATATTGTAATAGCTTTGACCTTTAAGTCCGTTAGTTAACTAGAATAGAGTTAAGAGGTAGGAGGTATAAATACTTCATTGTTTGACTTACAATGTAAGCTTTCCCACACTTATTGAAATACAATTTCTGAAACTTCATGTTCTCTCTCGTTACACACACTTACACCAAGAACACACACTCACTCAAATCTTCAATTTCCATCTTGTTTCTCAATGAAATTGCTCAATCTTAGTGTTAAACGATCTATCAAGTGGTATCAGAGCCTAATCTCTATTAGAGAAGATCCAAATCGAGCTACAATGATCAAGATCTGAGAAAAAGAGAAGAAAAAGTTGATGTTCGTCATGAAAAATTAAATGTTGTAATTTTTTGTTCCAAATCGATGGATTGAGTGCTGAATAGTGTGTCTCCACTGTTTCTAAGAAGAATAGAATCGAATTCAGATCAATTCCGTCAACAATCGATCCTCAATTTGATGATTTTAGAGAAAAAGTGAAAAGTTCAAAATTCTCTGAAAATCGAAGAATTAAAGCTTTTATGTTATAGATTGAAGAAAGTGATCGGATCAAAGTGTTAGAAAAACAAATTCGAGCATTTAGGGATTGAAATCGCTGAATTTGGTTAAGAATTGAAGAATCTAGGATCAAAATTGTAGACTTTTTTAAGAAATAGTACGTCTGTGTTCTTCGCCAAGAACAAGTTCGACATAAGATGAACTTCGGCCCGAGGAAATAAGCCCAGAAGTTCGGCTTTATTACTAGCTCGGCCCGAACTATTCTTAACTTCGGCCCAGGTACTAGCTCGGCCCGAACTTCTCTTAACTTCGGCCCAACACTTTTAATTAAACATCAAGTAGTTCGGCCCAATATTGAAGGCCCAAGTTAGGCCCGAACTTAAGCTTCTTTCACCTAGTTCGGTCGATCTTCATCATAGTTCGGCTACAAGTTCGTCGTCACAATCTTCGGCTCTTCAACAGGAATTCGTCTTGAACAATTAATTCAACAAAATCATCACAATCGATTCAACAAATAATCTGCCAATCAAGTAAACAATTTGATTTCACCTTAAACAATTGAAGATCGACAATTTAAATGATGCAGTTAACAATCAATTCAAACCAGAATCATGTAGAACAATCAATTAGATGTTCACAATTTACAATTCAATTCCGACTTCAATCTCTCAGAAGTATCAATTCCGATCGAACCAGAAACATCACTGAGATCGTAAACCATTAAACAGAAAATCAATCGACTTCATTCTAGTGTTCTTTACGATTTTCATATCCGACTGCCCAAAACACGAACAGAAGACAATTGCATTCCGGTGTTCAATTTCCCGTCCACTTCCTGTCCAATTTCGATTTCAACTGCAGTGTTCGTAAATCAATTTCGTCAAGAAAAATTCGACTGACCAACTGTTCGGCTCTCACAAAATCAGAAAAAGTTCGGCTCAACCTAAATCGAAAATCGAAAATCATAATCAATTCAATACATATTCAAAATCGCCTCCTTGTTATCTGAATTCATTGATCGATTGATTTCATTCCAACTCGATCCCAATTTTGATCTCGGCTTCGTCGTCTCTGATAGAAACATACGTTCTTGATCTCAACCTGCTTCCGACCAATTAATAAGGCCCAAACATTTACAAAACATTAAGCCCAAACGTTTACAAAACACTAAGAAGCCCAACATAATATCACAGCCCAATGTACAAACAATTTTTTTTTACAAACACATATAAAACGAAATTAGACAAATTACAAACACAATTTTTTTTTTTTAAAACACAAAACTTTTACATAATTTTTTTTAAACCGAACCACAGAATTTTTAAATTTTTTTTCTTTTACCAATTAAAATGTCTTTTATCAATTAAAACTTCTTTTACAAATTAAAACACAAAACAAATCAATTTTTTTTTCCAAATACATCAAGTATACATCAAACTCAAACCCGATTAAGTTCTCAATTTTTTTTAAAAAAAAGGTACCCAAAATTAAAAAAGGGTTTTAAAAGAAAAATTTTACATTTTTTTTTCCAAGAACTATTACCCAAAATCCTACTCATCGCTAAAATGGAAAAACCTACACCAGCTATCAATGATGATTTGGATAAAGAACTTCAAGACGTACTACGAGTTATGGCACAAACGTCAGACTATGAGAAGAAATGGTACTCAAAGCCTACCAATATTAATTAAAACTCTTCATCAACTTTTGAGCCTGCTATATCTGCTACAATCTCCATTGAAAAGTCAAACATCACACCTCTAACCACAAAGAAATCTTTAGTTTGTGATTCACAGTATTATGAACGTAAAATGTCGAGGGCTAAACAAATTGAGTATGAAAAAGTGTTCTTAGTTGAAGATAGTAAATGGATGGAAGATTCAGATCCTAAGGATGAAAATCATATGGAGGTTACTGCTCGATTTAATGAAGAGGCCAACAAAGAACTTGAGGTAATCAGTTCCCTCTTATCAAATTCTGATAATCTTATTGGTCCTGATACTTGTTTTGTTAAAACTCAGATATCTGAAATTGATTCTTTAAAAAAACATTTTAGATGAAAAAGATTTAAATAATCAATTTCAAGCACGTTTAAATAATTTGCAAAATGAAAATGAACAACTTGTTCATTCATATGAACAACTTGTTCAACAGATTAAACAAATTAAAAATGTCAAACTTGAGAATCTGGAGTTACAAAATCAAGTATCAGAATTGAATGTCAAATATGATAATGATGTTAAGAATTTATCTCATACAATTTCTGAACAAGAAATAGAAATAACAAATCTTAAAAATGCCCAAAATACAATTTCAAACGATCGAAATGACAAATATTACAAATTGTACATTGACACATGGCATGAATATCAAATAACTAAAAACTGGTTGGAACGCAAACAAAAAGAATTTGAGGATAATGAAAATCAGTTTAAATCCTTAACCTCACAAATTAAAGAATTATCTGAAACTTTACATGAAAATGACATTCAAACATCACGAGACTTAAATAACAAACAAAATGTCATTCATCAAATTCAACATGATAAAATTCAACTTTCTTCTCACATCAAAAACTTAGAAGACATAATTACCAAGAGAGGACACACTGATCAAACCATTCATCTTAACAAGCCTAAAGACTTCAAATATTTCAACTCTCGCGAAGGGCTAGGAGCTGACAATCCAGAATACCTTAAGACCGCGTGCAAAATGGCTCCTACATTATATGATTCAAGATATCTACTCAATGGAATCTCACAACGTTTCATTCAGATGACTGATGAGGAAGAAGAAATTGAGACCTTCAACAGAGCTAAAAAGGAGAATGCTCAAATTAGTTTCAATTACACTGAATTAAATAAAACATATGAAACTAAAAAGGCTCAATTTGAAAATGATGATTATTTTCCTATGATAAAACCAGAAGAATTTGAAATTAAGGGAAATGCTGTTATTCAACAAAAGGTTACACCAAAGATTTATGTTCCAAATCTAATTCTTGAAAAGAAAATTTGTCAATTGGAAACTGAAATCGATGAAACACATAAGGCGTTTAACAAAGAAAAATCAGTTCTACAAACAAAAATTCATGAATTAGAAAATCAAATTGATAAAACACATAAATCTTATGATAAAGAGAAACTAAAGTTGCAAGCACAAATTCAAAATTTAGAATCTAAATCAAAAGATTCTCCTTTAACGGCAACGAAAAACTGTAATAACAACAGAATGTTTTCTCCTGTCATGGCATATCGTGATATATATACTATCAAGCAATCTCAGATTAACAGAGGAAATTCTAAACCTAAACCGAAATCACAAGTAAATTCCTCTACCACGTCTAAGCCTAGGAGATCCACGGTCCCACTACACTCTGATAAGAAAATGAATGCTCTCAAACAAGCTAATAGAGGAAATTCCGCACCTAAAACTCCAAATAAATTAGGTTCCTCTTGTCGACTTCAGCATTCTCAAATGTATAAGACTAAACCATCAACCGTGTTGAAACATTCTATTCCTTTAAAGAAAATCTTTTCCAAAACGAACTCTTTAAAATACTCAAGAAAAGTTTTACTTTCCTTGGCACCTAAAATGACTTTTACACAAGTGCCAAACACATCTCCTGTTTATGTTTACAAAACATCATCGATCTTAAAAGCAAAATGGGTTCCCAAAACTCCATCATCTCAAATAATTCCACGGAAATTATTTGACAGTGAAACATCCAGTTTCAGTTTTTCTTGGAACTATCAATCTTTAAATCAAATCGATACAACTTATCGGTGGTTTTATTCCCACGCTAACATTGTCGGACCCAAACAAAAATGGGTACCAAAAGTTGTTTGATTTGTTTTGCAGGAGAATGACTTATACACACATAAGTGTATAACTCGCTTTTCAACATAATGGCTTTCAAGTAAATCAGCTTGAAACTCGTTCCTCAATGATTTCATTGGTTGAGGGGGAGCAAATAGCTCTTAATTGGTTGAGGGGGAGAAAATCAATATTCACTTGTTAAGGGGGAGAAAATTGACATTCATTCGTCAAGGGGGAGCATTTTTATGAAACTTCATCGGTAAAGGGGGAGCATACTCTTTGTTGACCCATTTTTTCATCATTCAAATTTTTCAGAAACTCAATCTCAATATTTTCAAAATTTGTTCAATTGAGTTTCATTATTTTAGTTCAAAAATGTTTTCCTCGCTTATATGTTGTCTACGTAGGATACAATTTTTTGTCAAATTCGTCGATCTCTCTACTAGTTTCGATTAGTATTGATTGCATCTGTATATGACATACTTTTGTCTCTTGCGTTGATGACATCATCTCCTCAGCTTTGTTTTCAAACTTAAACTCAATACCTTTCAAAATCTATTTGAGTTTCGTTGTTGTCATACCGTTGGCACAACTTCACACTATATTCAAAATTTTTACTTAAACTCATATGTTACCAATGTAGGATACAAACTGTTGTCAAATTCGTCGATCTCTTTACTACTTTCGTTAGTAAAGATTGCATCTGTTTATGACACCTTTTTGTCTCTTGCATTGTTGACATCACATTCTCATTTTTCATATTCCTGTGAAACTCAAATTTTTCTACTAAATTCAACATTTTGAGTTTCGTTGTTGCTACAAATTTAGCACAACTCAATCTTAACTGATAAATTTTTTTTTTACTCAAAATCATGTGTTAGTTACGTAGGATATAAGTTTTTGACAAATTCGTCGATCTCTTTACTAATCTAATTAGTAAAGATTGCATCTGTTTATGTCAAACTCTTTTCTCTTGCGTTATTGAACTCACTTTCTCTTACAGCGTTGACATTTTATGCTCAACATCTGTATATTCCTCTCAAAAATTTTACTCATACTTTGTGCTCACAATGATGTGTTCACTACGTAGGATATAAATTTTGGTCAAATTCGTCGATCTCTTTACTAATCTCATTAGTTAAGATTGCATCTGTTTATGACCAACTTTTTTCTCTTTGCGTTGCTGACATAATTTTTCAATTCATTTTTTTTCTGATTTTGCACAATTTTTAAAATTTTCAAATATCTGTTTGTAACACTCAAAATAAGATGTTATTAAATTCGTCGATCTCTTTACTAATTTCGATTAGTACTGATTGCATCTGTTTATAACAACTTCTTGGATTGATTGTTCTTACCACTTTTCAAACAATTTTTACAAACATATATCAATGGAGAATGTATTTTACTTTTTCTCCAAATTGTTCAGATTAAATTCTGAATTATTCATATGCTCTCACACACAAAATCGTCTTTGTGCACTGATCTTTGATCCACTTCAAATTGATTTCTTTTAAATCTCAAATCTTTGCTTAACAATGTCTTCAACCATCCTGTCTGTCAAATTCGTCGATCTCTTTACTGAAGTTCTTCAGTAAAGATTGCATCTGTTTATGACTTCAGGTGATTCTTGACACTGTTATTCTCTATTTTTCAAATATTTTTCTCAAAGATTCTGGAAAATCAATTCTAGTTGGATACTTCATGAGTACTACATGTTACTGGTTCTCGATTCCGAAATGCACCGTACAACTATCCTATCTTGGCTCTTGTATTATAAAGACATAAAATTTCCTCTCTCCGTTTTCACAACGCATTTATTCCTCATTTACATGAGGCTCCTTTTCATGATCCTCATGAGGGGGAGAAATGAGCAAGATATAAATGAGCAAGACATGTACACCTTTAAGAAGAACCACAAACATCTCATCAACGAAGAAAATTCATGTCGACTGTACTCAAATTATCGATAAAATCAAATATAGTATATATCAAGAAATTCAGAGGAAGAGAAAGTGATTAACAAAGTTTAAAAAGAAAGACAAGTGAAGAAGAAGAAGAAATCGACATATCTACAGAAATCTCTCTCAAAAATCTCAACCATGACATTAAAAACTCAACCAGTTCAAACTGAAACTAAATCGTATAAATCTTTCTATCCAAACCACAAATCCACATCCATTTCCATCCGAATCTTAACCGTTTAAACTTTTCTTTTCAAATTTCATAACATTCATTATCCATACAAAAGCTTAACTGTGCAAATCTTTTGTCCCATACCAAATACAAATTATCCACATTCATCCAAATCCTAAAAATACATATCATTCTTTCATACATACAAAACTTACATACATACATATCCAAAACTTTTAACTTTCGGATCATTCTTACCAAATCATACATACACATCCAAAACTTTGACTGACAAATCATTCAAAAACATCATCATTATATCCTCATCCTCTACAACAAAATCCAAAAACAGCCTCTCCATTATTTGAAAACTCAGTCAAATCCTTACCTAACTGATATTCTCTTTCCTAAAATTTTCAAATCTTTAGTAAACCAGTTATAGGATTTCCTCACTCAAACAGTATCAACGAAAAACATATCCAGTTTGAGTATCTTAAACTTCCAGATTTCTGAAATGTTTTAATCTTGAAAATCAGAAAACATTTTCTTGCCAAAGACAGATAATGAGAAGAATCTGAAGTTTGAAGACTAGGATGACGTGTTAAAGATCAAAAAGGGGGAGATTGTTAGGACCAATATTGCAATTCTTAGGACCAATATTGTAATAGTTTTGACCTTTAAATCCGTTAGTTAACTAGAATAGAGTTAAGAGGTAGGAGGTATAAATACTTCATTGGTTGACTTACAATGTAAGCTTTCCCACACTTATTGAAATACAATTTCTGAAAGTTCATGTTCTCTCTCGTTACACACACTTACACCAAGAACACACACTCACTCAAATCTTCAATTTCCATCTTGTTTCTCAATGAATTAGCTCAATCTTAGTGTTAAACGATCTATCATGTATTTATGTTACCAATCTGTTATGAAGAAGATTGTACCAAATTTGATTTATTATGCAAAAAAAAATGTCTGTCAAGAAATTCGCATAAATATGTATTCAATGTAAGAAATTTGTGTGAAATTTCTATAAAATGATGCAGATTATTGTTATTGGATGTTTGCATATTACTAATCTATTATTCAGAAATTTCAAATTTGTATGAATTTTTGCAGAAATTTATTAAATTTGATTTGTTAAAAAGTTGATCTACAGATGTTAAAAAAACAAACGATCGTTTCCTTGCAAACTGCAGATCTTTGATCCACCTCAGAAGCTACGCAGATGTGGTCCGCAGACAGCAGATCTTTTTGCTCTAAAAAAATAAACAGCACCTTAGTTAACCATTATAAGAGTACAAGGTATGATGCTAAGATATAGTCATGTTAAAGGTATTTTTGCACCTTTAACATGATTTTAATACACTCAAAATTACCCACTCTGTTTTAACATTCTATAACATCTCTTTCGGATCAATAAAAACATACCCTCAACCAATCACAATTTGTAAAAAAAAACAACAAAACAAATATTATGCTAACATCCCCCCTCAAACTCATAATTAGGGTAAACTAGCTAATGGGCTAAACACATGGCCCAAACTAAAAGAGCCCAATAAATCTGTTATGCTAACATCCCCCCTCAAACTCATAATGCAACATCAATAAGCATTAAGAGTTTGTAACGAGAATCCCAAAGACAAAAAAACAGACGACAAATCAACACCAGAGGCATCAACATTAGTAACACCATCAAAATGTAGTTGTGCTCTAAAATATAGAGATCTCCAAGTCTACGCCCTATCCCTATAGAGGTCCCAGAACGAGAATGCCATCAAAAACTAAACTAAACGATGCTCTTCCCTTCTATCAATATAAGGTTTAAAAGTCTTCAAATCAGCAGGTTTCGTAAGAGTCAACTGATCCCACAAGTCATATATAGTCAAGTAGTCCCAGACTTCCTTTGTCGTGTCATACTTTGCTAACTGAGTACCAATATTATTAATCCAAGTGATGATCTTGGAATTTTTAGTTTTCCAAGTATCTAATAAGGTTGCATAATATTCAGCCTTATCATTCGTTGATTTATCCTTGATACCTGTTACAATATCCCACAAGGTTTTACCACGTAAAAAGTTCTTCATAACTCCAATAGGCATAATTCTTGCTATCAAGTTGTGTACTAGTGAAGAGAATCAACTCGAGCCATGATCAAACCAAAATCACCAAAATCAACGAACAATGATCGAATCAAATACAGAGCGCCAACAATAATACCCAATACCAACAAATAAAACGAAACCCTCAAAATCGACAAAGAATAGACGAATTCAAACCAATGAACAAGAATAACCAATGCCAACGAACAAATGCAAAAACCAAACGAACAAATGCAAAAATTAAACCAAACGAATAACCAATGCGAACAAACGAATCAAACCAAACGAACCAAACCAAACGAATCAAACCAAAGAAACCAAACGAACCAAACCAAACGAATCAAAACAAATAAATCAAACCGAACGAACAACCAGTACCAACGAACGAAGCAACCCCAACTAACTAAAATGAACAATAAAATCATACCCAGAAAATGATAAAATTGTCGAAGCAAGATCCGAAGAATAAGTTTAACCATCATCTTCCAAAGCAATGAATTGTCCACCAATCTATTCATATAATGAGATTGAAAACCAAATGCCTAAAATAAATTGCAGAGTGAATAAATCCCAGTTAGCCAATAGCAAACCAAAAAAGTTCCAGCAAACCAAAAAATTAATTAAAATCACAATTGTCTTTAACTGTAAACAACAAAAAAGGATTCAAACCAAATTACTAAAATCGCCGAGTGAATAAATCCCACCAAACCAATAGCAAACCAATAGCCGTGAGATAATTCACCACCAGTTTATCTCCAATGGAAGTATAATATACAAAAGAATAATAAATCACCAAGATATGGGTGTTCTTGTTTGCTTGCTCTCGACCGACTGAAACAATAAATTATTCTTTTGTTTTGTTTGTTTTGTTTGTGCGGCAGTAACAAAAAAGGTTACAAATCAAAGCAATACCAGACAACAAATACAAATTCAAATATTCTCCAACAATAAACAAAAGGGTTACGAATCAAAGCAATACCCAGCCAAGAAATACGAATACAAATAATGACAGCAGCCACCACAATTAAATATGAGTACGAATCAAATTCTCAAATTCTCAAAGACAACCAACGTAAATTCTTCAAACCAGTTGTGTTGGGTCACATATGTTGTAATCAATAGTCTAGGGATCATTTGTGTATTTAGTCTAAACTCAGGCTAGGTATAAATAGGAACTAGTAACCTAATTTCTCTAACCTTTGCCCCAGTTTGTAATTGCTCCTATCTAATGCAAAGTGTTCCTAAGAAATTCTCCATCTAAATCTTCCATATTATCAATTGTTTATGCTAAATCTACAGTTCAATCTTTAAATCTCGAACTATAATTGGTATCAGAGCACAATCCACTTGGAATAGATCCAAATTCGTGCTCAATTGATCCATATTTAAAGATTTTGGAAATTTTGGAAAAAGAGCTGTGAATTTTTGGTGTCAAAATTTTTGTTAGAAATCGTTGATTTTATTGGATAATCGCATTCCTCCTTTGATTCTAAGCACTTTAGAATCAAATTTCATTGCAATCCATCAAGTATTGATCTCAATTACGTGATTTTTGTGAAAACTTAAAAACTAAAAAAAAAACCTACTGTATATTCAAAATTGAAGCCTGATTTGATTCGTTTTGAGGAATATTATTGCATCAAACTGTTAAAAAAGTGATTTCTAATGTTTTGGGATTTAAATCATTCATTTTGGTTAAGAATTGAATAATCTAGGATCAAAATTATTGAGTTTTTTTGAAGAAAGTCCGTACCTGTTCTTCGTCAAAGACTTCGGCTTGCTAAAGGTGTTCGGCTCAAACAGGTTCTCGGCTCGAACTTCGGCTCATCAAGAGTTAGGCTAATTGAAGTGTTCGGCTAATTGAAGTGTCCGGCTAATTGAAGGAGTTCGTCAAATCAAAAAGTTCGGCTCAACTCAAATGAAGATCATTGATTCCTTCAATCGTTCTTATATCCGACTCCAATTCGATACGATCTCCTATTTTCGATCTCAGATTAACAATTCAATTGTTCTCGTAACAGATTCCGACTCCTGCTTTGATCTCTACTCGGACTTTTTTGAACCAGATTGTTCTCCCTCTCGCTATCGTCGATCTCAACCCAAACTGACGTCTCCGGCCTTTGCTTGATACCTATCTCAATCTCAATTGTTCTCGTCTAACTTCGGTCCAATATTTAATATTGGACCAAAACATATTAAGGCCCAAATCCTTGTTAACAACCCAAATCAAATTTCATCTTACAGTCTTATTCTTTAAAATTCAACCTCTCGATAAAGAGCCCAATTAAACAATAACCATTTCAGCCCAAACCTATTTAAACCCAATACAATTAACATCTAAATCCAAATATTAAAAGAAAACTTACAGTGTTTAAACACGAGAACCTTTACCCAAACTAGAAAACTTTTACAATTCTCAAACTCGAGAACCTGGTTAATACAAGATCTTCTACATTTCAACCCGAGAACTCACTCAACACTACTAAATCTCAAAAATGGCAAGAGCTGATGCAGAGGTGAGGACTCTTTTCCCGGTGAGGACTGCGAGGACTCCAAAAAAAAACTCTAAAAATGATCTAAAACAACATTTTTCAAAAACTTTCTTTCTTAAACATTAAAATCGCAGCATATAAGATCAAAAAAAAAAATAAAAAATTTAAAAAAATGATCCAAAAAAAAATATGGATCATTTTTATGATCAGCAAAAAAAATGGATCATAATTTTTTTTTTTCAAATTTGTTTTTTCGTCAAATGTAGTAATAATAATGGGGAGTTATATATATTTTTTCCGGAATTTTTTGGAATATTTTTGAGGTGTCCTCACGAGTCCTCACCGTTTTTTGAGTTCTCACAGGATCCCACTTATATATATATATATATATATATATATATATATATATATATATATATATATATATATATATATATATATATATATATATATATATGGTTGAATTATTTTCAGAACCAATTAAGGCTACAGATGCAGCATAACTCAATCTAAACCATTGATTTTTGAAATGAAATGATCATGGAAGACACATTAATGTATTTGATGAGGGACCCCCAAATATTGGTTTGCATGGATGTCATTCATGCATGTATACATATATGTATATGTTTTCATGTATGTATACATAAGTGTTATCTATACATTTATGTATACATGCATGAATGACATCAATGCAAACCAATATTTGAGGTCCCTTATCAAATACATTAATGTGTCTTCCATGGTCATTTCATTTCAAAAATCAATGGTTTAGATTAAGTTCTGCTGGTTCTGTAGCCTTAATTGGTTCTGATTTTAATTCTACACTATATATATATATATATATATATATATATGTATATATATATATATATGTATATATATATATATATATATATATATATATATGTATATGTATATATATGTATATGTATATATATATATATATATATGTATATATATATATATATATATATCTATATATATATATATATATATATATATATATATATATATATATATATATATATATATATATCAATGACTTATACACACTTCAGTGTATAACTCGTGCCTCAAAAGAAATGGCTTATGCACACTTCAGTGTATGACCCGAGCTTCAAAGAAATGGCTTTCAAGTACCTTAGCTTGAAACCCGATTCTCAATGGAAGATGGCTTCTGATCACAATAGATTCAGAACCCGCTCTCAAAAGAAAGCACAAAGATCAATCAAGCTTCAACGCACACTTCAACCCTCCGACGATGTATCAGGTACGTCCTCAAAACTCAAAACTTATTCATACTCTAGTTTTGTCGAGGGGGAGAAATATTAATTCTAGGGGGAGAATTATTATTTCTAGGGGGAGAAAATATAGAAAATCAAAAAAAATTACCCAAATCATAAAGTTTTATGTTTGTAACGTTAATTATAAGTCGTTGTAATATTCGTAAACGATCTCTTTACTAGTTCCCTAGTAAAGATAGCATATGTTTATTACAAATTCTTTTAATTCTCGTTACTTACTACTTCAAAAGACATACCTTCCCATGGTCTGCCAGATCCGGCCTTACCTTCCCAAGGAAATATTTCAGCCAACTGGTAAATGTGAGGGTATACGTCTAGGGTATAGAAATAGGTGAGTGCCAGGTGATGTGAAAACATGATAAATTTAAGAAAAAACACCTTTGAGTGCATCCAAACCGTCAACGAACCGGGCAACCATTCAAACAGGTGATCATTCATAAGTTAAATGTTTCACTAGACTTTGCCCAGTAAAGCAAATGCACGCCACCACAAACTACTCAAATTCCTCTCAACGGGAATTTGTTTCATTTCATTAGGGGACGTAGCACAAAAGCTACTGACTACTCATTCGGAGTATGTCGGTATTGAAACAAAATAACCTCCTGCCCCGGGTTAAGTCTCTTTGTATGCACAGTGTGTCTAGTACTCACCCTCAAGAATCTTCCAATATAGGACACTTGCACTACAAAAATGGATCTCCGTGAATCCATCGGAACACTCGTAGTGGCATCACAATCTGATGTTTCACGAGGATCGAGTGGAAATCCTGTTAGAGCTAAAATCATGCCAACTCTAAACGCAGGCCACACACTTGAATCAACGGTTGTGCAAACGACTACCGATTCATACCATGTGCTAAAGGATACTCTATGTGAGTCTAGTGTTACCCAAAAAGAACAAGTTTCTGTGTCGTAACATCAATCATTCTTTCAGGCAACAACTTATACCGGAAACACATAAAATTCCAAAGAAAAATCCATGTGAATTTCTAAAATGCAACATCTTTTGAAAGCTGATTAAAATGCACATGAGCGTAATAGACCACTATCAAATTACTCCTATGATCTGCTAAACCTAGCATGATCTTCCCCGGAGCCACCGACAATATAGGAACTAAAAAGTGAGGGTCCCTAGGTCTAGGTGAGCAGAATCAAGTATCATGGGATCTTGATTGGGGTGCGCTGAGGTAAAAATTGAGAGGGGGTATGAAGTATGGGGTGCAAATCAGCTTATCACATGGTAAAAACAAAAACGAGGGTGTGGTTGAAAATGAATAAGTGAGTTGAGTGAGGAGCGTGTGTGAAAGGGTTAAAGAAAACGGAAAACCCTCCCTAAACCGAACAAAAGACCGCGTAACCTCATCTGTATCAGATTGCATAAGTTGCTTTCTGATTAAGACATCATGGACCCAGTGATGCAATGCACAACCCCCACTGACCACTCAAGTACAAAAAGTACTTGTTTCAAAATCACGGAGATTACCACATCCACTATCGACATCTCATTTGGAGATTGTTGATATTGAAAAAGAGGACCCACCTCCAGTCCTCGCCTTCGTTTGTCCACGTATAGAGTCTAGAACTGAATTAAATTTCTCTAGGACACAGGCATTCCACAAAGCATATCCTTGTGATATTGCCGGAACATTCATAGTGATACCAAAATTTTGGTATTCCACGATGATTGAATGGAAATCCTACCAGTGCTAACATCAAAGCCAACACTGAAAGTAGGTCACACGGTTTATGTAACTGTTGTGCTATAAGGCAATCTATGTGATCCTGGGTTACCCTGATACTTTCTTGTGCGAAGATCTGGCGACTGTACTCCATTCTTATCAACAACAGTCACTATGTCAGATAGATGATCTGATGACTGTACTCCATTCTCATCAACAACAGTGAATATATCAGATAAGAGATTCTATGACCGTACTCCAATATCATCAACAACGGTCAGAAAATCCATATCAAATCAATATACCACACTGCTTCTACTTCAACAAATATCAGGAACCAAGGATCATCAACAAATCGAAAAAGCCACAACTTCAAGAAAAGACTTCCGCTGCCGACTGCTCAATCCATGGGTCTACATTTCGTCGATTTACTTGAAGTCTTCTGGAATACTTTTTATTTGGTTGAAAAGCCAATTAAAAGTATTGTTATCACCGATCATCAAAAGCTGGAGCTGATTATTCAACAAAAACTGCAAAACGGTTTATCACTCAGTTCCAGCTTTACTAAAGAAGAACACTTCAATGGTTTAAATGATAAAATGCGTTATATATTGATTATTACAAAAAGTGTATAATCATTATTCAATACATTTTCATCAAAGGGGCATCGTCATACTCAACTTATTTGTTTCCTTAAAGCGAAGATTCTTCCTAATTTCAACTCGCAGAACTTCACATTTTACATGATGAATTAGATAAATCTTATTCATCATGAGGGGGAGAAGATACATTACATAAATTCTTTTTACTATGAATTGATACTTTCAGAGAAAAATTCTTCTAAAGCTCAATCTGCGGGAACAAACTTAGGAGTTTCTTACAATATTATGGAGATTATCGATACGTTAGCCCAGTTTACTCCACATTAATAAGATATATGCACCAGTTAAGGGGGAGTAAACAAGAAACCAAAGATCTAACGATGGTATCAAACAACTTCCATAGTTGAATTTGGTAATTCGTTCACCGGGGAGTAAATATCAGAATGTTCAATCCAACTCCCGTGAAGAAATGGTTGTTTGTTTGAGGGGGAGCGTAACCGTTATCAACATGTTTCCTCAACAACAATTATCAAGAATCATAGATCGACATAAAGCCACAAACTTAAAAAAAAAAAAAAAGACTTCCGCTGTTAATCTCTCTATCATTATGGGTCTTACTTTTAGTCGATCAATATGTATCTTCAGTCAAAAGTCTTCAAAATACATCTTGTTGGTTGAAAAGCTACAAGAAGTATTTATTTTCACATCCAAAGAAAGCTCAAATTGTTCCTGATACAACATTATTCAACGACATATCTACCAGGTGCCACTTTGGCTCAAGATGAAGACTTCGAAGATACGCCTCCCAGACTATTGTTACAAAGGGGGAGATTGTTGGGACTCATATGTTGTAATCAATAGTCTAGGGATCATTTGTGTATTTAGTCTAAACTTAGGCTAGGTATAAATAGGAAGTAGTAACCTAATTTCTCTAACCTTTGCCCCAATTTGTAATTGCTCTTATCTAATGCAAAGTGTTCTTAAGAAATTCTCCATCTAAATCTTCCATATTATCAATTGTTTATGTTAAATTTATAGTTCAATCTTTAAATCTCGAACTACAAGTTGAATGCAAATAAGGAAGATACTAACGAAAATTCTTCAAACCAAACGTACAAACAAACATCAATGGCTAGAGAAACTTAATCGAACGAATCAAAGAGAATACACAGTTCTGATACTATGTTAACTTACAAAGAACGGCTAGGGTTTCGTATTATTATAAAAAAAGTGTATTACAACAAAAGGAAAGCAAATAATATATGGAGAAAACCTAATTAGGGTAAACTAGCTAATGAGCTAAACACATGGCCCAAACTAAAAGAGCCCAATAAATCTATTATGCTAACATGGCGGAGCGCCATGCCGACGGCGAAGGAGACGTTTAACGAAGAGAAGATGATGTGGTATAACGTCCCCACGGAGCTTTAACGGGCCACCCCCATGCTCTAAGTCGACATATAATCCTCATTCCTTCGATTTAAATTGTTTGTATGTTTTTGTATATTCATTTAGCTAGTTCCTTACTAGTAGTTAATCGTATCATCATTCTATAAAAAGAAATTTAAAGTCTAGGGTGCTAGACCAGATACCACATGAATGTAAGTATATATGCAAGACGTGCCAAATGCAAAAATATGGATATAATTGTTGGATCTCACCTTATCTTACGTTCACATGTTCTTTTTATACCCTCGTTCTTTTAACTATATACCTATTTTACTAGTCACATGTTCAGTAAAGAATGACAATCACTATAAATATGTGATATGTTATCTTTGTTTTTATGTTATATAATCCTTCCTAAATTTAGAATATTTCCAAGAGACAAAGTGAAAATAATAGACGTTGAGAGAAAATAATAATTTTATTAATTTTAAGATAAGTAATATTTTTCGATAATTTACTTAATTTGGTAAAGGTAGTTGGACTCACACTCAATAACTATCTCATTTTATTTTTTGTAATAACACTTAATTCACTCATATTTGTATCTTAAATTCATGAGCTATATATTTTGGGCAACATCCTACATCTTACACTAATACCACTAGACTACCATCTTATTTACAGAATTTGTAACCCAAGTTAAACCTGAAACTTTGTAACTGCTTTCTTTTCCACTATTAGAATGTTAATCTAAGTGGTTGCCACCTTTAACGTTAGTCTCGGAAAACCCAAATAATTAAGAAATATAAAAAATGTTTTTTTTCCCGGTTATTTACACATTTTTAACAACCCATTAAAAAAATACGAAATATATATTAATATATTATCTGGTTATAATAAACTAATCTAGTCACGTATACAAATTCAATAGAATCACATAAAACGACAACATAAGGGTAATTAACGTGAGGTAGCCAGATTGGTTTATGTAATAAATGTTTAGTTAGTGAGAAAGTCAAAAACGTCGTGCGAGGTTCTTGGTTTATACGCTAAACGTCGATGTAACACAAATCATTTTTCTTATAGTAATTCTTTGGAGTTTGGACTTATAAAACGATAACGAGAAAAATACACAGTTCCGTTCCAATTACTTCACTTCCTAGGATCATGTCTTGCTGTCTTAATGGAATGTAATGTTGTATCTATTATTGAGTTTTCATCCTTACTTTATTTATCAAAGTAGTGAATCTTTTTTGTAAATTCCTAAGTGACATATATTAGTCTTTAGATCAAATGATAAAAGATCAACCTCAAACCATCATAACATGTGATTTAATACATTAACACCACCGCCACCGGCTACCACCGGAACCAAATTCAACATGACCATTTTGCTAAGGTTAGTGATTTTGGGATCACATAAATTATTTCACCTACCACATTGTACAATATTTAAAGCATATTGTATAAACTAGCAGGGTACCCGCGCAATGCGGCGGCGGGTACCCGTAACTATATTTCAAAGTGACGATAGTAACGGTGGTGGTGGCAATAGCGATGGTGATGAGTGGTGGTGCGTAGTGATGGTAGGTGCCGACATTGGTGATGGTCAAATGTAGTGATGGTAGGTGCCGACATTGGTAAGAGTTGATGATTTACACCATCGTATATTTAATGTTATTGGGATAAATGGTTATAATAACAGCGTAATGTATTAAGTGTGAGTGGTTTGAAATAAAGTGTAATGTATAGCAAGTGGTTAACAAATAGTGATAACTTAGGAGATGTCTTGGGTTCGAATCTTATAAGCCGCGATTTATTATTTTTTAAGGTAAAGAACTAACTAACAAAAGTGGAAAGGTCCTTAAAATTAAGTTTAAGGAGTTCTTTAAACTTGCCTAATGTGGTAGGCCTAAATGCTTTATATAGTAGTAAGATAAGAAAGACACGAGATTGAGTTGAATATGGACAGTCATTGAAGACATAAAACCACCTAATGGCCAAACCAAATCTCTAAAATTATACTACTCAAATCACGCACAACATATTCTATTACCAACCGTTTCTCTGAATCTAACTGCCCAATCCCCTTCTATTAAATTTCAGACCAGTAATAAATTTAAGTAGACCAAAACATGTTTAGTATATCGAAATATGCACACTCAAACAATTCATATTTATTTGGATAGGATTTAAGGATTACTAACACTGACTGGCTTAAAGATTGCATAAAATAGACCACTTGCACTAAGCACAATTCCGGCAATAGTTCTCTCCATTACCAAATAATCACCAATCATCATAACCTTCCGTGGAGCAGAAGCAACCCTAGAAAAACAATAAAAAAAACAATTACTATCTCAAATTAGCTCACAGATGCAGTCTTCGATTGAATTATTGAACCAAATGACGACTTCATTTCATCGCAAACTAGTCATTCACATCAACTAAAATCCACAACAAATAACAACAAAAGAAGCATTAGCAACTTACACATCCATCTTTTCACGAATTAGGAATCTTCGTTTGAATGATTGAACCAAACTTCCTGCAAATGTAGTCAAAATCAATTAGTTTCGTTCAATTATATATAAAAACCAGGAGGAAAGCAAAGTGTGATTGTTACATCGGTTTCGATCTCGGGTACAACCGTTACCCGAATCTGTGGCAAATTAGGGGGAATTGAAGATGAACCCTTACTTTTTGGCGATTTTCATTCAAGCCGGTCGGTTATCTTTGGACCGTTTTAAATTAAAAGAAAGGTAGTATGTGCTTAATTATGTTGTGTTACGAAATTGTAATCAAAGTCGTGACTCAACCTAGTGGTAAGAGCTTTACCTATGGACCATTCCACCTGTGTTCGAATCTCGTAGGAAGCAACTTTTGATTTATTTTTCAGGCAAAGAGGACATTGCTATTTAAGGAAGGTTTGAATTCAGACCTTCCTTTTTTAGAAAAGTGCAATCTGCATTATAAAGTAGTAAGATGTGAGCACCCAAACAAATACATTGATCATGGAAAGTTTGATACAATATGTTTTCTATTTAAAGTTGGTTGTTTATTTATTTAAAACAAAGTGTCATTTAGATCAATCGGTTAACACACAGTCTGTACTCAGAAAAGATCTTGTGTGTCGAATCCTGTAAGCAACATTTTTTTAGCGGTGTTTAAGATGTTACTAAAAGTAGAAAAAAAATTGAAGTTTAAGTTTAAGGACTTCTATATTTAGTAGTCCTAAACACATTATAATTTCTATATTTAGTAGTCCTAAACACATTATAATTTCTATATTTAGTAGTCTTAAACACATTATAAAGGAGTAAGATTAATTGGGTTCAAAACCCACTACTTGATATTTTATTTGTAGTGTCATATATTGAAGATGTAAATGTTTGGGAAAAATAAAAGTAAAAACAAATACAAATTAACATGTATTACATCTAGGACCGAAATAATAATTTAACACGTGAAATATAAAGTCGCAAAAAAAAAAAAAATAAACCAAGTAATATTATTGTTCACATAACGCAGATATTGCGACAACGAATTATTGCGACAGATGGTCAGGTTTTAGACGTTGGATCTATAAGTAGTGGGGGCAAGCTTGGTTTCTCTACTAAATAGTATTGCCCAATCATTTTGAACGAAGTTGTAGTTGTCAAAACGTGGATAGTGTTTGGGAACGTAGTAATCTATATCGAAACACTTCAACGAAAAGACACCACCTTCTAACTGTCGTCCCTCGTATGCACGAATTAAATTGTGGGGGATCATAGCTGCAATTTTGTGCCTCTAATAAGAAAGGATTAGCAGGTTAAATGAGTTAGATAATCGAATGTATTATTAATTGTGAAATTAAGAAACAGTACATGAGTGCATGTGAAAATTTAAAATCTACTTATGTATCTGTCGAGCAAAAACAACCAGAGTGTGTTATGTTTTTCGTCCTTCCAAACAGACTCCACCCGCACAAAGTTGCAGCTGTAACACCACTCAAGATTGCAGAGAGACTCAAAGCTCTCAATTGGTACACAAGGTTCAAGCTCCTATCAAATTTCAGTGTTATAATAATGAGATGAAAAATATGTATTTTATTTAATTTTGCTACAAAATTTTCGAATAAAAAGCAACAATTTACAGCCGCTATTAATTGTGTAATTAATAGTCAATTGTTGCTAGAAATAAATAATTAAACGGAAATGTGGATTTTGGTAAGAGTTGATGATTTACAGCGTCGTATATTTATGTTATTGGGTAAAATGGTTTTCGAATAACAGACTTTTGTAATTAAGTGTGGGTGGTGTTACCAAAGTGTAATTTATAGCAAGTGGTTAACACATAGTGATAAGTTAGGAGAGGTCTTGGGTTCGAATCTTATTAGCCGCGATTTATTTTTAGTTAAGGTAGAGAACTAACTAACAAAAGTAGAAATGTCCTTAAAATTAAGTTTAAGGAGCTCCTTAAACTTGCCTAATAGGGTAGGCCTAAATGCTTTATATAGTAGTAAGACAATGTAAAACAGTGGCTGTGGTAGGTGAAGTAATTTGTGTGGTCTCAAAATCATTACCCTTTTGCTAATTGACACCTGTTGTGCTCTATCTTCTAAGGGGTAGTTTATCGCACAAGTTGTCACAGATAAAAAGTATGAAACGTATAGAATACATAATAAGTATAGTGATTGTATGTAGTGTGACCTTAGAAGCAGTTTTTCTATCCCTAACATAAATATGAGTGTTTATATCTTATCCGAAAAGAAGATGTTTTTGTTTTATTGTATGTAGCGTGACATAATTTAAAAGGATAAAAAGTGAAGTCTATTAATTATAATAAAAGAAACATTAAGGTGCTGACACATTTTAAGAAGCCAGAATAACACGTGGCAGCTTTTAATTGGCTGCAAATCTCGAATTCCCGCCCATTTCAAGCCTGCACAATATTTCGAATATCAAGGGCACGTCTATTTACAACGGAGTTATAGGTGGTTCCCTATTCTTTTGCTCCACTAATTAATTTCAATTCTTTATTTTTGGCAACTGAAATCGGCATTCAATATCAAATGGAGCTGTGATTTTCTCCTCCAAATTGAATGAGTTCTAAAACCCTAATTGGTTCAGACGATCATTTTCATAATGTGATTCGCTGTGTGGTTTCGCATTCCAAAATAGTCTTATCGGAGCCGCCCCACAAGGGACAAAAGTCGAAATCGATTATCGTTTTTCTGAATCCTTGGAGACAATGGGTAAGTTGTTTCTTAAATTTTGCAGGTTCTTTATGTATAGTTAATTTATATGCTCAATTGATTTTAATTTGTGTAGACAATCTGCATTTGTGAAACTCAATATGATGTAGTTTAAATACAAATTCCAAGCAATGGCGTGAATGAAGGTTTTTAGATAGACTGTTAGTGAAGGGTTCCAAGTTACTCCACTTTGGCATCCAGGTTTCATTTGTGTTGATGGAAGGTACATTTTTTCCCCTTAGGTGTATGTCATCCTTTTTTTTTAGTAATTATTTTTTATGAATATTAATTTATCCAGCTTTGCAACAGCCGTTGTACTTGGACTCTTAATGTCATCACTAACTCAAGCAAACAAAATCCAGATGGCATGTCATTTCTCTACCATATTAAATTTTAATTTTTATTAAATTTCATGTTGGAGGGATCCTTTTAATCTTAAATAAAGATGGCTATGTTGTATATGGTTTTTTTTACCGGTTGCAATTTTGAGCTATTCAGACATGAATGAATTAATAAGGTTTTGCTTATCTCAAATGGGTCAAATAACAAAGTTTATCATAAACACAGACGGGTCAAATCACTAAATACTTAATTCAGGTGTGACAATGTTATGCATCCGATTTTATTTTTAAAATTTCAAATTTTTAAGAGCAGTTAACCATATTTTGACCTTTTATGTCAATATTGACCATATCCCTATCACTAAACATGTTTTTCAAATTTTACCTGCATGGAAAATATGTCATATATATGGCATGGAAGGGTTAACATGGACATACATCCTATATATGACAAATATTTTAGTGTATAACATTATTTCATATATATGGCATACATATTTTATAATAAAGAACTTAGAATATTTCTATCTTAATTAATTACCTGCATATCTTACATCAAGTATGGTCAATAATCTATATGGCAGTCGAGAATTTAGCTTTGTGGACACTCAAACAAATGCAACAAAAACAGGTGGCATGAAAGGTGGGTCAGGTGTGTGTTTTATGATCATTAGGGTGTGTGTCAAAAACACATTTAGGGTGACTTTTAACCCATGTAAGCTTTCATCAATTAGCTATTTATTATTTGACACGTTTGACATAAAACATTTCTCTGGCCCACTTTAAATGAAATTAACAATCATTCGGTGTTCGTACAGGCACTTGCAATAAGAAGTCCTTGTGGGAGTGACCTTAGGCTTGAGAATATGTGTTGTGTTGCAAATCGGTAGGGTTTTGGCATATTTTGCGTTCGGAATTCAGATTTGCAGAAATTAGGTCTTTGGTACTCCAACCAGGTGCTCCAATCTCATTGGCAGCTGAGAGATCGTTTAAGACTAGAATCAAGCTAATCCATTGAGATTTGAGTGAGAAATAGAAGAATTTGTGAGTGTGTGTGTTTAAGGTGTAAGTGTGTGAAACGAGAGAGAACAGAAACTTTCTAAATTGTATATCTGTAAAGTGTGGGAAAGCTTCCATTGTAAGTCAAAGTTACATGTATTTATACCATCTACCACTTAACAAGGAACTTGTTAACTAACGGACTTAAAGGTCAAAACCATTACAATATTAGTCCTAATGCTACATTTTTGGTCCTAACAATCTCCCCCTTTTTGATCTTTAAGACGTCATCCCAGTCTTCAAACTCCAAATTCTTCTAATAGTCTGTTTTTGGCGAGAAAATGTTTTTCTGAACTTCAAGAATAACATTTCAAAAATCTGGAAGTTTAACATACTCAAAGTTTATATGTTTTTCGCTGATACTTTTTGAGTGAAGAAATCCTATAACTGATCTACTGAAGATTTGTAAATTTTGGGAAAGGGAATATCAGTTAAGTAAGGATTTGACTGGGTTTTCAGATACTGGAGAGGTTGTTTTTGGAAGTTTGTGGTAGAGGATGAGGATATAATGTTTTTGAATGATTTGTCAGTTAAAGTTTTGAATTTGTGTGTTTGAGTTGGTAAGAATGATCTGAAAGTTAAAGGTTTTGAATGTGTGTGTATGTATGTTTTGTATGTATGAAAGAATGATATGTACTTTTAGGATTTGTGTGTTTGGTTGTTAAGAAATTTTGAAAAGAATGATTTAAACGGTTAAGCTTTTGAATGTATGTGATCGTTACGGAATTTGAAAAGAAAAATTTAAACGGTTAAGATTCTGATGGAAATGGATGTGGATTTGTGGTTTGGATAGAAAGATTTATTCGATTAAATTTCAGTTTGAAATGGATGTTTTATGTTTTGAAATGAATGAATGGAAAACTCAAGATTTTGAGTAGGTATGAAAGTGATTCGTGGTTTGGATAGAATGATTTGTCAGTTTAAGATTTGAAATGGAAAGATTGAGAATTTGTGAGAAATATCTGAAGATAAGTCGGTTTCTTTTTCTTCATAAAATATTTCATGTAAATCGACGAAAATGTAGACCCATGGATAGATAGAGTTATTTTGTAGCGGAAGTCTTTTGTTGAAGTTGTGGCTTTGTCGATTTGTGATTATCGATAATTGTTGTTAGGGATAAAATGTTGTTGAAGTTTACGCTCCCCCTCGAACAAACAATTATGTCTTAATGAATCTTCGGTTTCTTGTTTACTCCCCCTTAATTGGTGCATATGACTTTTTGATGTGGAGTAAACTGGGCTAATATATCTTCTTAAGTCTTGTAAGCATTTTTCTTCATAAACTGAACTTCTTATTAAATTTTCTCCCCCTCATGATGATTAAGATATATCGGAAGCATCATGAAAAATGTGAAGTTCGTCGAGATGAAATGAAGAAAATCTTCGAAGCCCATGGATACAAATGTGATGAAGAATGATTTATGCATCTTTTGAATGAAGCAAGATACATCACATTGTATAATCGAAAACCGAATCCAAGTTGATGATATAGATATCCGATCAAATCATTTGGCATTTAATCTCAATGATCGAACTAAGTCGGGAAAACCGGGATCACATAGATTACCCGTTGACACAACAGTTACACAAACTGTGTGACCTACATTCAGTGTTGGAATAGATGTTAGCACTGGTAGGATTTCCATTCAATCATCGTGGAATACCAAGAACGTTGGTATCACTATGAATGTTCCGGCTTTATCACAAAGATAAGCTTGGTATTATGCCTTGTGTCCTAAAAGTGTATTTCGGTTCTAGACTCAATTAGTGGACAAACGAAGGCGAGGACTGGAGAGACTTGTCCTCTGTTTCAATATCAACTATCTCCAAGTGAGATGTCGATAGCATATGAGCTAATCTCCGTGGAAATGAAACAAGTACTTTTTAAGAAATACTTGAGTGGCTGGGGGGTTGTGCATTGCATCACTGGGTTCCATGATGTCTTTTTCAATATCAGAGAGCAACACATGCAATCTGATAGAGACGTGGCTACCCGGCTTTTTAACAGTTTGGTAAGGGATTTTCGTTTTCTTTAACCCTGTCACACCCTCCTCACTCAAGCTTATGTATTCATTTTTCGACTACTCCCTCATTTCATTTTACCATGTATAGCTGAATTGCACCCCATACTACATTCCCCCTCTCAAATTTTATCTCAGCACACCCCAATCAAGATCCTGTGATACTTGATTCTGCTCACCTAGACCTATGTACCCTTACATATTGTCCTATATTGTAGGTGGCTCCTGGGGAAGATCATGCCGGTTATAGCAGATCGTAGGAGTAATTTGAGAGTGAACTATAACGCTCATGTGCAAATTATCAGCATATATGATGTTACTTTGTAAGAATAACATGGATTTTTCATCGGAAAATGTGTTTCCGGCATAAGTTGTTGCCTTTATGATTTAAAAGTTTAGGCACAGCAACTTGAACAATTGAGGAAATACCGGACTCACATAGAGTATCCGTTAACACATGGTATGAATCGATAGTCGTTTGCACAACCATTGATTCAAATGTGTGACCTGCGATTAGAGTTGGCGTAATTTTAGCTCTAGCAGGATTTCCACTCAATCCTCGTGAAACACCAGATTGTGATGCCACTATGAGTGTTCCGATGAATACACGGAGATTCATATTCAATAGTATATGTGTCCTAAATTGGAAATATTTGTCGGTGAAATCTAGACACATTGTGCATTCAATTGAAGACGTAACCCGGGGCAGAAGGTTAATTATTTCAATACCAACATACTCCAAATGAGTAGTCGATAGATTATGTGCTACGTCCCCTGATGAATTGAAACAAATTCCTGTTGAGAGGAATCTGAGTGGTTGGTGGTGGAGTGCAAATACTTGACTGGGCCAGTTAAGTCTGGTGAATCATTCAACACATGAATGAACACAAAGTTTGTGAGGTTGCCCGGTTTATTGTCGGTTTGGAAGCACTCAAAGGTGTGTTTTCTTAAAATTATCATGTTTTCACATCACCTTGCACTCACCTAAATCCATACCCTAGACTTATACCCTCACATTTACTAATTTTGTCTAAAAAATATTTCCATTGGAAGGTTAGGCCGGTTCTGGCAAACCATAGGAAGGTATTGTCGTTTGATAAAAAAAAATAGTTCGATTAAAAAAAATTCAAACGGGTATAAAAGTATTGATATAATAAAGTTTCTCCCCCTGGAAATAATAATTCTCCCCGTAGAATTAAAATTTCTCCCCCTCGACAAAATAATGAAAAATTTACAGTTTTTAGAGAGGTGGGAAGAAGTTTTTACATTTATGTGTAAAACTGGTTAAGAGCGGGTTTCAAACAAATGTATTTGAAAGCCATCGCTTTGAAGTTTGAGTCATATACTGATGTGTATATAAGTCATTATTTTGAAAAGCGAGTTATACACTGAATTATGTATAAATCATTTGGACAATGAGAAGCGAGTTATACACTGAATTATGTATAAGTCCTTTGGACAATGAGAAGCGAGTTATACACTGAATTATGTATAAGTCCTTTTGTGGAGAAAGATTAAAACAGTTTAAGCTTTTAGATTTAGCATACCAAGTTTAGACACAAGAAAGTTAAAACGTTTTTCGTCTAATGCCTTGGTAAACAAATCAGCTAATTGATAATCTGTAGAAACAAAGTACAATTCCACATTACCATGTTCAACATGATCTTTTATAAAATGATATCGAAGATCGATATGTTTAGTTTTTGAATGTTGAACAGGATTGCATGAAATTGCAATTGCACTTCGAGAATCACAATATAAAGGAATACGACTGTATAAAAAGCCGTAATCTTTCAATTGAGATTGCATCCAAATTACCTGGGATAAGCAGCTCGCAGCAGCAACATATTCTGCCTCTGCAGTTGAAAGAGACACACAATTTTGTTTCCGTGAAGACCAGCTCACTAGTTTATCTCCCAGAAATTGAACACTCCCAGACGTACTCTTTCGATCCAACATACATCCAGCATGGTCAGCATCAGAAAATGCAGTTAAATCAAAGGAAGTTTCTTTAGGATACCAGAGACCAAGATCTCGAGTGCCCTTCAGATACCTAAAGATACGTTTAACCGCTTGAAGATGAGATTCTTTAGGTGCTGCCTGATACCGAGCACAGATGCATGTAGAGAACATAATGTCTGGTCTACTCGAAGTCAGATATAGTAAAGATCCGATCATCCCCCGATAGTGGGTAACATCAACAAGTTTGCCATCCGGATCAGCATGTAATTTCGAACCAGGCGACATCGGCGTCGATATTGGTTTACAATCATCCATAAGATATTTCTTCAATAAATCAGTGATATATTTGGATTGATTGATGAAAATTCCGGTCGGTAATTGGCGAACTTGAAGACCCAGAAAGAAATTCATCTCACCCATCATGCTCATCTCAAATCTTTTGACCATAAGAGCAGAGAACTTCTTGCAATATTTGGGATTTGTAGAACCAAAAATTATATCGTCGACATAAATTTGAATAAGAACAATGTCTTCCCCTTGACGTTTGATGAAGAGAGTTGTGTCGACTTTTCCTTTAGAAAAACCAGACTCAACTAAGAATTTTGATAATACATCATACCACGCCCGGGGAGCTTGTTTTAAACCGTACAAAGCCTTGTCAAGAATATAAACATGATTAGGCAAGTGTGGATCTACAAAGCCGTCGGGTTGATGAACGTACACTTCTTCTTTGAGAATGCCATTTAAAAATGCAGTTTTTACATCCATCTGATAGATAGTAAAATTCTTATGTGCTGCATATGCTAAGAATATTCGAATGGCTTCTATACGGGCTACAGGAGCAAAAGTTTCTTCAAAATCAATGCCTTCCTGCTGAGCATACCCTTTTGCAACTAGACGTGCTTTGTTCCGAATTACAATTCCATTTTCATCCTTTTTATTTTTGAAAATCCACTTTGTACCAATAACAGATTTGCCAGGAGGTTTTGGAACAAGACGCCAGACTTTTAATCTTTCAAACTGATTTATTTCTTCTTGCATAGCAATAATCCAGTCTGGGTCTGAGAGAGCTTCACTGACCTTCTTTGGTTCATTTGAGCTTAAAAATGCAGTATACTGACATTCATCAGCAGTAGCTCGTCGGGTTTGAACAGAAGATTCAGGGTCACCGATTATCTGATGTAAAGGGTGCTCTCTTGTCCATTTAAGAGAATGAGGAAGTGGAATTTGACCTGGGTTAATATTTGAGGTATCAGTGAATTCAGGATGAGGAATTATCGCAGTTTGAGTAGGTGATGGAGACGGTGGAGGAACAACCCGTTGAACATTGAATTTAGAAAAATCTATCACCAAAGGTGGAGGTTGAGCTGGAACTAAAGATAAATCAAAAGAAGTAGCAGCTTGACCAGAAGATGATGATTGATTAATCGTGGGTGGAGAATCGTCCGGAGATGCTTGATGTAGCAAAGGTGAAGAATGTTCCGGAGATGATGAAGTCTCAGGTTGTGAAACAGTAGGTGATTGAGAAGAATCATTATGTGGAGTAGCAGAAGTTGGAGAAGGAGAATCCGTAGAACTTGAAGTATGAATATCAGGAACAGAAATAGATTGAACTTCAGCTACTGTTGGAAATGGAACGCCAGCTTCCTCCAGTAAAATATGTCGAATATTATGATAATCATCATAAAAATGACGAAATAAAATATCCAAGTCATTCTCAGACGTTGAAGGCGTTGACGATGGTGAAGGAGTTTCAGCATTTGAAGTAACTGAATTGATAGGAAATGTCTCATCAAAATTAACGTTAACACTTTCTCTGATCGTTCGTTTTGATCGATTATAAACTCGATAAGAAGCAGATTCCCTTGAATATCCCACAAAGATTCCTTCATCAGCTTTTTCATCAAATTTGTTCAACTTATCTTTATCATTTAAGATAAAACACCGACTCCCAAAGATATGTAAAAATTTAATATTTGGAATGCGGTTATTGATCAGTTCATAGGGAGTTTTGTTGTATGCTTTGTTGATGATTGAACGATTTTGAGTGAAGCATGCTGTACTAATAGCTTCTGCCCAAAGAGATAATGGGAGTTTTGAATATGAAAGCATGGTACGAGCAGCTTCAACAAGAGTTCGATTTCTTCGTTCAACAACCCCATTTTGTTGAGGTGTTCTGGCAGCGGAAAATTGGTGAGTAATACCAACTGAGTCAAGAAAAGAATCTAAAACTTGATTTTTAAATTCAGTTCCATTATCAGTGCGGATGGTATGTACTTTTAAATCTAAATTGGTTTGAGTTTTCTTGATGAAGGAGATGATGATATTAGTTGCTTCATCTTTTGTACGTAGGAAATGAACCCATGTGTATCGAGAATAATCATCAACAATAACCAACACATACCGTTTTCCTGCTAAAGATTGAACGCTCATAGGTCCACATAAGTCCATGTGAAGTAATTCAAGCGGTTTTGAAGTACTTTGAACTGGTTTAGACTTATGAGGTTTCTTTGTCATTTTTCCCATCTCGCACGAAGAACATAGATGATCTTTTTCAAATTTAAGATCTGGAAGACCAGATACATGTCCACCTTTCACCAACTTATTGATGTTTTTGAAGTTAAGATGAGAGAGGCGACGGTGCCATAACCAAGATTCATCTGATGAAGCTGTTGACATTAAGCAAACTTCTTCAAGTGGAACTACATCGTTTAGATTGATAGTAAACAGATTTGACTCTCGAGTTCCAGTAAGAAGTTCCTCTCCATCATATGTACGAACAACACATTTCTTTGTACGAAAATTAACTTCTAATGTTTTATCGCAAAATTGACCGATACTAAACAGATTATGAGCGAGATCTTCAACATAGGTTACATTTCGAATGATTAGGTTGTGTCGGATAATATCTCCAATTCCCATAATAGCAGCTAAATGGTCATTACCAAATCTAACGGTACCCAAATATTTGTCTCTAAAATTTGTTAACAAATTCTTGTTTCCGGTCATATGTCTTGAACAACCAGAATCAAGATACCATAAATTCTACATAAAACAATTAACAAAAGGTACCCAATCAGATATGGGTCCTATACGATTAGTAATGCATGTTTTATGAAGAATTAGTGAATATGATTTGAATTTAGAGAGTTGGAGAAATGCAAGGAGGCAGTTCTGGATTTGTTACTTTGATAGACCATTTGAAGGATTTCTCAGGTGAGGATAAAATCCATTTTGAATTTTCATTTTGGATCCATGTAAATTTAACAAATTTGGAATTCTTTTTAGATGAAGTCGAAAAACTGGAGTTTGATGATGTAGTTGATGTCACAGTTCGATAAACTAATTTGGTTGGTTTAAGTGTAGAAACCACACGATTTACTGATTTTGTCGAGTTAGATTGAATCCGAGATTGTAGTTTAGATGTGGATGTTGAAGTATTGGATGAAGAAACTACACGATAAACAGATTTTGACGGATTAGGATAAGAACGTGTAGATGAAGATGTTTGCGATCGAGCAAGCATTGTTTTGCAATGTTTTGGATAACAAGTGATACATGAATGAATGATTGATCCGTTTTTATGAAGAACATCATGTCGTCGACCACAAGGAGCATCTTTTCGAACAAAATATCGTGTATCATATTGAGAAATTGGTGTATTAGTTTTTCTATCAAAATAAACCTTTTTACCAGTTTTGTCAGTTTTAACAATCAAATTAACACCATTCACAGTGAAATTAACAGGACGATAAATTGCTGAATCATAGACAATTCCATAACATGTAGCAGGTGAAATCAACTTTGATGAGTTATTACATTTATTAAAATTTGAAAAAGAAGAAGCTAAAAACGAGGAAGAGCTAGACTTCTTAAGTTCATTTGACTTAAGCATACCAGACTTAGACGACTTAGACTTCTCAACTGCTTTCATCCTGTCTTGCATCGGTGTTTTAAGCTTGGAATTTAAAGTTTTATCTAAAAAATGTAAGACATGAGAATTAGAATTTCTTCTTAAAAGAATTTGAGTTTTAGGAGAAGAAGAATTCTCATTGACTGATTTTGATTTTGGAGAAGCACTGTGACTTGAAACAGATTTTATTTCAACAATTTTATCTTCTAAAGCATGAATTTTTGATTGTAAAACAGATTTTTCTTTGTCAAATGCCTTTTGGGTTGCATCTATTTCGGTTTCCAATTGATAGATTTTCTTTTCTAGAATTAGAGAAGGAATGTAAACTTTACGGGTTACTTTTTCTTGAAGTACCGCATTTCCTTTGATCTCAAATTCTGCAGGTGTAATAATTGGAAAATAGTCATCATTTGTAAAATTTGCCTTTTTAGTTTCATAAGTTTTATTTAATTCATTGTAATTGAAACTAATTTGTGCATTCTCTGATTTAGCTCTGTTGAATGCTTCAATTTCTTCTTCCTCATCGGTCATACGAAGGAAACTTTGCCAAACATCAACATGTATGTATTTGGAATCATACAGTGTTGGAAGCACATTACAAGCCATCTTCAGATATTCTGGATTGTTCGCCCCCAGTCCTTCTCTTGAATTGAAGTATTTGAAATCTTTAGGCTTGTTCAAGTGAATTGTTTGATCAGTTTGTCCTCGTTTGGCAATGATTTCTTCAAGGTTTTTGACGTGAGAAGAAAGTTGAATTTTATCATTTTGTAGTTGATTAATGACATTTTGTTTGCTATTTAATTCTTGTTTTGTTTGAATGTCATTTTCATGAATGGTTTCTGATAATTCTTTAATTTGTGAGGTTAATGATTTAAACTGATTTTCATTATCATCAAATTCTTTTTGTTTACGTTCCAACCAGTTTTTAGTGATTTGATATTCATTACATGCATCAATGTATAACTTGTAATATTTATCATTGTCAGCATTTGATGTGGAACTTTGTGTATTTTTAAGATTGGTCAACTCAATTTCTTGTTCAGAAATGGTATGAGACAAATGTTGAATATCAGTCTCATATTTAACAGTCAATTCTGAAATTCGATTTTGTAACGTCAGATTCTTTTTCTCAAAATTTTTATTTTGTCTAAGAATATGAACAAGTTGTGTATTATGATCAAGATATTGTTCATTTTCGTTTTCTAGTTCATCTAATTTTCCTTGAAGTAAAGTATTTAATTCTTTTTCATCCAAAAGGTTTTGTTTTAAAGATTCAATTTCAGAATTCTGGTTTGTTACAAAACAATTTTCAGAATCAATTGTACTTGAAGAATTAGATAAGAGAGAACTGAGTACCTCTATTTCTTTGTTAGCCTCTTCATTGAAACGATCAGAAATCTCGGCATTCTCACGAGCCATAAAGCATAGATTTGCGGAATGCTCTTCATCCTCAGGATCAGAATCGTCCATCCAGCTTAGATCCTCAGCTAACAACACCTTTCCCGCCTCGATTTGCTTAGCCATGAGCATCTTACGTTTGAAGTAATCAGAATTCCGAACTCTAGGTTTCTTGCAATCTCGAGAGAAATGACCAGGAAGTCCACAGTTATAACATTTCTTTGTCGGATCCAAAGGTGTTATTGTGGGTTTGTCAGATGTATTTGATGCAGATGGAGCAGACTTGAAAGTGGATGAAGATCTCTGATTGTTGTTTGTAGGAGTTGGATAATACTTCTTCTCATATCTTGAGATGAAAGACATAGCTTGCAACAGTTGTTCTAATTCACTCTCCATCTCTTCTTTTGTATCTTTGACAGGTTCTTCTGATTTTTCTTTCAGTTTACCAGATGAATTTGACTGGTATTGTCTTGTAAGAAGAGCAAGTGTATCAAGAGTGTTTGCATTTTCCTGTTTGGTTTTCACTATATCTTTCACCATTGGAGCATTTTGTAGTAAATACTCATACAGTTCATGCACATCAATTGAGCTCAGATCTTTATGTTACATGGCACTGTTACCAAATGTAGCCCACTCAGGTAGTAAACTGTTGATGAACTTGATGTTAATCTCCAAATTTTCCTTCTTCAAGTTATTCCTTCGAAGTTCATTCAACAAGTTGCAGTAACGGTGATATGTGCTTTCTAATTCTTCCCCAGTGGAAGCTTTAAACGATTGATAAGCATTCAGAGTGGTTACCATCTTGGCTTTATTCCCAAAAACGGTGCCTTCCATTTGCTTTCGAATTTCTTCCCAAATCTCCTTACCGGTTTCTAAACTGTCCAAGCTGTTATAAATTTCGTTCGGTAAACTCTGAAGTACGAATGAAAATGATTGTAGATCTGCTTTAGCTCGTTGTATTTGTTGAGCATTGTATCTTGATTTAGGAAGCGGGGTTCGACCTCCAAGAACTGGCGGTGTTGCGTTTGGTGCAGCTACTACGTCTTCGTAGAATACTGCTTCACCATTTTCGAGTGAATCACGTATCTCAGTTGCCAGTTCTTGATTTTTTATAAAATGGAGGAACCGTTTCTTCCATTGTGCGTATTCACCTCGGTATAGGACCGGAGGTTTGAGATCGGTTCCGATAGACAATGCATCTCTTGACGTCATTTTGTTTTTCAAAATATGTGCTGAACTATGTGAAAAATTGAGAAAATTTTGTGTGAGCCGAACTTCTACAAGTTCGGGCCGAACTTCTACAAGAAGTTCGGTTCGGGCCGAACTAGGTGTTTTTGATTTTGGCCGAACTTGTGATATTTCACTTCGGGCCGAACTTCTAAATGTAGTTCGGGCCGAACTACTTGAGTAGTTCGATATGGGCCGAACTCGTTAGCCGAACTTGTAAGTAATTCGATAAGAGCCGAACTAGTACTTCGGGCCGAACTGAGGTTTGTACTTCGGGCCGAACTTCAAATAAACTCGGGCCGAACTTCTTTTGTGCAGAACCTCGTGCCGAACTATTCTATGAGCCGAATAAGAACTTCGGGCCGAACTAATCTTTGCCGAACTACTTGGGCTTAGAGATTCTCGGGCCGAACTACTACTAGATCAATTCTTCGGGCTGAACTACTAATAAAATGAACTTCGGGCCGAACTAACCTTGGGCCGAACTTCTTATTGGGCCGAAGTTGTTCTTGATCTTCATGAGGGCGAACTTCTTCGAGCGTATGAACACCGTCACAGACTTCACCAATTCAATCCGATTATGCTCAATTCTCAACCGATTTGAATGATTCTTCTTTCTATCTGCTCGAAATCAACTTTCTAACACTTTGATCCGATCAATTTCTTCAATCCATTACACATAAGCTTCGAATCTTCGATTTTCAGAGGTTTTTCAACTTTTTCACTTTTTCATCAAAATCACCAAATTGAGGATCAAATGTTGGTGGAATTGATCTGGAATTGATTCTATTGTGTTTAGAAACACTGGAGAAACACTAATCCATGCTCAAAACTTCAATTCCAACGAAAAATTTACAACATTAAATTTTCAATGACGAACGAACTTTTTCTTCAAAATTTCTCAGATCTTCATCAATCTAGCTCGATTTTGGATCTTCTCTAAGAGAGATTATGCTCTGATACCAATTGAGAGAACGTATAACACTCAGATCAAGCTAATCCATTGATAATCAAGAGAGAAATTGAAGAATTTATGAGTGTGTGTGTTTAAGGTGTAAGTGTGTGAAACGAGAGAGAATGAGAACTTTCAGTAAAATATGTATTGAAAAGTGTGGGAAAGCTTACATTGTAAGTCAAAGTTACATGTATTTATACCATCTACCACTTAACAAGGAACTTGTTAACTAACGGACTTAAAGGTCAAAACCATTACAATATTAGTCCTAATATTACATTTTTGGTCCTAACAATTGAGAGAACGTATAACACTGAGATCAAGCTAATCCATTGATAATCAAGAGAGAAATTGAAGAATTTGTGAGTGTGTGTGTTTAAGGTGTAAGTGTGTGAAACGAGAGAGAATGAGAACTTTCAGTAAAATATGTATTGAAAAGTGTGGGAAAGCTTACATTGTAAGTCAAAGTTACATGTATTTATACCATCTACCACTTAACAAGGAACTTGTTAACTAACGGACTTAAAGGTCAAAACCATTACAATATTAGTCCTAATATTACATTTTTGGTCCTAACAATCTCCCCCTTTTTGATCTTTAAGACGTCATCCCAGTCTTCAAACTCCAAATTCTTCTAATAGTCTGTTTTTGGCGAGAAAATGTTTTTCTGAACTTCAAGAATAACATTTCAATTATATGTTTTTCGCTGATACTTTTTGAGTGAAGAAATCCTATAACTGATCTACTGAAGATTTGTAAATTTTGGGAAAGGGAATATCAGTTAAGTAAGGATTTGACTGGGTTTTCAGATACTGGAGAGGTTGTTTTTGGAAGTTTGTGGTAGAGGATGAGGATATAATGTTTTTTGAATGATTTGTCAGTTAAAGTTTTGAATTTGTGTGTTTGAGTTGGTAAGAATGATCTGAAAGTTAAAGGTTTTGAATGTGTGTGTATGTATGTTTTGTATGTATGAAAGAATGATATGTACTTTTAGGATTTGTGTGTTTGGTTGTTATGAAATTTTGAAAAGAATGATTTAAACGGTTAAGCTTTTGAATGTATGTGATCGTTACGGAATTTGAAAAGAAAAATTTAAACGGTTAAGATTCTGATGGAAATGGATGTGGATTTGTGGTTTGGATAGAAAGATTTATTCGATTAAATTTCAGTTTGAAATGGATGTTTTATGTTTTGAAATGAATGAATGGAAAACTCAAGATTTTGAGTAGGTATGAAAGTGATTCGTGGTTTGGATAGAATGATTTGTCAGTTTAAGATTTGAAATGGAAAGATTGAGAATTTGTGAGAAATATCTGAAGATAAGTCGGTTTTTTTTCTTCACAAAATATTTCATGTAAATCGACGAAAATGTAGACCCATGGATAGATAGAGTTATTTTGTAGCGGAAGTCTTTTGTTGAAGTTGTGGCTTTGTCGATTTGTGATTATCGATAATTGTTGTTAGGGATAAAATGTTGTTGAAGTTTACGCTCCCCCTCGAACAAACAATTATGTCTTAATGAATCTTCGGTTTCTTGTTTACTCCCCCTTAATTGGTGCATATGACTTTTTGATGTGGAGTAAACTGGGCTAATATATCTTCTTAAGTCTTGTAAGCATTTTTCTTCATAAACTGAACTTCTTATTAAATTTTCTCCCCCTCATGATGATTAAGATATATCGGAAGCATCATGAAAAATGTGAAGTTCGTCGAGATGAAATGAAGAAAATCTTCGAAGCCCATGGATACAAATGTGATGAAGAATGATTTATGCATCTTTTGAATGAAGCAAGATACATCACATTGTATAATCGAAAACCGAATCCAAGTTGATGATATAGATATCCGATCAAATCATTTGGCATTTAATCTCAATGATCGAACTAAGTCGGGAAAACCGGGATCACATAGATTACCCGTTGACACAACAGTTACACAAACTGTGTGACCTACATTCAGTGTTGGAATAGATGTTAGCACTGGTAGGATTTCCATTCAATCATCGTGGAATACCAAGAACGTTGGTATCACTATGAATGTTCCGGCTTTATCACAAAGATAAGCTTGGTATTATGCCTTGTGTCCTAAAAGTGTATTTCGGTTCTAGACTCAATTAGTGGACAAACGAAGGCGAGGACTGGAGAGACTTGTCCTCTGTTTCAATATCAACTATCTCCAAGTGAGATGTCGATAGCATATGAGCTAATCTCCGTGGAAATGAAACAAGTACTTTTTAAGAAATACTTGAGTGGCTGGGGGGGTTGTGCATTGCATCACTGGGTTCCATGATGTCTTTTTCAATATCAGAGAGCAACACATGCAATCTGATAGAGACGTGGCTACCCGGCTTTTTAACAGTTTGGTAAGGGTTTTTCGTTTTCTTTAACCCTGTCACACCCTCCTCACTCAAGCTTACGTATTCATTTTTCGACTACTCCCTCATTTCATTTTACCATGTATAGCTGAATTGCACCCCATACTACATTCCCCCTCTCAAATTTTATCTCAGCACACCCCAATCAAGATCCCGTGATACTTGATTCTGCTCACCTAGACCTATGTACCCTTACATATTGTCCTATATTGTAGGTGGCTCCTGGGGAAGATCATGCCGGTTATAGCAGATCGTAGGAGTAATTTGAGAGTGAACTATAACGCTCATGTGCAAATTATCAGCATATATGATGTTACTTTGTAAGAATAACATGGATTTTTCATCGGAAAATGTGTTTCCGGCATAAGTTGTTGCCTTTATGATTTAAAAGTTTAGGCACAGCAACTTGAACAATTGAGGAAATACCGGACTCACATAGAGTATCCGTTAACACACGGTATGAATCGATAGTCGTTTGCACAACCATTGATTCAAATGTGTGACCTGCGATTAGAGTTGGCGTAATTTTAGCTCTAGCAGGATTTCCACTCAATCCTCGTAAAACACCAGATTGTGATGCCACTATGAGTGTTCCGATGAATACACGGAGATTCATATTCAATAGTATATGTGTCCTAAATTGGAAATATTTGTCGGTGAAATCTAGACACATTGTGCATTCAATTGAAGACGTAACCCGGGGCAGAAGGTTAATTATTTCAATACCAACATACTCCAAATGAGTAGTCGATAGATTATGTGCTACGTCCCCTGATGAATTGAAACAAATTCATGTTGAGAGGAATCTGAGTGGTTGGTTGGTGGTGAAACAGAATTTCATTGACTAATCTTTGCCGAACTACTTGGGCTTAGAGATTCTCGGGCCGAACTACTACTAGATCAATTCTTCGGGCCGAACTAGTAATAAAATGAACTTCGGGCCGAACTAACCTTGGGCCGAACTTCTTATTGGGCCGAAGTTGTTCTTGATCTTCATGAGGCCGAACTTCTTCGAGCGTATGAACACCGTCACAGACTTCACCAATTCAATCCGATTATGCTCAATTCTCAACCGATTTGAATGATTCTTCTTTCTATCTGCTCGAAATCAACTTTCTAACACTTTGATCCGATCAATTTCTTCAATCCATTACACATAAGCTTCGAATCTTCGATTTTCAGAGGTTTTTCAACTTTTTCACTTTTTCATCAAAATCACCAAATTGAGGATCAAATGTTGGTGGAATTGATCTGGAATTGATTCTATTGTGTTTAGAAACACTGGAGAAACACTAATCCATGCTCAAAACTTCAATTCCACCGAAAAATTTACAACATTAAATTTTCAATGACGAACGAACTTTTTCTTCAAAATTTCTCAGATCTTCATCAATCTAGCTCGATTTTGGATCTTCTCTAAGAGAGATTATGCTCTGATACCAATTGAGAGATCGTTTAAGACTAGAATCAAGCTAATCCATTGAGATTTGAGTGAGAAATAGAAGAATTTGTGAGTGTGTGTGTTTAAGGTGTAAGTGTGTGAAACGAGAGAGAACAGAAACTTTCTAAATTGTATATCTGTAAAGTGTGGGAAAGCTTCCATTGTAAGTCAAAGTTACATGTATTTATACCATCTACCACTTAACAAGGAACTTGTTAACTAACGGACTTAAAGGTCAAAACCATTACAATATTAGTCCTAATGCTACATTTTTGGTCCTAACAGCAGCTTTTTGAGGCTGCTGCTCGAGGTATACTTCCTGTTTTTTCATATCGTTTAATTAATTAGATTTTGCCCTAATCCATTAATCAACGGCTACCTATGTTCGTTTACAGAATGCAAACAAATATATTTTTTTTGCAGCCTTTATCTCTGTATTTACTAATATTTGTAATTAGGCCGTGTCTAAATCTAGATATTAGGGTTGATTATCACTTAGAAATGCAGCCTCCACACATTTTGGAACCTAAGTGTCTTGATATGTAACGTTTTTAAGGGGGTCAAAATGGATAATTTTTTGTAGTAAAGTTTTTGTTTATTTTTGTACGATTGAATCTTTGAACATTTGATTTCTTTTGGATTACAATTGACTATATAAAGTTTAAAATTGAATGTTTTGAAATAATGTGACTTTTAATGTGTTTAACGTGTTCACATCTGTAGCTACTTTTTAAATGTACTTATTCTACCATTTTAGAGGTAAACTACAACTCACATTAACCTTTTTGCATTGTCTGAAATTAGGAGTAACATAATTACTCCACGGTTTTATCTCTTGCTTCAAGTTTGGATTTTTTTTTTTTTTTTGTGTATTACCCACTTCTTCATATAGTACAGAATTCTCAACGAGTTAATATTATTATAAAAGTAAAATATTATGAAATTTTTTACAAGCTGCCCCGTGATTTTTCACGGGCTTTAACCTAGTTTTTATATAAAAGAAACAAAGATATTTTACAACGTGATATTCTTCCCACATATACGTAAGTACATTCGACTTATTTCCTCTTGATTCTTGCTATTTTAAATTACACTTAGCTACGGGAAAATAAGCTAATGGAGGAAAAGATCCAATAATTCAAATTACACTCAGCATGGTGTTAAGAAACTGAGGTTTAAGAATAAAATGTATTAAGGATAATAAATCTGGAAGCTACCCAAGTTTATAGTACTATTTTTCCTTTTTCAAAATTTGAAATTACATTTTTACCGTCACAATAATTACACTTTAAATAATCATATATATTTACTAGATGAATTTGGTCTATGTCAGGATCGAATAACTTAATGAAGTTATTAGAAACTTAGATCTACTAACACAAGAAGTTACAGCGGATTAACACTTATGTTATTAGATTAAGAACAATGTAAACTGTAATTGAATGAGAATAAATCGAAGAACACAGTTTATCACAAAAATCTTCAATGTATTAATTCGTTCGATCAATACACGTATGTTTACAATTCATAAGGAACTATATATAATAGTCCTTGAAGCCTAAATTATTAACCTAGTTATTGTAGAAATCGATTACAATTGAATTACAATAAGATTTACATTCTATAACTAACTCTACTAGAATCTCGGACTTGATCTGTTCCAGATACGCTCATCAGTAGTAAATCAGATCATCAGTAGTATTTGGCCTTTAGCAGTAGTAACTTCCATTCTTCAGTAGTAATTCAATCTTCAGTAGTAGATCATTTATGTTCCAACAATCTCCCCCTAAACTTATTAATTCATTTTTGAATTAATCAAGTTTCTTCTTCTTCTTTCTTCTTTTGTTCTTCTAAAGCAGCTCGTTTCTCAAGAGTTCTTTGATTTTGTCTTTTTCTTTGAGCTATAATATACTTACTATTTCTTTTGATAAAATAGTTGAGTTTTTCTCTAAACATTACTTCATCATAAGGTTTCATCATTGTGTTTGTGAATATCTGATACATAGTTTCTTCAGAGTGTGGAAATTCCTTTTCAAATAAGTAAAGTTCACAATTTTTGCTTGACCTTTCAAAGAAGTACATGTTTACTGTAGGTAACACATTCCAAGCATACACATTTTCTGTGTTTGAGAATATTTCTGGATAGTTATCTGGATAAAATGCAGCATCAATCATTTTGGTTAAGTATCCAGCACCAGAATTCTTCCATGTCTTCTTGGTCATTCTTGGTTTTCCAATAATCAGAACTTTGATTATATCACTTCTTGAACAAGATCTGATCAATGGCTTCCAACCAGTAAATCTCTGTACTTTTCTGTCTTCCCTTATAACTTCAATCACATTATTATCAAGAACTCTCCAATTAATGATTGGATTGTCTTCAAGGGGAGCAACAGGAACTTCAAGAACAGGAATAATTTGTTCTGTTTGTTTTGATTTCTTTTTGGCTTTCTGTTCCTGTGGAAGAGCTTTTCTTTTCTTTGATTGGGGAGTGGAAGTTTCACCAGGAGTAGGATTTCCAGATGAAATGATTGTTGGATCTATAGCAATTAAAGCTTTTGCTTTTTCTTCTTCTGCATCCAATTCAGCTAACTCTTTCTTCTTGGCAGTACAATATTTATCTACTATTGTAATCATTCTCATTCTGCCAAAAGATTTTGCACTATGCCCTTTTGACTTCAAAAAGTCAATCATATTTTTCTTCTGTTCAAAGATGTCATCTGGTAGTTCACCTTTGACTCTTTTGCATTCAGCTACCAACTCTTCAAGACAGTTTAAATGTTCTTCTTCAAGTTTTCCATGTCTTCTAAATTCAGCTTGTTGGTCTTCTACCAGAATTCCTTTTATTTGAGGAATAGGTACTTCAGCTTCTTGATTTTTTAATCTTTCTTTTTCAGCCTTTTTCTTTTCTTCAAGAGCTTGAGTAATAGCCACTTTCTTTAAGTACCTCATATGGTCTACTTTCCATTTGGATTGTTTAGCAGATCTCACATGGTTCATCTTATTTACCATGTGATGACCTAAGGCTCTGTTGGGATAATCATCATCATAAATTTCATTTCCCTTTCTAATACAAGCTGGAAGTATAGATGGTGGTGGAGTGTATTTCATATCAGGAATACCATTTATTACAATTGATGGAGAAAATAATTTAAGTTTGGCTTCTGATAGAATCTTTGGATGTGGAGGAAGAGCACATTCATCTACTTCAAACCAGTTCACATTATCATCAATGTCAGGTATGATAAGTGGTTGATCAGGTGTTGGAGGTTTTGTGATGACAACAAATCTTTCACGTTCAATAAGTTCTGGAATTTCTTCTTCTACCTCTTCAGTAGTAACCAATGTGGTTGCTACTGGTGTAACTGCTACTGGTATAATTTGTCTTTCTTCATTCACTACTGGTGAGATTGCTGTAGGAATTACTACTGCTAGGGCATTAGTAGTATAAACAACATCAGTAGTAACAACCTCATGATCTTTTTCCTCAGTAATAACCATAGGATCAGTAGTTTCTATAACTTCAGTAGCAATTGGAGATTTTATTTGTTATGCTGTTTGTGATTGATTTGCAGACACAAATATATCCTCATCCATTTCTCTGTACAAGTCTTCACCAACATTTTGACTTGTTTCACCATGAACCTCTTTCAAATTAAGGAGAGCTGCTGCTGCAATAGATTGATCAATCATCCCTTGAATTTGATCTTTCTCCCCCTTAGTGATCTCAACTTGTTGAGCCTCACTACTTGCAATCTTTCTTTGTAATTGCCTGATCAATTTTTATTGCCTTTGAAGCCTTTGTTCAAACCTTTTCTGCCTTTTGTTCAAGGTATTGATGTGGTGCTTCATGTAGTTCATGGTTTTCCCTTGATTGTTAAGTAACTCCAGACAATTTTGTACAGTGGTTTTAAGGTTTTCCTTCCTAGCCGTCAATTTAGTGGTTTTAATACTGCCCTCAGCCCCTTTGGGTGGATCATTGGGCTCATTAGGTACATTGGCTTTAAGGTTTTCCATCCTATCCGTCAATTCAAATTGTTCTGTTCTACCCTCATCACTTCTTGGTGATGAAATGGTTGTTTGGACACTCTCTTCTTCCTAGAAGAAGCAATAGTGCCCCCCCCCCCCCCCCTTTGTGGTTTCTTGGCACCGGGGTCCTCTTAGTAATGCCTCAAATTCAGAGTCATCACTTAGAGTTGCCGAGGTCTGGGTCCTATTGATGTTCTCACTAGCCTGTGCACCCACCTTTGGGGCATCAGTAGTGAGAGCCCTTTCCTCATGATCTCTCTCCTCCTGTGAGGTCAACTCTTGGAGTCTGGGGTTTGACTCAATTTGTCCCCTGGTGTCCTTTAAGGAAGTTTTCTTCCTTTTATATTTGATGGAAATTTGTTTGGCTAAGGTCTGGTGTACCTCAGAGTGAAGAGTAGCACTCTGGGGATTAATTTCATGTACCTGGGACACTTGCAGGACATCTATTGGTTCATTTATTTGTGTGGACTCAATGGGTTCTGTTTGGGCTGTATTTGGTGGTGGAGTGGGTTGGGGTTCAATTGGGAGATTTGAACCTTCTCCAGTGGGTGGTTGATCATAGATCATGTTTGAGAACAGTGGAGTGACTTTACCAGAAAATTTAAATTGTTTTCTCATGTTTGCAAAAACCTTTTTGTTCAACTCTGGTGTTACAAAAATGTTTTTGGGAGTTGACAGATTTTGTAATTCACAATTTATGATATGAGTTAAAAATCTTGGATACATTAAAAATTTTGAGGATGACAGATTTCCAAGCATCCCCTCAAATATCATGTTTGAAAAATTGAAGACTTGTCCTGTGCTCAGACAAACAACAGCAGATGCTATTGACTTGTTGAACTCATTCCAAGTACTTCTTTTTGGAGAGATACAGTGTTGAATAGTGTGTACCAAAAACTTCCATTGAGGTGAAAGAAGACCTTTTTGAAAAGTAACTATGTCTGGTCTTCCTTCATACCCCATTTTCTTTAAAGTTTCAACAAGATCTTCCTTTGGTAAAGAGAACATACCTGACTCGTCATGGAGTTGAAGATGTTGTCTAATGGATTGTTCAGATATGGTGATAGACTTTCCATCTACAGTTGATTCGATCATGGACATGGTTGAACCTTCAGTTCTTTCAGCATTGGTCCAGAAGTCAACTAAGTGTTGTTGATATGCTCTAGGATTGACAGTGAGAGCAAACTTTATGTATGAGTTCTTTAGGAACATCACAATAGGACGAAAATCCTTTGTGCCATCTGGATTTCTTAAGAAGGCACACATGTTATGGAATTCTGAATATTTAAGATCAGTATTGACATTAAGTGATTTTAGGGTTGCCATTGTGCTTGATTTTGATCTTTTGGTATGAATCTTGCAGAGAGAGTTGATCGGTTATGCACGAATTTCAGATTCGTGGAAGTAATTGAGTTGTTACTGATGTTGGGTTTTGATCGGATTGTGCAGAGATTAGGGTTTAGCGTAGGGTTTATCAAATCGAGGAGAGGATAATGCTAAACTAATTTCAGTCTGCTATTTATATTTTTCGATTAAACCTGCAAAATGACCAAAGTATCCTTCGAATAATAACCTAACGGCTATTTTCATGAGGGTCAGTAATGTAATTGTCGTATTTTACAGATAACGGCCGATCAGTAGTAACTAAGTATCAGTAGTAGAAACATCAGTAGTAACCTTTGTTTCTATACTTGACTTAATTTCTACTGAGAAACCCTATCAGTACTAGATTGTGGAAGAAATAACAAGATCAGTAGTAATGAATAACCAGTAGTAAACAGAAAAATGAAAGTTTAAAAATTTGTACAAAACACTTTACACAGGAAAATAGTATATCTTTGTTAGCTTAAAAAATTTAGTATTATCTTTTTCTTTTAGACTTAACTTATTAAGATCATTCCAATACTGCTAACCAAAAAGTTGAATCTTCCTACATCAAATGCTTTTGTAAAAAGATCTGCTAATTGATCATCAGTATAAATTTTCTCTACTTTTATTAATTTCTTTTCATTGCAATCCCTTATAAAGTGAAATCTAATTTCAATGTGTTTTGTTTTAGAATGTTTTACTGGATTATTCACAATACTGATTGCACTTTGATTATCTATAAAAATTGGAGTTTTAAGTATAGAGTTACCAAAGTCTAGGAGTTGATTTTGAATCCACAGAACTTGAGCACAGCAGGCAGATGCAGCTACATACTCTGCTTCAGAAGTTGAAGTTGAAACATTTGTTTGTTTCTTGCATTTCCATGACACCAATCTTGATCCAAAGAATTGACATCCACCAGTAGTGGATTTTCTGTCTTGGCATTCACCACCATAGTCACTATCTGTGTAGGCTATGAGTTCAAATGGTGATGCATGTAGATACCAAAGACCAAGTGAGGGTTTTCCTTTCAGGTATCTGAAGATTCTTTTGACTGCTTGTAAGTGTAACTCTTTTGGTTTTTCTTGATATCTTGCACATACACAAACACTATACATAATGTCAGGTCTTGATGCAGTTAAATACATCAAAGATCCTATCATTGATCTGTAAAGGTGCTCATCTACATCCTCCCCCTCAACATCAGGATGTAGGTGTTTGTGAGTTTCCATTGGAGTGCTTGCACTTTTGCTATCTTTCATTGCAAACTTCTCTAAGATATCTCTGACATATTTTGATTGATTGATCAAAATGCCATCTGATTTCTGATTGATTTGGTGTCCAATAAAGAAATTCATTGGACCCATTGAACTCATCTTGAACTTGATCTGCATCAGTTCTTCAAATTCTTTGCACAGTTGATCATTTGTTGATCCAAAGATGATATTATCTACATATATTTGGACCAGTAGTATATCATCTTTGACCTTCCTTGTGAATAATGTCTTGTCAATGGCACCTCTCTTAAAGTTGTTCTTCAATAGGTATGAAGACAATGTATCATACCAAGCTCTAGGTGCCTGATGAAGGCCATATAGAGCTTTGTCTAGTTTGAACACATAGTCATCATGTTCTGGATCTTCAAAGCCTGGGGGTTGACATACATATACTTCTTCTTCTATTTTCCCATACAGGAAAGCACTTTTTACATCCATTTGATAGACTTTGATTCTTTTGTATGAAGCATAAGCTAGAAATATTCTGATTGCTTCAATTCTGGCAACTAGAGCATAAACTTCATCATAATCAATGCCTTCTTCTTGTGTGTATCCTTGAGCTACAAGTCTTGCTTTGTTTTTTATCACTATTCCTCTTTCATCTTTCTTATTTCTGAATATCCATCTAGTTCCAATGGCTCTTTCTCCTTTTGAAAGAGGGACAAGTGTCCATACAGCTTGTAGTTTAAATTGAAGAAGCTCTTTTTGCATTGCTATGATCCAGTTTGAATCTTTCATAGCTTGTTGAATCTTCTTAGGTTCTTCCTGTGACAGAAAACATTCATACATGCATTCATTAGATATTAGACTGATATTACAAATATTTGAGTTCAAGGCAGAATAAAATTTGCTTCTTGTCTGCATGGATGAATTGACATCACTTAGGACTAGGTCCAAAGGATGATTCTTTTCAGTTCTGGTTCCAGGGATTTTGTCAACAGTTAGTTGAGAATCTAAGTTGGACTCATTTGATTCAGGAATTTGTGTATCTATCCCTGCTTCTTCTTGATTGTTTGCATTTTGAGGAGATTTATCATTACTACTGGTGTCAGTAGTAACATTCTCTTCAGTAACTTCAGCAGTATCATTGTTGCTACTGACATCAGTATTGCTGGCATCAGTATTGAGTAAATCATCATCACAATTCTGAGGTTCAGAGTTACTACTGGGATCAGTAGTATCTTCAGAATTTGAGTTGTTACTGGTATCATTGAAATTTAGGTTACCAGAGTTACTACTGTCCTCAGTATTAACTGTGGGAGCAGTATCAACTAAGATATATTTCATGATTTCTTGCCTTCCACTTGATGATGGTCCTACTTGCTGGCTTTGATTGTTTGAATTTCCTGTATTAAATTCATAATTGACATCAAAAGATTTGGTTAGATTATCAATATTAAACAACCAATCTGGACCATTTCCTTGTTCATTCATAAGATATTCATTAAAGGATACATTTACACTTTCTTCAATGATCCTCAGCCTTTTGTTAAATACTCTGTAAGATTTGCTTTGAGTTGAGTACCCTACAAATATTCCATCATCTGCTTTATAGTCAAATTTACCAATTTGTTCTCTTGTAATTAGAATAGTACAAGGACAACCAAATGATTTTAAGAAACTTATTGAAGGTTTTCTTTTATTGAAAAGTTCATATGGTGTTTTAAAATGAGGCTTAACTATTAATATTCTGTTCTGAACATAACAAGCAGTATTAACAGCTTCGGCCCAAAAAGTTATTGGTAATTTTGAATCTGCAAGCATAGATCTGGTTGCTTCAATGATAGTTCTATTTCTTCTTTCAGCTACACCATTTTGTTGTGGAGTTCTTGGTGAGCTGTACTGCCTGTCAATACCCTTAAGATCACAAAAGTCAATTAGGTTAGTATTTTTAAATTCAGTTCCATTATCACATCTAATTGCTTTCACTTTGAGATCTCTTGTATTTTCCAGCTTTACAATCAGATTCTTAATTATTTCACTTGTTTCATCTTTGGTCCTGAGAAAGAATACCCAAGTGTATCTGGAAAAATCATCAGTAATAACAAGGCAATATTGTTTCTTTCCAATACTCATTACATTTGTAGGTCCAAAAAGGTCCATATGTAATAGTTGCAAAGGATTAGAAATAGAGTTAATTGATTTGCTCTTATGAGAAGTCTTGTGTTGTTTACCTTTTAGGCAGGCAACACAATGATGATCACACATAAATTCTTTTTGTGGTAGACCAACTACCAAATCCTTCTTGACTAAGTTGTTCATATTTTTAAAATTTGTGTGACACATCCTTCTATGCCAAAGTTCTGATTCATTTGTGTTTGCCTTAGATATAAAACCGTTGATCTCATTTGATGAAATGAGTTCTCCCCCTATATCCAGGCAATACACATTGTGTCTCCTTGGTGTTCTTAAAACAACATATTTTTTATCCAAAATAAAATCAGGAGAAAGAATGATGCACTCAACATCTGTAAAAAGAATTTTGTTCTTCTTATCACAGACTTGAGACACACTAACCAGATTGTATTTAAGCTCAGCAACATAAAATACATCATCAAAAATAATTTTACCATTTGATACTGTACATTTACCTGTAATCTTACCTCCCCTAGGATTTTCTCCAAAAGCAACATATCCTCCTTCAAAAGACTTGAAATCTCTAAGAATTTGAAGATTTCCAGTCATGTGTCTAGAGCATCCACTATCAATATGCCATGTTCTACCTTCTTCATGGATCTGGATACTCTGCACATAAAGTAAAAGGATTAGTTAATTTTGGGAACCTAAGCTTGTTTTGTCTTGGGTTCATCCTTTGGAGAATAAGATTTTTTTAACTTAATGAGTCTTAGATGCAGTTTTGTACTTAGTACTGATGTTTTGAGACACTACTGATCTAGGTTTATACCCGTAGTTTTTAGCTTTTGAAAATTTTACTACTGATGGACCAGTAGTGTTTGGGTAATATGTGTTTTGAGCATAATCAGTAGTGTTTCTGTAGTTATACCAGACAGCATTGTAATTAGGGTTTTTACCAGTAGTAAACCTGGAATAGTTTCTACTGATGTTTGAAAACTTTGAAAATTGAGGAAAACGATTATGAGTTCCATTGTTTTTAAAATAATTACTTCTGCTTGGACCGTTATACCTGGTATTTTGATCAAATCGTGGTGCGGTTCTTCCAAATTTATGGGTTTTAGTATATGTTTTATTGAATTCCTTTTGTTTTGGTGTTTTAGATTCCTTTTCTTTTGATTCTTTAGTTTGTTTTAACTTTAAGGCTTTTTCTTTTTCTTTGTTGATTTTGAATTCTTTAAATTCTTGATTGTTAATAGGATTGAAGTGACAGTTTTTAGCTATGTGATTAACTTTGTTACAAATTAAGCATGATAATTTTGTTGATTTAGAATTTTCAGGTTTTCTTTGTTCTTTTAATTGGTTTAAATTCCTTTGATTTCCCCTTTTTAAAATTGTAGGTATATTTTCTGAGTTGTATTTTGGGGATTCAGTTTGACTTTGTGTGGTGTGAAAACTTGTTTCATCTGACTCCATTGTTTGATCATCATCAGAAGATTCATTACTGGTTTCAGATTCAGTTTGACTTTCAATTTTTAAATCATTTAAAATTCTTTCTGTACTAGACTTTAATGGAGGAATAAAATTTGTTAGAGGTGGGACTGCATGATATCCCACTCCATGAATAACTTTTTCTGTAGTTTGATTACTAGTTAACTCATTGACAATTTTAGAACTTCTTTCAAACTTTTTAATAGTTAGTTTATTATGCTCTAGTTCCATTTGACATTCTTCAAGTTTGATCAAAGTTTCTTTTAATTTCAATTCAATATGTTCTTTTTCATATGTGGTTTGTAGCAATTCATCTTTTATCTTTTGATCAGTTATTTTATAGATTTTAATTTGGTTTTCTAAATCAGCTATACAACCATTATATTCAATCCTTCTGTTTCTATTTAAAATCATTTCTTCTAGTGTTTCTTTATTTAGTTTTTCTAATTCTTTGTATGATTTAATGCATTCTTGTAACGACCCGAAATTTGTAAATAAATAAATTGTACAAAAATATGATAAATAAGGATAAATCGTTTAAGGAACGTAGGAATTGGTTTCGTGTCGTTTGGACACCGTACGAGAAAGTTATGGGCGAAACCGGGTCGAGCCAAAGATTAAAAAGTTCAGCCTGGGCTGCTATGGGAGTTCACGGCGCGAACTAATGTTCGCGATCGTGAACTCGGTACATCGAGTTGGGTCATTCATCGCGAAGTAGTTCCCGGACCGGTAACGATCGCGAACTATGCGTGTTCATTAGAGTTAGCGACGCGAACTCGTTCGCGATCGCGAACTCTGCCCGACACCAGCATTTAATTCGGGAAAACTTCATTTATGTCATTTTGAAACCCTAGTTTTCTCCTCTCTTTGGTGTGTGCGATTTTGGAGTTCAAGGGGCTGTTTGGAGCTCAATCTTCATCAAATCTTAGTGATTCTTGCTCCTAGTTGAAGATCTAAGGTAAATCTTCTTCTCTCTTGTGATATAAGTCTTAGATTTGAGTATGGAAGCTTGAATCATAAACCCTAATTATGGATTTGTTCATGAATGGTTAAATGGAAGTGAGATAACTTAGATCTATGGTATTTTAACAAGGAAAACGTGGTCATGTTATGGATACACGAAAATGTGGTGATTTATGAACCTAGGGTTGGTAATTTTGGGAAAAAAATGGTGCTAGTAGTTAACTAGCCATGGATTATGTAGTTAGTATAGATGATTAATGCAAACCATTGTATTGGTTTTGATAATAGATTATCGGTTGGAAGATTTGAGGCATTCAAATCTCGAGGAGTGATATTGGTGATTAAAGAATGCAACAACTGGTTAAGCTTGGCTAAGGTGAGTACATGTGAACTTTCAAACTAGGTACATAGCTAGTAAATGTTTTTATGATTAAATGGTTTTTATCGAGTCTTTAAGTAATTTAGTCATTTATGTGATATATGATGAATTGCTTGTATGATGGTTACATGATTGATTGAATAAGAAAAGATGGAGTTATAAGCTCATAACGATAAAAGATAAGAAATGATGACGATGATGATATCCCTAGGGCCGTAGTAGATTGGAGGCATTCCGGTTATTACGGTACCTTAAGGTTAGTGGTAGATTGGAGGCATTCCGATTACCCAATACCTATGAGTCCCGGTAGATTGGAGGCATTCCGATTACCGTGGAAATGATGGTCTTGATAGATTGGAGGCATTCCGATTATCTTGACATTGGCCAATGATGAGAGTGATAAAGTGACCCAAAACAAACTTAGTAATATTATTTTAAGATTAAATGATATTATTTGACTATTTGTTTATCGGGTCTAAAACCCATGTATCTCACGAGGCAAATTTTGTCTCACGTACTATGTTTGTGTTTTTGCTATGTACTCAGGTTCGGGATCGAAGATCTAGGAGGCCCGTTTAGAAGAGGCCTTGTTGAGATTAGCTCGGTGTTGATGATTAGAGTCCTTATCCTATGGTTAAGATATAATTTGTAACACCGTTTTTGTAAACTCTGATAATCTCGAACAAGAAACCTTTTCGTTTTTGTAAAACCGGTAGTTGACACCGATACAATATCATGTATTTTGGATTAAATGTTATTTAAATATTGTTTTGAAAATTGAGGTGTTACAACTTGGTATCAGAGCTATAGTTTAAGTGAACTAGGTTGAGTTGACCATCCTAGACTTAAACTGAGCTAGTAGGACCGTAGGTTCCATAGGATACTATGAAATGACTATTGAGACCTTAAAGTGTAGGTCCGATAAGGTTGACCTTAAGGGAATAGGTCATGTTGGTTGTGAAAAGGTCAATGCCACCGTTACTTTAATGAATTGACTACTAAATGATTGATGTCTTATTATAGCAAAATGGTGAGAACTAGAAGTACAAGAGGCCCACTTGATCAAGGGCAAGATTCGAATAACCTTGTTGAACCGGTATTTGGTCCTCCACCCCGTGATGAAGTGGAGAATTCGGGTGTTGATAGGAACACTCACACCCCGGTCACCGTGGAACATCTCCAAACTATGTTCAATCAAATGAGGGACATAGTGAACGAGGATGTGAACCGAATCCTCAATGAGCATAAGGCACGTGAAAGGCGGGAGGAATCTCCACCCCGCATGAAAAGCAAGTCAAGTAGTGTTGCTCAAACCGAGAGGTCCTCAACGGAAGAAGGAGAGAGTGACCCCGAGCCAAGGGAAAGGAAGGGGTGCACGTACAAACATTTTATGGCTTTTAAGCCCGATAACTACTATGGTAGCTCCGAACCAAAAGTCACGATCCGTTGGATCCGTGAAACCGAACAAGTCCTTGAAGCTAGTAAATGCAAGGACGGTGATATGGTGATTTATGCTTCTCGGTTGTTGAAGGATGAGGCCCTCGTGTGGTGGGATACCTTGTATGAAACATTGGGAAAAAGGGCGATGTACAAGATGATGTGGGAAGAGTTTGTGAATCGGTTGAAGGCAGTTGAGTTGGAAGTGCTGTTTTTGTTGTAGCTTGATCTTTGATCTTTGCTTGGACATTCTCTGGCAAAGTGACCCAGATTGTGTAACGCCCTAAAATTAATGAAATTGAATTATTCACTTTTTATTAAATAAATTGTATGACATTTACATAATTGAGATTAAATGTGTTATGTGCTCTTATAAGTAATTAATTCGAGTAATTCAAATACGCGGTGTCTCATTTAATGACAAGTGTGTCATTTAATTCGTGTTTACTTAATCATGTGGATTAATTAATATTGACTAGAGTGTTAGATATTATGCGACGCCTTGTGTTAGTTAACTATGAGTGTTAATTAAAAATTGCTAGACGTTAAATCCCGAATTAATGTCTTACGCGTTTATTAAAAATCCGAGGCCGGCCGATTAGGCCAAGGCCTTTCCATGTCGTTCTTTGTTAAGCCAAACCAAATCCACTTCCCTTCTCCTATGCTCGTTCGTTTTTTTTTTGGGCCTGAATTGAGTAATTGAACTAGTAATACCCACTTAATAAATTGTCACTTGTGGGGCTGAAGTTAAGATCGTGAGCAGGCCCAAGGGAGAGCAAGTCGGTGAGGCTTCCTAGTGATTTCTTGTGCATTAAGGGTGACTAAATAAGGGCATGATCCTCCCTTTTATTACTTGCCAAGCCGTATACACCACAACCCTAACCAGCCGCTACTCCACCTCTATTCTTCCTGTTCGATCTCACAAAGAGGGTCTCCAGCAGCTTTGTTCGGTGTCTTCAGGCGGGAAAGAAGCAGCACTCGAGCTCCATTGTGTTCTAGTCCATCGTTTTGGTAAGGCTCACCTTTTCTCCTTGTATTCCCCATGCATTCCTTCTTCCGATTTCATTATGTGACGCCTAATCTGGTTCTAAAATGTATGGTGTTATGCTGTTGCGGGTGGCATGATGGAGCAGGAAGATCGTAGTGATCAGCAGAGGACATTACCGAGCCGTTGTTGTTCGAGCCTCATCTTCATCACCGAACCAAGGAGGAATTAGTTCGGTAGATCCTTAACTCTTGACCCATTCTTTATTTTTATTCGTTCAACTTGCTGCTTGTTGCCTAAATTCTGTAATATGTAAGGTTCGGGTGTTTGATCGAGATTTTTATTGGTTCCGTTCGAGTGATTATTAGTTAAATTGTTGTTTTATTGATTCGCTTCGTAATCGTTTTAACCGATGTACATTGTTTCCGTTTTGTTTTCTTTAATTCTTGAGAAAATTTATATGAGTTCTAATGATCAATAAAATCTGTCCTGAGTTGTAGTCAATGAATTTTTCAGGGGTCGGTTTGGTTTGGGCAGAAACTGTGGTTGTTTAAGCTAAACGTTTTCGTAACCGAAAAACCGGAAACCGAACCTTTGGGTTCTCGGGTTCCTAAATCGAATAGATTTTTAATACGAAAGACTAAATTAATGGACAATATGTTTCTGTGGTTTAAAAGTGATCTTCGGGACTGTCGGGTGTCTCGGGAATAAGCGGGTGGTTGTCGGGATTCAAATTGGGTTTTAAACATCAAACTGATTTTTGTGGCAGAATCTGTTCGCCATTTTTAAGTCCGTTTTTAACACACTTAAAATACGTTTCTGGAATTTTGGCCTGTGTTGGTCGCTAGTTTTCTGAGTCCTCTTTGCAATGCCGCTGACGGCTCGTTAATCTGATTCACGGTTTAAAAGTTATTGCTATTTTAGTAAACCTTCGCTGGATAGTTTTCGGTTCAGCTATTCTGTCTCGTGAGCCTGTTTTGAGCCTTTTCCGTGTGGATCTAGCTTCCGAAGTCTTCTGTAAAATTGTATTCCTCTGAGTCATTTAACTACTGTAAAAATTTGAATAATATCTAGTGAGCGGTTTGAGAGTTATAGCCGTTCCCGCGAAAGTGCTGAGTGCTGTTTTGTTTCTGCTGAAACAACCTTTGAGCCTAATCCTAACCCGAGCTTCCTTGTACATTGTAGGACCTTATAGGACCGGTTTGAGACGCTCTTCAGTACCGAGGATATTTAGAAGCTTACGGTTATTCGAGGTGGGTGATCTCACTATAAACTTGCATTTACTTTCATTTCATGATTATGTGCTATGTGTCATGCATTGCTATTACTTTGAGATAAGCTTGTTTATTTGATGATGTGCTAAGTATTGTTTATTTTAAATACATCCTGAACTGAGATATGGATGTTGAGTAACCGAGCTAAGTACCATATCATTATGTGTTGATCTGCGTACATGAGTTATGTTTATGAGTTATATGCATGTGAGATGTGCTAGTTGATTACATATCTGTTGAGATGATATGTGTTGAGTATGAGATGGGTTGTTTTATATGAGTACATGTTGTATGAGTCAACACGTTAATAAAACTAACCTAATAACTATGAGATTTTAATTACCGATCGCAAGAGGCGACGGCGAGAGCCAACTCTTCCCGTTTGAGTTGCCAAAGTACACTACACGACTGTCAGCGTGGTACTGCGGGGCACCTAGAGGACGGGTGTTGGAAGAGGGTGTTGTGACGAGCGTATGGCGGTGGGCGTACGTTGAGCATCGTCACAACCCACGGCAAACCTAATGAGATTTAATAAAAGGCCTAATAATCGAGAATTGAGTAGAGTCTCTAGGGATCACTTATGTGGTGTGGATTGTTTGTATATGTATGTTTATTGTGTTGATTATTCACTCAGCGGTGGCTGACCCCAAACACTCCCTCCCATTTTTGCAGGTACTAGCAAAGGTAAAGAGAAGGTCAATGGTTGATGAGATGCGTTTCTATTTTTATATTTATGGATTTGGATTAAAACATTTATTTGAGTCAAACATGTTTTTTTTAAACCTTTAATTATTCCGCATATAAAACACGAGACGGTTTTACATTTTTATTTATGAGTTGGGACCTTTGAGTTACTTGTACTTTTGGGGAAAATGTAATATTTTATTGATTAAATTTTTTTTTTTTAAATTTCTCCTGATTTTTGGGATGTCACAAGTTGGTATCAGAGCTCTGGCTTGAGAGAATTGGGTTCACAAGGGGTGGATTCCAAACTCAAGTCGAAACACGAGTTTTCAAAATGAGTTTTCAAAAGTGTTTTTTTAGGAGTCAAAATCCAAATCGAGAAGCAGCGCATCACAACGACCTTATGCCACTAGTACCTATTTATGAGTTATTTAGTTTATTAAAAACGTCGCGAGTGACATTGATTACTAAGAGAATAGAATAAAAATTAACTTGAGATGAGTGTGAATTGTTCGACTATATATAGATATATATAGACTATACTTACTGATGTGGATTATTTGTTATGTGGATGGTATGAGGATGGGAGATCGTGTAATCTTTGAAACTGGCTCGAAACCATGACAGAGGTAGGTGCGGATAATAATAGAGGGCCCCTATTATTATACGCACATACTCATGCCTATGTTTCGAAAAGGATTCAAGGAGACCATTTGTCAAGCATCTAAGTCTCATTAAAACCCTAAATTATTATATATGAGAAAACAGTGCAAATAATTGAATATGACAATAATCAAACACCAATAGATAAAGAGTTATCAAAACATGTCAAGAGATAGACTAATAAACCAAATTGAGTTGAATTCGTTAAATGATTCAATTGAGTTATTAATAAATCGAGAACGATTGACCAATCGTCAAAGCGAAATAAATGAGAAAATAAGGAAAAAATTTAAGAGACAAAGAGTATGTGAAAACATCACTAAATTGAGATTTATGTGAATATAATAAACAATGAAATAAGAGATCATTAACTTAAGTTTATAAGAAGTTATCCAAACAAATCAAGTGAGTTTATTTAATCAAATTGAGTGAGGATCACTAATGATGAATTCTTAAATTGAGTAATATTAATTGGTCAAAAACCTAAGATAATAATTAACTAAGAATGATTAAGAGTAATTTAATTCATATAATTGAGAATAGAAAATATTAATCCAATAATGTGATTGAAAATAATTAATGAGAAGTTATGAATTATGAGAAAGTAATAAATCAAGAGAACATTTATTTAAAACGAATTAATTGGAAAATTATATTTAGATTTGTAAGTAATTACTAATTTTAGTCAAGGTGTTTGATCTAATTATTTATTGTGTTGAATAAATATGCTTGATTACTGAGAACTATTAATTGAGCAAGAGATAAATTTTAAATAGAGTTAATAAAAGTTGCAAAACTAACATCTTTAAATGAACACGATGAGGAACCCAAAATGAGTTATTTAACGAGTTAAGCGACAAGAGAAAATTTACGAGATGTGTTCACTACGAATAAAATGAGAATTCTGTTTAACAAAAAAAAAAAAAAAAGAAAGAAAAAAAATTGTTATATGGTAATAATAATACCAAACACGCTATGAGTAAGCGAAAATGAGAATTTAAAACTCAGATTTGAACAAATAATTGTGAATGCGTAACGCGAAATAATGATTTGTGGTGCTATTAGATGTAACAAGCTTGAATTATGAAAAGTCATCAAATGACTAATTATTAATGAGTTATAATTGAGAAATCTAATAAAGATGTGAAAATCCATGAGAAAGCTAACAATGTATATGAGCAATAAATTTCTATTGAGTGACACAAATTTAATAAGTAGGGGTGTGAGATGGGCGTAAAGAGTATACGTTGGGACCAACTCACATATGTGCATAAGAGTTTTATTATCGAGTAATTTAATGAAACCTTAAAATATATAATTATAAATGAGAATCAACAAACCGAACTATCGAGTGTTCGTAACGAATTCTTTGAGATTTTGAGTGCCACTTCCAAACTCGGGGACGAGTTTTCTCCAAGTGGAGTTGAGTGGTGGTAAAAGGGAAAACTACCAATATTAAGAGTGCGAATAGAGAATAATTATAAAGTTGGGAATTATTAAATTCGTATAATTGAGCTAATGGAGATTAATAACTCGAGCTAAATGTGAAAAATAAAGTTTGTAAGGAGTAAATAAGAGAATTACCAAGAGAAAGTTTTGTTAAGTGTTAGTATGAGCATTCATGTGCATATGACCGACAAAAAAAAATAAAAAAAAAATAAAAAAAAAAAATTAAGAGTGATTAATTAATCGAGAAATTATTCCTGTGGGAATATGATGAGATAAAAAGAGATTATTAAAATATGTGAATTTATTATGAATCATTCAAGTCAACTTAAATGGGAAAAACATGATTACGAGAAGTTATTAAATCTAGTCGAGAAATTATTGAGCCAAATTATTGTGTTGAGTAATATAAATACACGTGACTAGGGAATTTATAAGAATAATTGGGAATAATTAATTTCATGTGACGGTATAATTATCAAGTTGTGAGAAATTCATAAATTGAGGGTAACGGTGAAAATGAGAAGTGGCAAGAATATAATTACACAATTAACGAGAAATTATGAAATTAGAGTAATAAGAAAAATTATTAATGAGTCGTCCATGGGAATATCACCGTAATAAATGAGGAAAAATTTACTGAGAAATTACCAAGCTATAAGAAACTAATAAATCAAGTTAAGCGGATAAATTATCAAAATAAATCAAATGAGAAAATTATATAATTTATAAGAAAATATTAAATTAAAACTAAGGAGAATATTGAGTTAAGTTATTAAGTTAGATGTCGTCAAACATTATACTTTCTTGAGTAATTATTAAATCGAGAATAGTTATTAAAATGAACAAAACAACAAGAACATAAGTGTATCAAACAATAAAAATTTATTAAAATACTATGATTTTTTTAATCGAGAAAGCATTAAACATATAAAGTAAAGGAGATACTTTTAGTTGAGAACGAGAAAATAGCTGAATAATCAAGCGCATGAGAATTATCGAGTTAATTAATTAATCGGGTAAAAGAGAATCTTAAGTCGAGGCGTTTAAAACTTAAGGTAAAATGAGAATATTGAGTTGACAATTAGTCAAATTGGCAAAGAGACAAATGAAATGTGAACAAAGTAAGAAATTAATTAACGAGCTAAATGATAAAATCATTCAAATGAGTTGCTGAGTACCATTAATATGAGCTAAGCGAGTAATATTAAAGAGAGCTAACTGGAAATTGTTAAATACGAGTTAACAAGAGAACTAATAATGAGGTCTACAAGAGAAATTATATGTCCTTGTAGCCTAATAATTAAATTGATCACGCGAGGGATCGCAAAGAGTGAGAAAAATGGGCACCTTATGTGACTTGTGATAAGCTGTTAAGTGAGATTTGAGTTAAAATAATAATATAGCTTGCGTTGAGTTAAAAGCAAGTTGTGAAAATTTGAGATAAATGCATTCTGAGTATATGCAAATTGAGTAAAAGGCATGAGTTGCCTATTGTATGAGATTCTCGTGTGATAAAAGAATTTCTTGAGAATATTGTGCTTGTTTGTGTATGGTTTGATAGTGGTGTGAATCACTAAATTGTTGCTTATGTTTTAAAACAAACTGATGTCCCATAGAGCAGAGGACCTTGAGATATCATTCTTGGTGGAGATTGATAATAATAAAATAAAAAAAATAAATAAATTTCTGGTGTAAATTGTGTAAAAGTAATACCTTGTAAGAATTGTGCGGAAAGTTTTCCCATAAAAACTTATTTTTATCGCCGTGAGAGGGCCGAGTATGTTTGCGAGCACGAGTTGGATGACCGAGTACCACGCCGAGATTATCTGTCGCCAAAAACCAAACCGTAACAAATCTCCAAGTGGAGTTGAATCGGAGATTCAACGCAACGTTAGCCGCTGGGTGCAGCAACTGTGTCCGACAACGAGAACAAGAAGACGTCTACATCGGAGTATCATGGGTTATTTTGTACTCCTATTGTCATCATTTTCTTGATAAAGATAACCGAGTTCCTTAGAGAACATTCAAATCCCGAGCCCTTGTCATTTTGCGCCGTTAGAGACGGAAGACTGTACGAGCAATTTCAAAAACTGGAGTTATTCTGATCGCGTAGGTCACCCTGAAAAATTTCCTTTTTATTCTTAATCTTATCGTTTTGTTTTCATTCCTCTTTTGCGGACGTGTGTCGCTGACGAGCCTGAGATTGGGACGCGAGATTGCTGCCCTTGAGATTGGGACGCGAGATTGCTGCCCTGAACTTCTTCCGAGCCATGACTTCAGGGACGAAGTCTATTTTAAGTGGAGTTGAGTTGTAACGCCCTAAAATTAATGAAATTGAATTATTCACTTTTTATTAAATAAATTGTATGACATTTACATAATTGAGATTAAATGTGTTATGTGCTCTTATAAGTAATTAATTCGAGTAATTCAAATACGCGTTGTCTCATTTAATGACAAGTGTGTCATTTAATTCGTGTTTACTTAATCATGTGGATTAATTAATATTGACTAGAGTGTTAGATATTATGCGACGCCTTGTGTTAGTTAACTATGAGTGTTAATTAAAAATTGCTAGACGTTAAATCCCGAATTAATGTCTTACGCGTTTATTAAAAATCCGAGGCCGGCCGATTAGGCCAAGGCCTTTCCATGCCGTTCTTTGTTAAGCCAAACCAAATCCACTTCCCTTCTCCTATGCTCGTTCGTTTTTTTTTGGGCCTGAATTGAGTAATTGAACTAGTAATACCCACTTAATAAATTGTCACTTGTGGGGCTGAAGTTAAGATCGTGAGCAGGCCCAAGGGAGAGCAAGTCGGTGAGGCTTCCTAGTGATTTCTTGTGCATTAAGGGTGACTAAATAAGGGCATGATCCTCCCTTTTATTACTTGCCAAGCCGTATACACCACAACCCTAACCAGCCGCTACTCCACCTCTATTCTTCCTGTTCGATCTCACAAAGAGGGTCTCCAGCAGCTTTGTTCGGTGTCTTCAGGCGGGAAAGAATCAGCACTCGAGCTCCATTGTGTTCTAGTCCATCGTTTTGGTAAGGCTCACCTTTTCTCCTTGTATTCCCCATGCATTCCTTCTTCCGATTTCATTATGTGACGCCTAATCTGGTTCTAAAATGTATGGTGTTATGCTGTTGCGGGTGGCATGATGGAGCAGGAAGATCGTAGTGATCAGCAGAGGACATTACCGAGCCGTTGTTGTTCGAGCCTCATCTTCATCACCGAACCAAGGAGGAATTAGTTCGGTAGATCCTTAACTCTTGACCCATTCTTTATTTTTATTCGTTCAACTTGCTGCTTGTTGCCTAAATTCTGTAATATGTAAGGTTCGGGTGTTTGATCGAGATTTTTATTGGTTCCGTTCGAGTGATTATTAGTTAAATTGTTGTTTTATTGATTCGCTTCGTAATCGTTTTAACCGATGTTCATTGTTTCCGTTTTGTTTTCTTTAATTCTTGAGAAAATTTATATGAGTTCTAATGATCAATAAAATCTGTCCTGAGTTGTAGTCAATGAATTTTTCAGGGGTCGGTTTGGTTTGGGCAGAAACTGTGGTTGTTTAAGCTAAACGTTTTCGTAACCGAAAAACCGGAAACCGAACCTTTGGGTTCTCGGGTTCCTAAATCGAATAGATTTTTAATACGAAAGACTAAATTAATGGACAATATGTTTCTGTGGTTTAAAAGTGATCTTCGGGACTGTCGGGTGTCTCGGGAATAAGCGGGTGGTTGTCGGGATTCAAATTGGGTTTTAAACATCAAACTGATTTTTGTGGCAGAATCTGTTCGCCATTTTTAAGTCCGTTTTTAACACACTTAAAATACGTTTCTGGAATTTTGGCCAGTGTTGGTCGCTAGTTTTCTGAGTCCTCTTTGCAATGCCGCTGACGGCTCGTTAATCTGATTCACGGTTTAAAAGTTATTGCTGTTTTAGTAAACCTTCGCTGGATAGTTTTCGGTTCAGCTATTCTGTCTCGTGAGCCTGTTTTGAGCCTTTTCCGTGTGGATCTAGCTTCCGAAGTCTTCTGTAAAATTGTAGTCCTCTGAGTCATTTAACTACTGTAAAAATTTGAATAATATCTAGTGAGCGGTTTGAGAGTTATAGCCGTTCCCGCGAAAGTGCTGAGTGCTGTTTTGTTTCTGCTGAAACAACCTTTGAGCCTAATCCTAACCCGAGCTTCCTTGTACATTGTAGGACCTTCTAGGACCGGTTAGAGACGCTCTTCAGTACCAAGGATATTTAGGAGCTTACGGTTATTCGAGGTGGGTGATCTCACTATAAACTTGCATTTACTTTCATTTCATGATTATGTGCTATGTGTCATGCATTGCTATTACTTTGAGATAAGCTTGTTTATTTGATGATGTGCTAAGTATTGTTTATTTTAAATACATCCTGAACTGAGATATGGATGTTGAGTAACCGAGCTAAGTACCATATCATTATGTGTTGATCTGCATACATGAGTTATGTTTATGAGTTATATGCATGTGAGATGTGCTAGTTGATTACATATCTGTTGAGATGATATGTGTTGAGTATGAGATGGGTTGTTTTATATGAGTACATGTTGTATGAGTCAACACGTTAATAAAACTAACCTAATAACTATGAGATTTTAATTACCGATCGCAAGAGGCGACGGCGAGAGCCAACTCTTCCCGTTTGAGTTGGCAAAGTACACTACACGACTGTCAGCGTGGTACTGCGGGGCACCTAGAGGACGGGTGTTGGAAGAGGGTGTTGTGACGAGCGTATGGCGGTGGGCGTACGTTGAGCATCGTCACAACCCACGGCAAACCTAATGAGATTTAATAAAAGGCCTAATAATCGAGAATTGAGTAGAGTCTCTAGGGATCACTTATGTGGTGTGGATTGTTTGTATATGTATGTTTATTGTGTTGATTATTCACTCAGCGGTGGCTGACCCCAAACACTCCCTCCCATTTTTGCAGGTACTAGCAAAGGCAAAGAGAAGGTCAATGGTTGATGAGATGCGTTTCTATTTTTATATTTATGGATTTGGATTAAAACATTTATTTGAGTCAAACATGTTTTTTTTTTAAACCTTTAATTATTCCGCATTTAAAACACGAGACGGTTTTACATTTTTATTTATGAGTTGGGACCTTTGAGTTACTTGTACTTTTGGGGAAAATGTAATATTTTATTGATTAAATTTTTTTTTTTTAAATTTCTCCTGATTTTTGGGATGTCACAGATTGCTACAGTTGTAACATTTAACCTTGGTTTTGTCAAATCCACCTCTATCACCTTTGTTGTAAGACAGATTTTGTCTTCCAGTTCTTTTAAGAAACCTTTTGGTTCTTAAGCTTAGCATAGCCATCTGCCATTTAATATCCATCTCTTCCAAATCATCAGGATTGAGTTGTTCTAAATCCTCACTAATCAATGCAGTATGCACATGACTAGTGAAGAAAGATTCTTTGGCTAAATCTTATGTTCCTGCATTCTTCCTAGCCTCCTGACCTGTTCCTGTATTTGACACAAAAGCAGCATTGTTTGAAGATAGATTTGGAGTTTTAGTACTTACCTCAGATTCAAAGACTCTTAGTTCATTGTAGAGTTCATCAAGTTCTTTTTCTTCTAGTGCATCTCCTTGTCTATATATCACAGTATACATAGACCATTCTTCACCTAAAGACCTGAGAAACTTTCTGTTGACATCATCATTGTCTGGTTTATAACCAACTTGATTTAGTTCACCAATGAGTTTGTTGAACCGATCAAATACTTGAGACAATGATTCATTCTTCTGTCCTTTGAAGTTTTCAAAGTCTTGTTTCAGAACAGACTTCATGTTTCTTTTTGTGCTCTTTGTACCAACAAACCTCTTTTCCAGAGCCTGCCATAGTTTCTTTGCATCATCATATTCAACAAAGAGATGTTGATAGACGTTTGGAATGGCAAGCAAAAGAGTGCTTAGAGTTTTGAGTTCAATTCCTCTGTCTTTCTTTTCCTTTTCACACTTAAGTTTGTTGCTTCAGTTAATGAACTTGATGCTTGAGTCTGAATGGTTTTGTTGCCTTCAACAACAACTTCCCACATGGAATAATCAGTAATAAGCATATACTGCTTGATTCTGTTTTTCCACATCCCAAAGTTGTTGGGAGTGAGAATGGGAATTTTGTTTGCTTGAGTACTTTCATTGTTATCAGACATGATTAACAGTTTTAAGATCGAAAGTATGAAACTTTTTGCTGTTCTTAATTCGTAGATCTAGAACCGTAATGCTCTGATACCACTTGTCAGGATCGAATAACTTGATGAAGTTATTAGAAACTTAGATCTACTAACACAAGAAGTTACAGCGGATTAACACTTATGTTATTAGATTAAGAACAATGTAAACTGTAATTGAATGAGAATAAATCGAAGAACACAATTTATCACAAAAAGCTTCAATGTATTAATTCGTTCGATCAATACACGTATGTTTACAATTCATAAGGAATTATATATAATAGTCCTTGAAGCCTAAATTATTAACCTAGTTATTCTAGTAATCGATTACAATTGAATTACAATAAGATTTACATTCTATAACTAACTCTACTAGAATCTCGGACTTGATCTGTTACAGATACGCTTATCAGTAGTAAATCAGATCATCAGTAGTATTTGTCCTTGAGCAAATATTGCAGTGCAAATTATGTCTGAATGACACGATATCAAATCGCTCACATATAAATTGTCTCTCCTTTTACAGATCTCCATTTTAAGAACAAAGCTATCCACTTATCACACCCTGAAGTTAAATTTATTAACCAAGCTTCTTAAATCAAGAATATATATACATGTAAAGATTACTTGTTTTTAACCTTCAACTCATCTTAGGTGATGGTTTAAGATAAAATTGCATGATGCGGTTATTGAAATATAAAACAATAAACAGTACATTAATATTTCAATGTTAGTTAAAAAATTTAAAACTTGTAGTTCTTATACAGTTTACATAAAACTACTGTAATTAATTAATCATACTATATACCTACACCATTTCGCTATTTAGTATATCACTGTTGATATTTGTTGATTGGTTTTGATGTGGATAAAACTAATACACGTCATGATTTATTTATTTTATATTTTTGCAATTAAGATGCTAATGTTGTGTTCCATAACAGAATTTTGGAAAGAAAGAAAGAAAATCATTGAAAATAATTAGAATGAAAATTATTTTCTCGATTCTTTTTATGGAGAAAAGAGAAGAGTAATGAGAACAAATTTCTTAATTTTCTTTGCGAAGTTAGAAGATTTGGAAAGAAATTTTTTTTTATTCTACTATTTTTTTTTCTTTTCTATTCTTTAAAAGAAATTAAATGTTTCTTTTTTATATTTTCCATCATTTTTTTTATTTTTTTTAGTGAAAAAGGCATCTCCCAACCGTGACGCGTCACTAAACTCATCACTAAACATATCCTTACTGACACGCTACTGACACGGTCGTGCCAACAGTAACACATCACTAACCCATCACTAACCCATTCCCCTTAAAAAGAATAATATTACCCTCAAACCCCTTTCCCCCCACACAGTCCCCCACGACGGAAATAATAAACCCGTCCCCACAAGGATGGGTTTCTACTGACGCGCGCGAGGATGGGTTGATGCCAAAGGCGTCGTGCGAGGATGGGTTCAAAAGTGGTATTGACGGGTTAGTGACGGGAGGGTTGGCACGGGTCTAAGTGAAGATTTATAACGTTTTCCATCGAGTTAATCCTTTGTTAGAGCATCTCCAACTAACCTCTATCACCCCCTCTATCTCCATATTTGAAGACTTTTCTCCTCCAACCCACTTCTATCTCTCACTCTAAATATAGAGAGAGAAAAGTCCACTCTATATTTAGAGTGAGAGAAATTCACTCTATCCATGGACCCCACACTTTATTTGTGAGTGTAATTGTAGATGTAATATGGGCCCCACTAATTATAAAGAGTTTTGAAGAGATGGATAGAGTTTATGGTTAGAGTTGAGAGGATGTTTAGAGTGAATGGGCCCACCAATTTATAGAGATAGAGTGATTTTATAAAGTTTATGGTTAGAGATAGCTCTTAGACGTAATGCCCAAAGTACCCTTGATTTAGAGGAAGAAAACTGAGTCAAACCATTCAGCCCTGGAACAACGAAATCGAAATTCAGTTTTCACTTTTCACTGTCATTCTCGTTTTCTTCGTCTCCAAACCCTCTTCTCAATCTCTCTCAATAACATCAAATCCAATCCAATTTCACTGCTTCACAAATCAAACGTGGAATTACGAAGTATCAAATCTCATCCAATTTGATATTTGATTCTTGTGCCGTTTATAATCATTTCAGATCAACTTCAAATTCACTGTTTTCAGTTTCAACATTCGAACAGTACGAAACCGTTTGATACAGATGAGTGTCATTCGTACGGAAATTTTCACTTCACTCGAAGAACCTGAAGTCAATTTCTGAAGGATCGGGCTATTTTAATTTCTTCGTATCGATCCATATTTTGGTAAGTTTCATCAAGTCTATCCTTTTTCAATCATCGGAACGAATTGTGGATGATTAGTAAAGTTTTCAGAAAATCCGATTGAATGTTTAATTTGTTTTTAATATCGCGATTCATATTTCTCGATACCGATGTTGCTTAGGGTTTCTCATGTGGCTAGAAGTTTTACGGGGCAATTTGATTTTTCATTTAGGTTATGATTACATATGTAGTTTTCACAACCAAAAATAGTAAATAAATTCCTTATTATGTTGTTAGAAGTTTTGAAGGTAACTCATTGAAAATAGTAAATTATTATTTGAATTACTTGAAGTGGTGCTATGGCGATGAGATTTGCTCCCACAATACTACTTAAACATGGAAACACAATATTTAGGGCTATTCAGATTGAAAATTTCAATTTGTTTTTATTAAAATCATAGGATATTCTGCAATGCATCGTGTGGGGATTGCAGGCAGTGCCTCCAATTCGGTTCGTCCTCGTAAGGAGAAGAGATTTACTTATGTATTGAATGATGTTGATGACACAAAGGTTAGCATTCATTTAATTAGCTGCCTAATTAAACCGAGTTTTAACATAATCATACAATCCTTACTTATTTTTTTTTTATTTTGCAGCATTGTGCAGGTGTGAACTGTTTGGCTGTATTAAAGCAATCAAAACCAGATAACTCAAATTACCTTTTCACTGGGAGTCGTGATGGAACATTAAAGAGATGGGAGTTGACTGAGGAAGATGCTACTTGCTCAGCCACCTTTGAGTCTCATGTTGACTGGGTATGATTCTTGTTTTTGGTTGACTTTTTTATACAGTTTTAATATAAATTGATTATTTGATTATTGCATTTTCAAATTAATTAATGTGGAAATGTGTTGGATTGTACAGGTGAATGATGCGGTCCTTGTAGGAGGGAATACTCTTGTATCTTGTTCATCAGATACTACCGTCAAGGTTTGTCTCCAGTGTAAGATTATAAAATTTAATAAATAAATTATTATTTATACAAATTTTGAATTAAATATTATTTCTTATTCTTTTACTAGACATGGGATTGCTTCTCTAATGGAACTTGCACAAGAACTTTCCGCCAACACACAGATTATGTCACTTGTCTTGCAGCATCAGAAAAACACGTAATTTTCTTTTCCACCAAATATATATTTTTATTAAAAAAAAAAAATTTTTTTTATCTGTTTATGATTGTAGAGCAATATTGTTGCATCTGGTGGGCTGGGTGGTGAGGTGTTCATTTGGGATCTTGAAGCTGCACTTGCTCCTTTAACCAAGTCCAGCGAGGATGCTGACGTGGATCGTCCAGCTGGCACTAATGGGCCCATTACTAGCTTACGCGCTAATGGTTCAAGTAACAATATTTCATCACAAACAAATGCACAACAAGGATATGTTCCTATTTCTGCTAAAGGGCATAAAGAGTCTGTTTATGCATTAGCAATGAATGATACTGGAAATCTTCTTGTTTCTGGTGGAACAGAAAAAGTAGTTAATTCACTAATTCTCGTTTAATTTAATATAATTTTTTTGTTATGAGTTTTTATTTAAAATATTTGACTTATTGTAGGCTATACGTGTTTGGGACTCGAGAAGTGGTTCAAAGATGATGAAGCTTCGAGGACATACAGATAATATTAGGGCTTTGCTTCTTGACTCAACTGGGAGGTTTGTTTTGAAATCAAATATTTATTTATTTTTTTAATTGATAATTTATGAAGACGATTAAACTATTTAATTTAATTGACGCAGGTTCTGCTTATCAGGATCATCTGATTCTATGATCAGGTAAAATTCAAAAGATCAAGGATAAACATAAGGGTTAATTATGTTTTAATCCTCTTAGTTTCATCAATTTGGCGGATGAACACTTAGTTTTTTGTATACATGATTTAGTCCCTTAACTTTGGTTAACTTGTTAAAAAAGTTTCTGACCTGCTATCACAGGTTATTTACAAATTAATACTTACGAAAACTACTTTAACCCCTTAACCCCTTTTCTTTTCACAATGATTGGTACTTTAGTCCCTTCACTTATTTATAATATTAAGTAAAAATGGTTATTAATTCAAAAGATTAGGACTAAAACCGTCAAATAGGTGAAAGTATAATGACTAAAACCATATTTGAAAAGTTACACCTCAATACAAAATGACTGATTTAACCAGTAACAAGTTTGACGATTAAAATATATAATTTTTTTTTTTAATAATAATAATGGTAGTAGAATGTTTTTATATATAGATTATGGGATCTTGGGCAGCAACGATGCGTGCATTCATATGCGGTTCATACAGATTCTGTTTGGGCACTTGCAAGCACTCCTACTTTTAGTCATGTATATAGTGGTGGACGAGATCTTTCAGTAAGTTTAATTAAACAAATATCTATTTTATATTTTAATTCAAATTTACTATTTTATATGTTGTGTATTTGTAGTTATACTTAACAGATCTTGCAACAAGAGAGAGTATATTACTATGCACAAAAGAGTACCCGATTCAGCAACTAGCAATGCATGATGACAGTATTTGGGTTGCAACAACTGATTCTTCTGTTCATAGATGGCCCGCTGAACCTGAAAAAGTTTTTCAAAAAGGCGGTTCTTTTCTTGCTGGAAATTTGTCTTTTTCTAGGGCTAGGGCTTCATTGGAAGGGTCTACTCCTGTGAGTATTTTTTTTTTTTTTTTGCATTAATTTTTTTTTTCTTCGTATTGTTGTTAATGTGATTTGATGTGTAGGTTCCTGTGTATAAAGAACCGACTTTTAGTATTGATGGAACTCCGGGGATCGTGCAGTATGAAATTATGAACAATAGAAGACATGTTTTGACTAAGGTCAACAAACGTTTTTCTTTTCTTTGACTTTTTTTCAGTGGCTTAGTATTGGGAATAGGTTGTGCCGTTGTGGTCTGTTTTGGTAATTACAACGTTAAAAAGCGTGAAAAGATAGTAAGTTTTAATTACCTAATAGGGACAAAAGAAGTAGTAATTACCAAAACAAACCTTGAAAAGTTATAGACTTATAGTTACTAAAACGGACCACTGCGTAAAGGATAATGCTATTTTGTGTCATTTTCCGTTTAATATTTAAATTAAAGGGACAATTGGTTTTATATCCTTATAAAATCCATCAATTATTTCTATATCCTTCTGAAGTTCATAAATTATCTCTATATCCTTCTAAAATTTATAATTACCTTCATATCCTTCAAAACTCTTTTTTATGTCCAAAAACATATTTTATTATTTATTAAATCGTGATAATATCAATAATACATGCAAATAAACATGATTTTTAATACATAATTAACAGATATATTGCATACTTATTTAATATATATTGATATTGTAATGATTTAATAAATATTAAAATGAGTTTTTGGACATAAAAGAAAGTTTTAAAGATTTAGAAGGATATGTAGACAATTACAAAGTTTAGAAGGATATATATATAATTTATGAATTTGAGAAAGATATAGAAACAATTTATGAGTTTTACAAGGATATAAAAGAAATTATCCCTATATAAAATGATGGTTTTAAATTGTGTTTGATAGGATAATGGCGGTTGTGTGAAACTTTGGGAGATCACTAAAGGTGTTGTGATTGAAGACTATGGAAAGGTGTCATTTGATAAGAAGAAGGAAGAACTATTTGAGATGGTATGTATCAGTTGACTGTTTTATGCAACTTGACTTTGACTGTTGACTTTGACCATGATATTATTCCAGGTCAGCATCCCTGCTTGGTTTACCATAGATAGTAGGCTGGGGAACTTGTCTGTGCATTTGGATACGCCACAATGCTTTTCAGCTGAAATGTATTCTGCTGATCTTAACATCACTGAAAAAGCTGAGGATGATAAGGTTCCAATATTTTATTTTTTTCGTACCTTTTTCTTATATATACGGAATAAATTCTTGAGTAAGTTACGTAAATGGTCCCTGTAGTTTGGTCCAAAATCACGGATGTCTCCCGTCGACCAAACTATTTAGGGATATCATCCCTACTTTCACTGTTTGCTTTCACTTTTGGTCCCTTGACTAAGTGAAATAAAGAGGTTAAGGGTATTTTGGTCATTTCACTTCAAGAGGGCAACTAAGAGTGAAAGCAACCAACAAAAGTAGGGACGCTATTCGTAAATAGTGAAAGCAGACTATTTACAGTTATCGTTCCTTACTTAAACTGTTTGCTTTCACTTGTGGCCCCTCTTTCCAAGTAAACACTGAAATGACCAAAATACCCTTAAATAAAATTTGCTTCATTATGAGGTGAGGGGCATATTGGTCTTTTCATAGACACTCTTGTGAAAGTAGGGATGATAACCGTCGACAGTTTGCTCGAGGGACGATATATGTAACTTTGACCAAACTACAAGGACCATTTATGTGCACAACTGATTCTAATTATCTGTAAACAACAGATTAACTTGGCACGAGAAACCCTAAAAGGACTACTAGCTCATTGGCTATCCAAAAAAAAGCATAAATTCCCCCAAAATGGAGAAACACCAAACAATACCACACTTTCAAAAGTAGAAACAGACAACAATAATAATAATACTGAAAACGATTATTCAGTTTATCCACCATTTGAATTCTCAACTGTTTCACCACCTTCAATCATAACCGAGGGCTCACAAAACGGGCCATGGAGAAAGAAAATTACCGAAATGGACGGAACCGAAGACGAAAAAGATTTGCCGTGGTGGGTTTTAGATTGTGTTTTGCATAACCGAATGCCCCCACGAGAAAATACCAAGTAATTAATTTATTTTTCATTTTTACTTTTATCTTTTACTTTTATTTATTAGAGTAAATTACACGGATGGTCCGGATGGTCCTTTAAGTTTATAGCAAATTTCATCAATGGTCCTTTAGTTTCAAAAATTACACTGATGATCCTTATTTCTGAAAGATTTTTCTCCGATAGTCCTTTACACGTTAATTTTTTTTGTTAACTTACCTGATGTGCAATGCACATGGGGGTAAATAGGTCAATTTTTCATTTCTTTTCTTTTTATTCTTAAATTAGAAACTTCTTTTTTTTTTCTTTCATCCCCATCTTCAACAGTCATCCTCCATCTTTGTTTCAGATTTATAAACATTGATACAGAGGATGCAAGAAACAATAAAAAGAAATTAAAAATGACTTTTTTACCCTCATGTGCATTGCACATGGGGTGAGTTATCAGAAAAAATTAACGTCAGTTAGTGTAAAGGACCATCGGTGAAAAACCTTTCAGAATTAAGGACCATCAGTGTAATTTTTGAAACTAAAGGACCATTGATGAAATTAGCTATAAAATTAAAGGACCATCTGTGTAATTTACTCTATTTATTATTTAGTTTTGGTTTGTTACTGATGATTTGAATTTGCGTTTGCAGGTGCAGCTTTTATCTACAGCCGTATGAAGGTTCAACCACACAGACTGTGACACAAGGGAAGCTGAGTGCACCTCGTATTTTGAGAATACATAAGGTAAATACAAGTTGAAGGGTTAATCTGCAAATATGTGAAACATTGAGGATATGATGTGTAAATATCAGGTTGTGAATTATGTTGTGGAGAAGTTGGTTCTTGACAAACCATTGGATAGCTTGAGTATCGATGGGACTTTTGCTCCTGGTAGTGGAGATGGGTTTAGATCTGGACTCAAACCATGGCAAAAGCTTAAACCCTCCATAGAAATCTTATGCAATAATCAGGCAAATTAATTTCAATAATCATATTATACTTTTATAAAATAAAATAATAATTAAATATTAATGTAAGAGTTTATTGTTATTCAGGTGTTGACACCTGACATGAGCTTAGCGACTGTCCGTGCTTATATATGGAAGAAGCCGGAGGACGTTGTCCTCAACTACAGAATCGTCCCTTCAAGATGATTAGTAAGTTTTCTACTTAATTGATTTATTATATTATATTATATATTAATTTTTGTTGATCATTGTTTTTGAAAAGGTTGTAGTGTATGCTATTGTGTTCTAAGATGCTTGGAGATGAATGATGAAGCACTAAACCAATATTTTGAAATTGTGGGAAGCTATTGAATTTATAGAAATAGCAGTTGAATACGGAAGATGATGTCGATATATATGGAACTAAAAACTGAGTATTGTACTTGCAAATAATACCGTTGTCACATGTGCCAACCAAGTAAGTTCGTGTTTTTGTACATCTTATTGATTCTTATATTTTTGTAACTAATCGCAACTTTAGTCTTTAGATGACGACTAATTGTGATTTTATTTTAAGTGTCCGTTTTAATACTTATACTTACTTTTTGATTGATGGAACATAGTCTTTTTTATGCTTAAAACTACCCCAAATCATCAATGTTAAAGCAACCGATCAACATCCAAGGGGTTATCCTTCGATTGAAAACCGAATACCATCCTCGTGATGCCATGCCTTGTCTTTTTAAAACTACAAGAGACAAATAGATTTTAACGTTAAAATGATATAAATCAATGGTAAAGGTTTTTCCTTAAAAAACAAAGTTTAAACGTGGATGATGCAACTTGGATTTATATATACATTCACACATGATTTAAGCAAAGCACAAAAGGGTTAAATTAGTATTTATTTTGTTTCACCCTTGGCTAGTTATTATTTATCACACAACAATCCTTGGGAGTTGTCAAGGACACTAGAAACCAAGGTCTTGTATTTTGACATGTTCACCTGTTTCAACTGTTCCCTTCCTCATCATTGTCACAAACTCCTCATAGTTGATCTTACCATCCTGCCATTAACCAAATTTCAGTTATCATAATATTCAATAAGCCGAAAATATTATAGATAAGGAAAAAGTATATCGGTAAATCATATATTTATTCATTATGAAGTTTAATATAGGTGATAAGATGAGAGAACCGGGTAACAGGTCATGATTATTTGAAACTTGTTATATTAGTATTGAAACAAGCGCTAGATGCGCACCTAGTAACACTTTTTTTTTGTCAAATTTTCTAATAAATTATCAATATGTTAGCTATGGTTAAAAAATGATGTGATCTCAATAATAAAAAATTAATTAAATGATTTAAGGGTTTGCAGAAATTATAAATAGGTTAATGTTGCTAACCATATCGGTATCTACATCGTCAAGGACTTCATCAATGGTTGCTTCATCTCCCATTCCGTATTGAGTCATAGAATGTTTCAACTCATCTCTAGTGATAAATCTGTAACATAACGCATACAATTTTTTATAAAAACATAAAATGACAAAAATAATGATTTGAATAAACAAACCCGCTATTATCCTTGTCGAAATATTGGAAGGCTTTGTACAAATTCTCTTCCCTATCGAGTTTGTGTCGATGCATTGTAGCTGTGATGAACTCAATGTAGTCGATTGTTCCGTCGTTATCGACATCAGCCTAGTAAATGACATGTTCGGTTCTTCAAGTCAAATAAATTGGTTTTTATAACTTCAAAAATGATATAAAATTATTTAAATCGTCACAAAAATTTATGATGATTAAACTTGATATCGTAAGTTGGTTTTAAGACCGAATCAAAAGCCGTATTAAAGTGAGAATGTAGTTGATAAGCTTACGGCTTCCATAAGTTGTTGTATTTCTGACTCGGCTAGCCTTGATCCAAGCTTTGATAGTCCCGTTTTGAGTTCATCATATGTTATGGAACCACTTCCATCGGTGTCCATGTTGTTGAACATTTGTTTCAACCCCTTTATCTCTTCGGTTGATTCTAGGTTTTCTGCAATAACCTTCAATTTAAAAAAAAAAATACTTGTTAAGATATCATTTACATCACTAAGAGATCAAAGATTTCTTGTTAAACTAGAAGAAAATGCATGAGTGAATGTTTATTGGAGACAACGAGACCACTCTGCTTCTTATAAATATACAAATATGCATTATATTGATTATAATGGTACTCAAATTGATATCTATAGTAGATTTAGGAGTAGTTTAGAGGAGTGTGTTTATAGTTGTTAGAAAAAAAATCCAGGAAATGTACCTTCAAGGCGAGCTTTTTCAACTTGTTCATGGCTCTAAATTGCTTCATTCGAATTAAAACAGCACTATCCATAGGCAAATCTGATGCTTCACCATTTTCTTTGAGCCATGGGTGTTCTGAAATGTGGATTTATTCATAATTAAATCTTTTAACTAAATTCATCTGACACATGAAAAATAATGCAAAAGTCACATCACATAATTTGAGGTGATGGGTCAAAATTGCCACATTGTTCCTTAGAAAACCAACATAATTTTACTAACCGAGTGCTTTGTCCGCAGTGATACGGTTCTTAGGATTTCTGGTCAACATCTTTGAGATTAAATCTTTGGCCCCAGAAGATATAGATGGCCATGGAGCACTTTGAAGGTCGAGATTACCGTCTAATATTTCTTCAAATATCCCTTTTTCGGTCTCTAAAAAAGAATCATACTTACTAGTTTAATATGAAAACCAAAGGTATACTTTGACTATATAAGTCAAATATAATATGGCAAAAACAATTTTTGGTGAAATACGAAACTTTGAAGTGTTACCCTGAATCAAATAGATAGATTTCAAATTTGAGAAAGTTTAAATTGAACTAAAAGTAAGATGCGTACCTCCCCAAAAAGGAGGGACGCCACTAAGAAGAATGTATAAAATGACACCGGCACTCCACACGTCTGATTCTTTCCCATAATGTCGGCGTAACACCTCAGGTGCCACATAATATGCACTCCCAACTATTTCTTTGTAAATTTTACCTAGAAAAGTAAAGTTTGCCATATTTTAAAATTCCTAAAAATGATAGTATGATACTAAAGTTGAACAAGAAAACATATAAAATCTAGTAACTACATCTTATAATCAATTTTTTATGTATAACTATCCTCATATCATATCCTTAAATGTATATAGAATCATTGAAGTGTCATTATTAACTTTAATAGAGATAAAACGAAATATTATTGTTATTTTTTTATAGAGTGTGCTTATATGATTCTTTGTGTAGTTGTGTACAAATTTTCAGCCCTACATGGTGGGCCAAACTTCTATTTGTGCATGATCGCAAGTTCACATTTCACATGATCATGTGTGATGTGGATAAGGCAATAATTTTTCAATATTGGAAGACTTTCAAGGGCACCACGACAAAACCACATTGACCTCGTTGACCTGTCATTTCACCATTGACTTGTTGACTCAGTGGCCTCTACACGCATTTCCTAGTCATCTGATTCATTTCATTGTCCATCAAATTATTATTCTTAATGTTAATTATAATGTAATAGACTGTAAATTTTTAATGTTAACACTAATTTTTTACAATATAATTATATATTTTAGTGTGAAAGATATAATGTTAAGGGTTGAAGATGGTCTAACATTTTCTTTTTACGTGAACCAAAAGGAATGTATCAATTATATACTTTTAACATTTGTAAAGCTAAAATCTACTTAACACCTTACATGAAAGTACGTCATTTAGTTACATGCATAATTTAATAATAACATGATATATCTACGCAATAAAACAGATAATTACAGACATCATTTATTATTATATAATTAACTTAATACGTAGATCTGGATCCTTATTAATGTTAATTGGTTTTGTACTTTTTAACAAAATTAAAGATATATTATAAAGCTGCTAAATATAAAATGTTGTGTTATTATAAATATTTTAATTTCATTATAATTTAGAGTTTTATTATTATTTATTTATAGAAAATTGATTTTTTTTTACTTGTAATCTAATTATTTTAACTTATTATAAAAACATATTGATCAACATTATATATAAAATATTTTTACACTTATTTCAACTCTAACTAATTAATTATAATGATGAGCATTACATGAAAATTGACTATTTTATAAGAAAATTGAATATAATACAGTGTAAGGGTATAACAGTAACTCAAAAAAAAAATTAAACTTCATATCTAAACTTCTAAAAAGATTACGCATACAACTTTTTCTGCCAAAATAAATGCAAATTCTTATGGATCCAAAATAAATTTGACATGCATTTTCCAAGTGTTTAAACACATTTCAAGATTAAAAAAACAAAGTATTTATAATCTCGTTAAGAGATGAATTAACGAGATGAATTAATTATAATCCACAAAACTAACCTTCTTCAATGAAAACAGAAAGCCCAAAATCAGTAGCTTTCAATGGAGCTTCTTCATCTTGATTAACCATCAAGAAATTTTCAGGCTTTAAATCCCGATGCATCACCCCCATGAAATGACAAACATTCACCACATTCACAATCTGCCTCCCAATTTTTGCAGCTTCTTTCTCAGAATAACTTCCTTTTTTTGTTATTCTATCAAAAAGCTCACCACCATTACACAACTCCATAACCAAATGCACATTCATCTCATCTTCATATGCTCCTCTAAACTCCACAATATTCGGTTGCCCGGTTAAATGTTGCAACATCAAAATCTCCCTCCTTACATCCTCCATATCCTTCTTTGTAACAAGCTTTTGCTTCGATATTGATTTGCATGCATACTTAATTCCTGTTGCTTTTTCGGTACATAGATACGTGACACCGAATTGACCTCTACCTAATTCTTTCCCGATATGGTAAGTTTTCGTTAGATCAACGTACTCCTTCCCTAATATAGATCCATCTTCATGGTTCTTGATGGTTTTTTGTGGGTCGAATTTGCTCGGGACTGGATTGTATGTTCTTTCTTGATCGTCGAAGAAACGATCATCGGAGAGATTGTGAGTAGGTGATGGGGATGAGATTGGTATTTCATGGCTTTTATGAGGTTTTAGTAAAGACCAACAAATACCCATTTGAGATTGAGGTGTGGTATGAAATGGGGTTGTGTTAGATTTGGGTTTTGTGAAGATTTTGAGTTGAAGTGGATTGAGTTAATGAATATTGAAGGTGCTTTGCTTTAGGTAGTTTTTTTTCTTTCACTTTTTGTTCTTTTTGCTTGCACACGCCTTTGTTGGTTTTCTTGAATTGTCACCTAAGTCGGGTTGTCACCTTTGTGCGCCACCTATGTGTTACATTATTATTTCACATTTAAACCTCAAATACACCCTCTACCATCACTAACAAATAATACTTTTTTGGGACCCACCAAAATACATCTCACTCACAAAATATACTTAAAAAATAACCGTCTCTCTCCTCTCATTGGTCCCAAAACACTCTCTCTCCTCCCATTGGCTCATTGGCTAAGTCGGATGGTCGACTCGAGGTGGGGTTTGGTGTGGCGAGCGATGTGGTAGGAGGGGTCGGAAGGCGATGTGGCGTCCGACTTGGGGTGGATTCGTGACTACACCCCTCCTTCTTAGGACGTGATTTGCCTTTTTCATGTATATGGGGACCGTACGGAATACGCAAGCGTCACTCCAATCAATTTTTAGGCTCTGTAATCTTAAATAAAAGGCATCATAATTTTTTTTTCCAAATAAGTAAAGTTCTTCCGCTAATTTTAAAATGACCTCTCAGTCTTCAAGTTTTATGTATGTTTTATTTTTCCTTTGGGTGTTTTAATCCGCTCATTTTCAATTTTCATTGAGTTTACATTGATTTAAGTGTGCTTACACATCTATATACATAGATTATTTTTTTTGGTAAATGAGCCTCTAAATTTTGTGTACTTTATGTGGCTATCATGGTGGTCCATGCCCAGGACCGACCCCATGTATACGTCAAGGCTTGTGTGGGAACTAGTGCTGGCAAAATCCAACCTGACCTGTCAACCCAACCCATTTATAACCCAAAATTAGCGGGTTGTGTTATAACTTTCAACCCGTGGGTCGTAAGCGGGTCAACCCGTTTAAAACCCGCCAAATAAATAGGTACGGTTTAGATTTACGACCCAACGATCCGTTTAAACATTAAAAATATCTTAAATACATAATATAATAAGTTACAGTATTATAAAATCTGCCATACACACATACATAATAAATTATCTTATTTCTCGATAACCAAAGAGACGAACACCCCTAGATCTGCCATGAAAAACGGAAGGTAAATTGGTTAATTTGTGGGCTTTCATGTTGTATTTTGAACAACTATTAGTAGTTATTAACTTGTGTTTGTATTATGCAACTAATCGACTTATATTGTTATGTAACTCTTAAAATACGTGTGTTGTTTTTTCTAAGTTTATGTAGTATGATACTTTAATGGATCAACCCGTTTATGACCCGGCCCGTTTAATATAAAAGTTGGGTTGAAAATCTCTACCCGCTTAGCTAACACATGTTGAGTTGGGTTGAGGTTTTCAACCCCCGAATCCAAACAAGTTAACCCGTTTATAATCCAACCCGACTTATTGCAACCCCTAGTGGGAAAGTCTTAGGTGGTATTTGATTTCAACTTAATCGATTTAACGGGAAAATAACTATATGGGGAAAGTCATAACGAGTTTGTTTGTTTATAACTCAATCCAGATATCATGACTTAACCGAAAAAGTCATGAGATGATGCTTTCCCCATGAAGTCATAATTTATATGTTTTACCCTTATATTTTAGGTATGGTTATTTACTTCAAAAATTACACTGCTACTCTTTTTTAAACATGTTTTGCACCAATAGTTCTTTAAATAGTTCTTTAGGCTAATGGACAATAAAATTTTCTGTTAAACTCGCCTTTTACATTGCATATCATATATTACACTCTAATGATTTAAGCTTAACTAGAAAATAGATGACACAATTCAAATAAAGACTACCATAATTAGAAGCAATAAGTCTATGGAGATTGACATATGATCGAGATGAAGCAAATTTAATTGGTTGACCATGTCCGATGTTTTGAAAACTGGATCAGTGTCAAACCGACCGGCCGCCTACTGGTTCAATGGTTAAACCTAGATGTGCACAAGAAAATTAGTTACCAAACCAGACCGGTTTCAAAACCGCTTTGCAACCGGTTTCAGCCACATCGGATTGGATCGAGTCACAAACCACCGCACCTGATGAACCGGTAGAAAACCGGTTTTTTTAATCTGGATTTCGACGAAAAACATGTTTGAATCCGACCCGAACCGGATACATACACCACTCCCAAAAACCAGGTTAAAACCGAACCTGTTTTACCCAAACTGGTTTTGAATTTTGTTGACCGAGACCGAACCGGTTTGACAGAAAATCCGGTTTGAGCTCATCTAGTTCAACACAACTTGTGGCATTAAAATCCAGATAATGTGATAACTAATTAATAAATTACAAAAAGTGTACTAAACATTATACATCCGTAGCCGTATATATAGGCTATCGTTTTAACCTCCACAACAAGATCCACATGCTGGAAGAGAGCCTATAAAAACAGCAAAGTGTACCAACTGATCAACATCTATAAATGTAAAAAAGGGACTGCAGAAAATGAAATCAACAACTTACTGTGGTCTATTCCTCTAACGTTATCTAGCCCACGTGGGCCACCACCATATGGGCCGCCTCCGGGACCCCCACCACCCCATTTCTTGGTGCTACCGGAGTTTTTCTTATAATTATCAGATTTCTCCATCTACAGATAGGAACATAAGCATTATATGAAAAAGGACTATCAATGAGGTGATTATAGAAAGGAAATGCTTAATTAATTTCAGAGGCAGAAAACATAGTCATGAAGAACACGTGAAAGACATTAATGATCGCCCAAAAGAAATCAGTCACAGTTCTGAGTCTCCAAATCGAGCGTTTCGATTTCACAACTCCTGTGGAATGGATATAAACATTTGCAAATATATTAAAACTTCATCACTCTCAATCTCTCTCAACAAAATTTATTCGATTAGCTCTAATTGCTATTGAACTTAATAATAGGGAGAAACTAAGAAACATTCCTTAGATCAACAATTAATACACAGTTAATTATATAACTCCAACCGTTCTTCCAATATTAACTATAAAACATTCAGCTAAAGATGATCAAAGGCTCTACACCAGTAACTATCCAATTTATCAATCAAAAACTCCAAACAAGCCTCAATCATTATTCCTAGAAACTCCATAATCGGACAACAACAATTTCAATTCGAACTTACATCCTAATCATATACAATAACCGATCAGGATAAACGATTTATACAAAATTCAAGCAATTCAACGAGTGTATGGAATAGTTGATTCAAATACAGCGACCAAGAATTTGAAGATCACCGGCTGTCGGATGAAATATAAACAAATAACCAAAATAAAATTGGAAATTGAGGGAAGCATACCTCGTTCGACGTAAGCCGTCTGCGTGGACTTCGAGAGTCTTCTCGCGCTGAAGACGGTTCTTTGGAAGGAAACCGGTTTTATACGGGAAATTTGAGGGAGGAATGCTTACTTGGCGGATTCTTATTGGTTAGCTAACGTGGAAATTGGGGGATTAGGATGGAACATACGAGTTTCTAGAAAATGTCCCGACAAAAGTTTTTACTCAAAAACATAAAATATGAATTATTTTTTTAAATTTTTTTTATAAAAGGCTTTTTTCATAAAAATTTTGTAAATGTAAAGTGCTGTTTGGTAGCATCTGAATGATTAATATCTGAATGATGCAGAGGTTTAAATTATTCAGACTTCCCCTGACATCTGTTCGATTAAGAGGCAGAACACGTTAAATTTTTTATTCAGAGGCTGATTAAGAGGCCTTACCAAACGCTCCGAATCTGTCTGATTAAGAGGTTGACATCTTAATTGAATCATTAAGAGGCTCGCCAAACAACACCTAAGGCTATATATGTTGGTTTATTTTACTTTTTAGTTTTTAAAAATATTCTTATGGTATATACCTACAAATTATAAAAACCAGAAATCTATATTGTTTGTCGTAGGAGACCGATATCCTCAGTTTTGTCGATTTTATTAGGGATGTTCGTTTGGTTGGATTGGTGTTATCCAAACCAAATAAGATAAAATCAAATAAAGTCCGGTTTCTTTTAAAATTGAAATCAAACAATCCAAACTATTTCAAAAACTAAATCAATCCGAACCAAATTACAATTCAGATGTTCAGTTTTCACAATGAGTACAGTACTTCAAAATTATATAATATTAATAATATTAAGTTTGAAACTATTTCTATATGCGGATTAAATGTCGAACAACTTTAAAAGATAGTATTTAAGTTTGTGCCTTTGGAACTTATGAGATATTAGTAACTTATAAAGTTCATATAAATGAAATTAAAATTTGTAGGATTATTAAAAAAATCATATGTATTTTACTATTCGGTTTTTTTGGACAATCCAATTTTTACAATGAAAACCAAAACGAATCCGAAAACCAATTTATTTATTCGGTTCAAGTCCAAACCGATCTAAAAAACCAAATATCAAATGCATACGCATTCATATTATCTTTTTTTTAACGGAAATTATATTAAAACCAAAAGACCATCTTCAAGAAGAAGATGAAAAATACAAACACCAAAGAATAACCATAAGATGAAACAAAACATACACTTAAACACATGACGATAAAGGACACCTAAAACATTTGACGCTGAGAAAAAATTATACACCAAATACATGCTTATAAACTGTCATGCCCCCCTTGAAACAAGATACCATGTAAATTGTCTCCATGTATCCAAAACCATAAGAAACTTAAGCCTTTACATCCCGTCTTTACATAATCACGAGTCTCCTCTAGCTTCTATTATTTTTTTAATCTTCTCTTCCATACCATCCGTGTTGAAACCAAGGTGGTTGAATATTTTAATTGTTCTTTGAACTTTGGCGTATGTTGAATAAGAGTCATTGTTCATTGGCTCCGCTGTTATAATAGATGGAGGTTTACTAATCACATATTTACTTTAATATTCCCAGACTAACTTTAAGAATTTCATAGTTTTCAACTTCTTTCTCATCTTACAATTTTTCCTTTTGATGAGTTTGTTGCAATTTAATTTTCCATTTGAAAGAAGTTGCTCCTCATTAATCCCACCATCATTTTTAATTGAATTAAGCCTAGTAGGAAACCAATTGGGCTCCATCCACCAAGTGCTCACCATTCTCATTTTCATTTGAATTCAAAAATTGTCGTTGGGACATAATATCCATCGGGTTTTGATTTGCAGATGTGAAACCAACCGACAAATTTATAGATTCCCCTTCGCATTGATAAAGACTATTCTAAGATCTATCATCAAGCCCAATGGCGGTAGGAGGGGGTGGGCAAGGTGGGCATATGCCCACCCCAAAAGTTTTCTCGTTATTACTATGAAAATTTGATAGTAGCCTTTTTTTTCTGTGTTTATCTATGTCAAGTTAAATAGGATACATGTGGGTGTAAGTTGTAACTGTATAAGAAAAGAATTAAGAATTTGGAGATTGCACCAGTGGTTTGCACGTGTCATGTTAATTTAAGTATTCCATAGATAATGTTCGAATATGCACGGGCGCAACTATTTTTTTTTATCCCCTAGGCTCTAACATATGAAACCAATCTTTTTTGTTTACCCCTCTCCTTGAATCAAACTTTATATTTTACACTGTGTTCTAGAGTTTTAATTACAAGAGAAAAGAAAAGAAACGGAAAGAAATAAAAAATTATTATGTTCCAGAGTTTTAATTTTAAAAGAAAGGAAGAGAAGATAAGAGAAATTTAGTGCATTTTTTCTCTCCTAATCTTCCTCCCAAAAGTGGGAAGATTTGGAGAGAAGAGAACTTTCAATTAATTAAAAACATTTTTAATTACCAAATTACCCTTGATATTACCTAATTTATTTATATTTTAAGGATAAATTGTAAATGTGTTAGCTTTTTTCCCTTCTCTCCAACTCAGAAACACAAAAATTTATAATTTTCTTTTCTTTTCTACCCAACCCGGGAACACAAAAATGAAAAATATTTTGTTTTCAATTTCTCTTCTTTTCTCTCACGTTCTCTTACCTTCTCCTCTTTTCTTTCATCTAAAAACTCTAGAACACAGTGTTAAAGTTTTCCTTATAATTGCATATAAAACTTCTACTAATGATAGGTAAATTAATTGAATTTATATAGGAATTTAAACTAAAATTAAAAAACGGTGAACATTTCAACTCAAATTCGTTTTTTAGTTTAAGGTTTGACGTGAAAAGTAAGAACTCCACCGAGGATGCGACTTACGCCCTTAAATTTTGCCCACCTTTAGATAATGTTCTGGTACCGCCCCTGATCAAGCCTGCACCCACCAGTGTCAATATTTTGATTATTCTCACCATCTTTTGCCCTCCATACATACCCAAAGCAATTGGACAATCTAGTTGGACAAATATTCATATTATCTAATTGCATGTCACACCCCGCCAAAAATGGTTTGCGGAAGAACGGGCATGTGACTAACATTAGTAACATTATAAGTTTGTTTAGTTTTCATTACCTGAGAAAACATATAGAAAAAGTGTTAACACAAAGGTTGGTGAGTTCACAGGTTTTGTGACTTAAAAGTCATATCATTTAAAAATCGTTACGTACAAACTTGTACGATTTGTATCGTTGTTCCAAAATATAGAACAAATTGTTTTTAGGTGTAATTCATAATCCCTTGACATGCTTGCAATACATTCAAGTTAAGGTATAATCAAGGAGCCTATAATCAAACCGAAATCTATAATCGTTAGAATATAAAGCTCAAACTCAGTTGGGCTAGCGCATAACTAACCATGAGCGGGGGATCAATCCCGATAGTACTATCTCTATATTCCTTGGCTACCACAAATAGTTAATGATTATTGTTAAACGTGGACTCGTAGCATGGTCCGTTGTCCTTCATTGTTAGGTACGTGTACACCACAATGATTATACAAAGATTATTTATCACAAAATAGTTGAGTAGTTATATGTTTTCTCCCCCAGAAAAAATAATTATAAAAACAATAAAAGTGGGGCCGTGAAACTCACATGATGCGAAGCTAGCAAAGTGCAATAGACAAAAGTTGGTGATTCCAACCAAATAATCCTGGCGTCCTAAACGCATATTAATAGTTAATAAATGACGGTCTAAATGACACACCTAATCTATATGATGCACAAACGATTCTCTTAAAACAAATCTAGACATGAGCGGTACGTTGGTGACTCGATGAGGTTGGACTTGTATGCTATACATATGTTTGTCTAATTTAAACAAATTTGAAGATAGTTAGAACTTTGGTTTTGAAAGTAATCGGATCGTGATTTAATAAATAAGTATTTAAATAATTATCATTATTTTATAAAAAAATTTGGATAAAATATTAAATAATCAGTTAATATAAATAGAAGCTTTTTACCGATTTTTAATTACATAAAACGGATTTGGGCTCGGACTACGTATTGGACTGAGATTTGAATCTACTGGGCCGGCCCAAGACCAAGGCCCAGCTCGAAAAACAGATTTATAAATGGGCTCAATCTGTTGGGCTTGCTTGCTGGACTTAGCACAAAAAAAACTTTTATGTTGATTTTAAGTCGGCTGAATTGGGCGTCAATAAACTGGGTTAAGTCGAATTAGCTGGGTTTATGAATTGGTCTAACTCAAATAGATCAAGCTCAAACAACACAGACTCATGTCTCCGGTACAAGACCCACAACAAACAAAAGAAGACCACCGGCCTTAACCGGTGCCTGCAACGGAGAGGACAAAACGAGGACTCAGATTCAATATGTTCCCATGCATGATCAAGACACATAAAAAGAAGAGCGAGATGTTATACCTATCGAGAGAGTGTGAGAGAGGCTGCGAGAGAAGAGGCTGCGCGCCGGAGTTGCCGGAAATGTTGAGATTGCCTGAAAACCGTGAAGATCTTCGGTAGTGAGTCTTAGTGAGCGAACGGGTGAGAGGAGATGAAGAACGTGCGTTTCTTATTGTCTTTGCCGGAGATGGTCTGAGTTCCGTCGAGAGGGGTGGCCGTGATGGTGCCTTCTGGTTTTCCTTTTCAAATTCTCACACGAAAGGTTTGTGTGATATTAACTGATAATGATGATGATAAAGCTTTTGAGCAAAGAAGGTACGGTGTGGGTGGTAGTTGGTTGACCGGGTAGTATGGCGCCGAACATGGGGATAAGGGGTAATGGTGTAGGGTCTTTGTGATAGAATAGTTTAAAATACCGAAACAAAGAGGAGGTGTACGTATAATATGGGGAGTTCTAGGGACGTGGGGGTGTTGAAGTGATAAGAATAGATTTTTTTTTTTTTTTTTTAATTTTAACTGGTTACTCTATCTGGTAGGTGACAATCACTTATACTAATATTATGGTTATATATTGACAAATGATGGAGTTAGCCGTTTGAAGAATAAAGGAAGTTCAAATAAAGATGAATAGGTCAAGTCAAGCACACGTGAGATTTACCTAGTCATAAGTTGTTTTCTGTTATCTTCCGTTTCCTTTGTTTATTTCCTATTTAATAGGATAGTTTGTTATTTCCCTTTCTTTGCTTCGTGTATTTAAAGCCAATTGGCTCAGCTTAATGAATATACAATTCAGTGAGCAATACCAGTGTCAATAATCTATCATTGTGGTATCAGAGCGAAATTCAATCAAAAGAGAGAAAACACTATGAGTGACGATAAGTTAAAGGTGCCGGTGTTTGACAGCCACTATGAACACTGGAGTGAGATGATGGAGAATTTGTTGCGAGCAAAACAGGTGTGGAACCGGATCGATCCAGGAATTAGAGAACCCACAATGGGTGTCGCTCGAAGTGAAGCAGAAAGAAAGAGAGTTGAAGAGCTGCGTGCGAAAGATCTACAAGTTAAACACTACTTGTATCAAGCTATAGACAGTCACATTTGAGCAGATTCTGGATCGATCAAGTTCGAAGGCAATATGGGATTCCATGCAAAAGAGATATGCTGGAAATGAAAGGGTCAAGAAGTCCATGTTGCAGAAGCTTCGAAGGGACTTTGAAGTCCTAGAAATGAAAATAACAGAATCTATACCAGAATACTTGGTAGGGTTCTAACGATTTCAAACCAGATGAGGAGTAATGGTGAACGAATGGAAGATGTCAAAATCGTAGAAAAGATTCTTCGAACTTTGACAGAGAAATACATGTATGTGGTGGTGTCAATAGAAGAATCAAAGGACATTGAACAAATGTCCATTGAAGAACTTCAGAGCACTCTCATTGTTCATGAGCAGAAGTTTAAGAAAGTTGACAAAGAAGAAGAACATGCTCTGAAAGTAGATGTTGGTGATAATTACTATGGAAGGGGACGAGGCAGAGGCCGTTCCAACTATAGAGGAAGAGGGCGTGGAAGAGGTCGCATGTCATACAATAAAGAGACAATTGAGTGTTACAATTGTCACAAGTTAGGGCATTATTCCTATGAATGCCCTAATGGGAAGGAAGCTAATTATGCAGGCTTCGATGATAATGAAGAAGTGATGTTGATGGCTGGTGTTGAAGATGCAGTGTTCACATCTTAGACGAATAAGAGTATGCTGTGGTTTTTAGACTCTGGATGCTCAAACCACATGTGTGGTAACAAAGAGAGATTTGTCAGCCTTGATCAAAACTTCTCGAGCACTGTTAAGCTCGGGAATAATACCAGAATGAATGTGGAAGGAAAAGGAGACATGAAGATAACGTTAAATGGAACAACCTTCGTAATAAAAGATGTGTACTTTGTTCCACAGCTTAAGAATAATCTCTTGAGTGTTGGACAACTGCAGCAGAAAGGGTTGTCTTTCTTATTCCAACATGATAATTGCAAAGTGTATCATCCAGAGAAGGGGTTAGTATTTCAATCAAATATGAGTACAAACAGGATGTATCCGCTCGGTGAAGATAATAATGAAATTATTGAGCAAGGATCAAATGGATGCATGTATTCAAGTGATGATGTAGCGAGACTTTGGCATGAGAGGTTGGGTCACATTAGCAAAACAAGTATGAAGGTACTTCAACAAAAGGGCATGGTACGTAATCTGCCTGATTTCACAGTTGATACAACTATTTGTGAAGATTGTATGATAGGCAAACAGACTAAGGAAGCTATTCCAAAGTCAAGTTCCTGGAGAGCAGAAGGTGTATTGGAACTTATACACACTGACATATGCGGGCCAATAACACCAACCTCTCATACCGGTAAAAGGTATTTTCTGAGTTTTATTGATGATTTCAGTCGAAAAGGCTGGGTTTACTTATTGTCTGAAAAGTCTCAAGCATTTGAAAGTTTTAAGGAGTTCAAAAGCAAGGTGGAAAAGGAAACAGGAAAGGTGATAAAGGCACTACGTACAGACAGAGGCGGAGAGTACTTGTCTAATGAATTTACTAAGTTTTGCAGAGAACACGGAATCAAAAGGCAACTCACCACAAGCTTTACACCCCAACAAAACGGAGTAGCATAAAGAAAGAACAGAACGGTGATTAACATGGTAGTTGCAATGCTTTCAGCCAAAAACATGCCAAAGAAGTTTTGGGCTGAAGCAACGTGTTGGAGCTTTTACGTTCTGAACAGAATAACCACCAAGGCATTACCAGAAATAACTCCACATGAAGCTTGGAGCGGTGTTAAGCCAACAATTGAACATTTTAGAATATGGGGATGCTTGGCTCATGTTCACATACCGAAGGAGAAGAGAACTAAACTAGATAACAAGAGTTTTGTTTGTGTTTTGACAGGTGTTAGTGAAGAATCAAAGGCGTACAGACTCATCAACCCAGAAACGATGAAAGTAATTGTAAGCAGTGATGTGGTCTTTGAAGAGCACAAAGAATGGAACTGGAGTGATAGCAAAGATGAACAAGCTATCAAGGTGCTCTCATGGGGAAACTATGATTTTATCAATGATGATTATATAATCATTGATGAAAACGGCGATGAGCAACATGAAGAACAAGTTCAACCTGTTAACAATCCCGACCCTAACATCACAACAGTTATGGATGGACGACAAAGAAGAGCTCCTAGATATCTACAAGATTATGATACTGGTGATTCAGAAGAAGATGAGGTAAATGCTGTTGCATTTGCTCATCAAGATCCAATTCACTATGAAGAGGCTGCAAAAGAAGAAAAATGGAGACTAGCTATGAATCAAGAAATCGATATGGTTGAAAAAAATGGAACGTGGTGCTTAGTTGATCTGCCAAAAGATGCAAAATATATTGGAGTAAAATGGGTATTCAAAACTAAGCTAAATGAACGAGGTGAAGTTGAAAAATATAAGGCAAGGCTGGTAGCAAGAGGCTATGGCCAAGAGTTTGGTGTAGACTATACCGAAGTTTATGCACCAGTGGCAAGAATGGATACCATTCGACTGATGATTGCTCTAGCCGCACAAAATGGCTGGAACATTTATCAAATGGACGTAAAATCCGCATTTCTTCATGGAATGTTGGAAGAAGACGTATATGTCCAGCAGCCACAAGGGTATGAAGTAAAGAACAGTGAACACAAGGTCTACAAACTGCAGAAGGCTCTATACGGGCTGAAACAAGCCCCTAGGGCATGGTACAGTCGTATTGAAACATATTTTATTGATAATGGATTTACTAGAAGTAAATCAGAACATACTCTTTTTATCAAACAAACAGAAGGGAATTTTCTTTTTGTAAATGTATACGTAGATGATCTGTTTTTCACAGGAAATGATAAGAGTATGATGGAAGAATTTAAGGCTTCAATGAAGTTAGAATTCGAAATGACTGACTTGGGAAAAATGAGATATTTTCTGGGCATTGAAGTGATACAAAATGCAGAAGGGATTCATATATCACAGAAGAAGTATGCAATTGATATGTTGAATCGGTTCAAATTGTCAGAATGCAACTCAGTGGCTAATCCAATGGTGCCTGGTTGCAAATTGCAGAACGATGAAGGAGGACCAGCAAATGAGGTTTTATTTAAGCAGATGGTGGGCAGTCTAATGTACATTACCACCACCAGACCAAACATACAGTTCGTGGTAAGCTTTATTAGCCGTTTTATGGCAAAACCAACAGAATCTCATATAATTGCAGCAAAGCGGGTGATGAGATACATCCAAGGAACATTGGATTATGGGATTTTGTATAAGAAAGGAGGAAAGGGTAGGGTGGAAATTTTCACAGACAGTGATTTTGCCGGAGATTTAACTGATCGGAAAAGTACTTCTGGTTATGTAATACTGTGGGATGGAGCTGCTGTTTCTTGGTCATCAAAGAAACAAAGCATTGTTGCTCTATCATCGACTGAGGCTGAATATGTAGCAGCTGCTGGTTGTGCTTGTCAAGTTGTTTGGTTCAGAGAAGTATTAGAAGAACTTGGAGTGCAAGTAACTGTGGCAAGTGTGATAATGTGTGATAACACTTCTGCAATCCAATTGTCAAGAAACCCAGTGTTCCATGGAAGGTGTAAGCACATTGGAATCAGATTCCATTTTCTGAGGGAATTGGTAAGCACTGGAATTATAACATTGGAATATGTTGAAACCAGTGAACAAGTTGCAGATATATTTACCAAACCGTTGCATCGGGAAGATTTTCAAAGATTAAGGGGAAGACTTGGTGTGTGCTCCCTCAAGGGCAAACAAGACATAGATGCCTAGTCTAGTTTGAGGGAGGGTTTGATGGAGTTAGCCGTTTGAAGAATAAAGGAAGTTCAAATAAAGATGAATAGGTCAAGTCAAGCACACGTGAGATTTACCTAGTCATAAGTTGTTTTCTGTTATCTTCCGTTTGTTTAATAGGATAGTTTGTTATTTCCCTTTCTTTGCTTCGTGTATTTAAAGCCAAATGGCTCAGCTTAATGAATATACAATTCAGTGAGCAATACCAGTGTCAATAATCTATCAACAAAATCATGTCATTTCAAAAATACATTTAGTTATTTTCGGTAATTTAGTCACATGCAAATATTTGTACAATTATTGTGTAGGATGATTTGAGTTGTATCTTTCTTATCCATTAATTTGGTTTAACTATAATGACATTATAAATTATATAGTTTATAATTTTGGTTCCGGTTAAGGTATACGGTTTAAGGTACACGTTTGGTCACCAACTCACTTACAATTTTCACTATACCAACATAGATAAACCAATACTTGCATTAATTTTGATGTGCACATGAGGATGATACATAATTTGTAGTTTTTGCTAGACTTAGATGCGAAATATGCAATATATTAATGGTACATAAATTGTTAAATAATTTAACTTCATATAAGTGTCGGGCCAAATATATACCCGATTTCGAGGGTTGTCACATTGCGCAATCCAAATACTTAACTCCCTTGTTCTGACTTCAAATATATATTAAAAAAAACACTCTAAGCTTCCTATGTTCAGTTCATTAATCACGGAAAAATTAAAAATACAGAACATACAAATTATCTATTTAAGTGTATACTTATGATTCATACTAAATTCTTTTAGTTAATTCTCTAATAATCTGATCAATACAATTAATACAGTTTTAAATAATTCAAATCAACACGAAAACATGATTTTTCCAATAAAAGATGCAACTACGTTTGCAATATAAATAGACTGGTGTCATCATTATATCATCATAAACATATGGTTAAACAATTATAATATAATCAATAACAACCTGCAAGTATAACACATTTCTTTAGCCTATAAAAAAGAGTATATGATCAAATCACATTACATCTGCTCTATGTCAAAACCTCATCAAAGTTCCCAAAACTTACCTCCAAAACAGATCTAACGTCATGTTTTAACCTCAAAATACATAAAATAGAAAAATACACGATTATCTCCTTCGTTTCTTGTTTTTGCCCAATTGACCAGATTTGAAAGCATGTTCTTGTTCTTGAAGGAAAGCTTTAGTTCTTCCATACTCCTCTGCTTTTTCTTGTTCCAAACGGGCCTTATCTCGGGCCTTTGCCTCTGCCAAAAAGTAATTATCTTTCCTAAGTTCACGGGCAGCCCCTTTTGCTTCACGTTTCACAAGTTTCCTTAACTTCCTATCTTCAGCCCGTTGCCGATCAGGGTCATAATCTCTAGTGCTCACAAAGCTGCCAAATAAAAACAAAAAAAAAAATAATTAAAACAGATCAAAATTAAAAACATAATCAGATAAATAAATAATCAGAAAAGGAGAATTACTTTTCCTCAAACTTTGGGTTAAGTAATTTAATAGGAACGGGTTTTTGCTTCCTCATTTGTAACGGTCGTCTTAACTTATAATGTTCATCAGCTTTCTTGTTTATTATCTGCACGGTTTCTTTAATTTTGTCTTTTAGTGCAACAGGAATATGATCTTGTCCAGATAATTCTGCTAATAAATCGGAAATTGGAATAAATATCTCGGGAAATGATTTAAATTCCTCATAAATGTTGATATATCCTTGTAGAGTATCAATAACTGCTACAAGCATGCTCGCCCTACATAAAACACATTATAAATAACAATTGCAATATAAAAAAAAATGTGTATAAAAAACTAATAACCTGAAATTTTCAGAGGTAAAATAAGGGCTGTCATCTGACGATTCCATCAATTTAAGGAAATCTAGAGGCTTTATATCGTCTACGGTACCATGTATACACAATAGAGGTTTTGGAGATTTTAATTCCATTAAATGATATAACTGCAAAAATTATTTACATATTTTAAAATTTTGGTTTAATATTAATAATTAAATATAGGAGAATTGAAAGAGACCTCAGAGTCATGATTTTGTTCAGGCTTTTTATCTAAAGCTGCCATTATTACCGTCCGTAAAAACACTAATGCTTCTGGGCAGAACTTTTTTGACTGCTTGCAAACCTACAGAAAGAAAATGTGTAATGAAAGAGTGTAGGGGCTATTTTGAAGTAATGAAATAGTGCAGGGGGGTAAATGAAACTTACAGAAAGAAGCATAGAGCACAAGAAGGAGCCAATTGCCACATCACGGCCAGATGTAATTGGACAACGTGTCAAATATTCACACATTAATAATATTGCAGGTGTCATAACAACGTGACGAAAATCTGAACAAGGAAATATCATAGACCATAGTCTTAAGAGAAATAATGTTTTTGTAGAAGGCCAACAGCTTTTATCTGCAATAAAATTAAAAGAAAAATAATTTTATATTGCTGAAAAATTAAGTTTAAAATTGGAAAATTTAAAATTTTAAATAAACCTGAAATCTTGATATCTTCTGCAAAAAGTGATCGGGTTCGAAGTAATCGTTGACGAGCACATATGGCAGCAAAATATGGGATTTCTATACTCATTTCAATTAGTGGTTTTACCAGCAAATTTAATAATTTAAAATTTAATGGATTTTTATTTGCTGAAACGGAAAAATACTGCAGCAGTAAACCGTAAAATACCTGAAAAAAGGAAGAAAAATTACATTTTCATAATATTAAATTAAATATTATATAAATAATTGGAAGTTGCATACTTGGATTTTCTTGCGATTTTCTGCAGCAATTTTGATTGCATTAAATGCACGTATTCGTCTAATTGCTTCAATGATTTCTTCATCAGAACGCTTATCAAACAACGATGATAAATCTTCCATGGTTTTTGGAGCTTCAATTGTATACGGTAGGTCCCCTTGTTGACTTCCAGAAATTTTGCCTTTTGACTCCTTTTTCTCAGCATCTAAATTATCATTAACATCCTTCTTATGTTTTTTTACCTTCAAATCCACATCATCATCATCTGATTCATCATCATCATCACTTTGTTCCCAATCTTTTATAGATTCTGGCAGTTCACTCGCCACCTCGTCATCATCATCATCATCCTCGTCATCATCATCATCATCCTCCTCGTCATCATCCACATCATCATCATCATCATCATCATCATCATCATCATCATCAATTTCATTTTCTTTTCTGAGCATCTGTTGTATCCATGCTAATTTTGCTTCTGGTTCTTCAATATCAAATGAATCACCAAGATCATCACCAGAAATAGATTTTAATTTCTTGGAATTTGAATTTACATCATCGTTATTATCTTCATCACTTGATTCATCATCAGCAGCTTGCATTCTTTCGCGACGCTTTTCCTGAAAATCATCAACCACCAAATACAATTTATAAAATTTACCAAACTAATATTTAACAATAAATACAAAAAAAAAAAACCTCCAACTCTTCTAATCGTTCTTTTTCTTCTTGTGCAAGTTCTTCAGGTGTTTTTGTCCTATTTGATGGGCGAGCACGCATATCCAGCACCATTTCATTCAATAATTTATCATAAGCATCAGCTTTCTCCTGCAATTCAATAACAAAATTCTAAATGATACTTATATTTATAATCAAAGACCAAATAATATACAGAAAATGACCATAATTCATACCTGATCAGGTTCAGCTTTACTAGAGTTAAATTTTACTAAACTCTGATTAGTAACATCTTTTACAACAAGTGGTTGGTTAGGTTGGCCCATAACGGGCTGCAAAGATGTAAACTGTTCATCCAACTTTTTGATCAACAGATCATTTTCTTCCTTGTCCCTAGCTTTCTCTGCCTGAAAGTTAGTTAAAATATAAATCATTTAAAAAAAATTAACTAGCAATAACCAATTAACCATCAAACACAATTATTCCATAAATAACCTTGAAAAATTTGCTCTTTGATATTATTTCAGCAAACGCCTCCTTATTAGTTTTCTGCCTCTGTAACAACAAAAACACCACATTAATTAAAAAAAAATCAAAAAAGAAAATGATATGACACGTCAGCATTTTAAATAATCCAACTCATCTCACATTTTCTTCTCCTTCGGGTCCAGTTGCATGACCACCAACAGTTCCATTACCACTAAGCTGTTTTATAATTGCAGATCTCTCTGTAAAAACAATGATAATTATGTTAAACTGATAACTAAATTATAGTTAATTTAGGTAAATTATTGTGAGCTTACTTTCAGCCTCTGTTGCTTCACCATCTTCTTCATCAAAGGGTATTTCATCCTCAAAATCATCTCTTCCAGGATATAAACCGCCTTCTTCATCCCCAAATTCATCATCTTCCCCATCAGATAGATTATATTTGCTCTTTTTACCATGTTTAACCTATAAATAATATTATAAAATTTTTAGTAATCACTATTGACATTATCACTCGAATTAAGAATTTAGAAATATTATATAATTACCCGCATTTCTCGCTGAGATCTAAGAATGGCTTTGTCAAACTCACCAAGGTCCTCATTTTGCTCTCCAATTCGCTTATCAACAAACACTGATGATTTACCACTTTGCTGATAATCTTTCAGCAAAGTTTTTTTCCTCTGCAGTTTATACAACATATCAAACAAGTAAAAAATTACATTCCAATACTTCAGAAATCATTAGTAGCTGAAACAGATTCATATGCACAAAATTTTACACAGCTCGGAAAAACAAGCGGATGATAAAAATTGCAATTATATGCTAAATTGAGGATATTATCTCAAATTAGAAGCTGAATTTGATTTTCCAAAGCATTATAACATATTAGATTTCATATGTTCAATTCAATATCAACAATTTATTCTATAACTTTTTTTTCTAATTTGATAAACTAGAGAGAAATTATTGCCTTTTCGACGGCGATCGAGCGTGCCAGACCAATACGGCGTTCCTCTCCTTTGCGTTTTTTGCCGAGAATATCGAATTTGCGACGAGACCAGATGGTTTCAAAGGGATTAGGTTTTGTTACTGGAGCTTTGACTTTCATGGCTATGGAGTTGGGATTGGTTCTCTTCTTATTCTTCTTTTTCTTGTCATCGTCATTGTTACCGTTAGTCCTCAATACTTTCACCATTGTAGCAGCTCGCCTGAGCTTTCTTTTGGCAACCAGCAGAGACACAGACACAATCAACGGTACCGAGAGAGGAAGGGTTTTAGGTATAGCAATTTGTGGGTTTATAGTTATACATGGGGTTGGGCTTGTAGCTTGATTTCAAATTATCAGGCCCATATCCAATGCAAATATAGCATGCCGTGAGTTGTCCATAAGCCCAACCCTAAATTTAAAATAATAATTAAATTATTATTATTTAAAAAGAAAAAATCGTTGGCTACAGTTTAAAAGGTAAAAAAAAAACTTACACATCAAAACTTTATCCACCTTTGAAAGTTTTCCAGTTATCGCAGTTTACAGATTAAGTTTTTTTCTTAATCTCTTAAAAAAAATTCAGTTGATATTGACTGATTTCCGATTTTTTAAAGTTTGTGAGAACCTAACGAAAATTGATTTGACACGCTTCGTTAACATGGATGGAATTACTACAAATTCCTACTTGAAGTTTCCACACGAGTTACATACTTTTGGTTATTAAATTGTGTAAGTTTGTGAGTTTTTATCATAAAACCAATTGGTTGTATAGAAATAGTACAAATGTATTATAAACACATTACACGTTCATTTGTTATTTAATATAGGACATTACTCAACAACTTTAAGTTAAAGTAAGATCATAATGGTAATACATATTTCTACTTAGGTTAATTTTCACATGATGGAACTAGAAATTTCTAATTAGGTTAATGATGCAACCAAAGTGTAAAGGATAGATTTTTGTTTTTGTAGGCTTACGAACGTATGAGAAAATGGGTCGGATAATATAATCATTACTTGGGCAGGTGACCATTCAAATTGTTGGTAGTTTACGAAAATATATTTTTGTATATTTTATGAGTTGTTTGCATTTTTATATTTTTCTTTAGTTTGTTGGACTACGTTTGCATATTAGTTTTCGACATGTTTGTCCCTCTTTCTTTGCTGAGTAGCTGCATCCATCATATATATAGTAGCACTAAGGCCGGACCACAAAACCCATACCTGCCAAAACACTAGTACAGATAGCTCGCCTTACGAGGACTGCCCTCACTCCGCTCACCTCAGAAAGTTCTCGTTTATGAATGTATCCACAAAGACAAGAAGTACACCAATAGAAAAAAAGGGAAGGTTGGGCGAACTCTAAAAATAGCAACCAAGCACTAACCAAAAAATGAAGTTGATAAAATCGGTGGTTGACTTCAACAAATATTAAAGTTGAATAGTCTTTAGTGATAAATCACTAATAGGATAAATTTTATTAAAAGGATTGAAAATAGCAAGCCACTCCACTACTGGTACAGAGGCCAGATAGAAGGTTGCTTATATGTTCAGGCTCGAAAATATATCTTTTACCTCTCCTCCCTGTCTCCATTCTGATTGATTCGCTTCTTACTTCGCGCAAGCCTTTGGTTCGCCCCTTGTTGTGTTGCATTTTCTGCTCCTCCGCTTCAGTCTGCCTTCTTCGGATAGCCGGGGTCCGACGTTGATTTCCGATTTAAATGTCAGCTCCAGGTTTTGGGCGGCCCATCTGGTTAGTTCAGCTATCACTGCTGGAAGCCCCTGTGGTTGTTCGGCTGCGTACTCCCCGTCCGCCTATCTCACACTCCCAAAGCATATTTTTAGCAGTTGGTTGAGCAGTCGTGGCGGACAAACACAAACAGCAAGCAAAGTCTTGGCTCGCTCTCATTGGGAGGCTGTTCAACCAGACTGACGAAGTTTAGTATTGACACAAACAATAAGAGGACGAGCTTCCCTTCTACTACCGAAAAGAGGAGTTTACCACCGCCTACATATTCCACTCACTCTATCCTCTTTGATCCTATTCCAAGGCGATGGATCCTATTTCACTATCCTTGTCTAGAAGGCGATTCGGTAGCACTGAATTACTATAATAAGGTAAAAGATCAAAGAAGTCTCTCCGATCGATCCCATTCCTAGTCTTCGTACTAAGACATTTTCTTTCTTGAGCTTTCGTGGGTTACAAGATCGACTAGCACATCCAGCTTACTCTATCGACAGCCCAGCCAGATGAAGGATCAAGGAAATCGGGATCGGCTGCCTTTACTTTATTTAAGGGGGGTCTTGAATCTCATGTCATCAAAAGTAGGCAGGCTTTGAACAACCAGATAAGAATCAGTTCCTCAAGGGCTTTCGTCCATCTTTCGCCCATCTATCTCCGGATGCAAGCATTGATCTTGAATGGTGCAGTTATCATATAGCGAGAAAGAGTCCAAATACAAGAAAGACAGAGTGCGAAGCTTGTGGTCCGTTCCTTTCCCAACTATAGTGGAACTTGCCCGAAGGAAATCTTTTATCTTCTTGCCGGGAAAGAGTTTGATTACCAAGTTCGATTACCATAAGTGGAAGTTCAAACCTTATATCTCCGATATATAGGATAGAATGTCAGAAAAAAATAAATTTTGGTATATAGTATGGCTTGACAATGTCGAGCTAAGACTATCGCGAAGTAAACATAGGGGCTGTCTCAGCCTTGACTATGGAATCTGATTTCCTAGCGACTATGTTCCCCTTTTTTCCTGCAGTCTTTCCAGCTATGGATCCTACAATTCCCTATGAAGCTCCCTGACAACCCCTTCAATCCATCTTCATGAGATCGGAGATCGGCACCCAAGGTATCATACAGAGAGAAAGCGATTATAAACAATCCCACAGAAAAGAGCGGACCCATCTTGAACCGCAAGCAAGAGAAAAAGAGGGCTCGCCCCGAGATCTTCCACAAGCAGGTTGAAAAAAATTAAAGGGAACCAAGTCCCAGACACACAAAATAATAAAGTGCAAAAAAGATCAAAAGGATTACAAAACGGAAGACAAAGCGCTGCGCGCAGCGAGATAACCGGCATTTCGTGATCATGATACTTATAGTTTTAAAAGGAGGAGGAATTCAAAGGATAAAATAAACAAGTTATGGCTTTTGCGCTAAGTTATTCGCGTTCCGATCTTTCCTCTCTTACGATATTTATAGTTAGAGGTCGAACAGTCCAAGACGCGCATCCACCGGATAAGCATATAGTTCGTTGTGATCCTCAAGTTCAAGTCGTTCTTCCCTTCGTGGCCCTATCCGCTAATTATGACCCTCGTTTTCTCAAAAAAGAAGACCGTGTTCCTCAATCTTCGGAGAGCAGGGAATGCTAACAAGGGGTGATATGCTACTCCGGGAGATGTAGAGTGTATATAAACTTCTTTGATCATGACGCCACTACCAACCCTCCTCGGCCACTGCTACTTGGGTTTAAACCGCTGACATCCGCCACAGTCTTTGTTTCGAGAGGGTGTCTTTTTGGGGTACTTCCTCGATCAGGGGCTGGCGAAGTGGGGGTTCCGCCT